>CM053789.1:699319810-699919810 GCA_028749045.1 Cupressus sempervirens | reverse complement strand
AAGGAATTTTAAAAATAATCATATATAATCATTTCTATTTATATAATTATCCATGATACAAATCACAGGCAATAGTGTATAATGAAAAATAAAAATGAATATGCTTACCTAGATTATTGTTAAACCAAGTCTTTCATAATATTTTGGACTTCTTAAGTTAATTAGTTTACATCAGTTTATTAAAAGAAGAAACACTTTGTAGTCATTGATTGCTTTCTTCTTTCATTGTATTCTTTTATCGATCTTCTTCATTCTTCAATCAAAATTTATTTTTTGAACTTTAATTAGTAGGCTAAACAATGCATGGATATGAGCTCAAAAATCTTGTCAAGAATTATTGGGTTGTGGTTTACCAAAGGCAATTTGTCAAAAAAGGTGAGGAAATATATGCACAAAGATTCATCCTCACTAAATGTTACTTCCTCAAAGCACAAGCGAGTTGGGTTTAGTTGTATAATTTTGAGTGTTTTGCTCTTCACCATTGGTGCAACCATCCTTCACCTAAAGTCTCAAGGTTAACTCTCAATGTATTCATCTAATTTTACAGAATCTAATTGTCAAATGGTTGGATTATTTTGTATGTTTTATTTCTTTCTTTTGTTGTAGTTATTATTTGGTTAGATCAATTGGCATGAAGGATTGAAGGTTTTATAATCTATTGACTATGATTTTACAACATATAATGTCATTTCTTGTTTAGATAAATTCACATGCCTATGAAATAAGAATTGAAGACCTTAATGTTTATGCATTATAGATTTGAAAATCAATTGCATGGGTATTGTATTTCAAGGTTACTCTACAATTTTTAAAACCTACAATGGATGTCTAACTTTCCATAAGAAAATTTTGGTTATATCTTAGCTCAAGATTTTGTGAAATTCTTATCTTTGTCCTATGTTGGGTAATTTTAGTTTTAGTGGATTATTTCCTATCTTTCTTTATTTTTTCAAAGTTAATACTTGATTAGATCATTATTAGGAGCATGGATGAAGGATTGAAGGTTTTACAAGATTTCCATATGGCTTTTAAACATACATAATGTCTTATCTCTGTTAGACCATATCTCCTACTTATCAATAGATTAGACCAATGGAAGGTCTTTTCATGTTATTGTGAGGCCTTGCCCCGACCCATCGTAGCATAGTGATACATTACTATTATTTTGATATTCACGACTCGAGATGTCGAGACATTATCTGATGCTTAGAACATACTATATTATTTCATGTTGGGTGATGTTACTTTCAGATAGTTGATGTTTGTCATTTAATGTTTTATTTATATGTATGTTGATGAAATCAGTAAATGTAGGATTGATACTTTGATTTACGAAATTTTAAATGGTTAAGAATTAAGCAGGATGAAGAAACCCTTATTGATGTATGTTTCAATTTATGTGAATTTCTGATACGTATATATATATATATATGTATATATATACATATATATACATATATATATGTATGTATATATACATACATACATATATATATGTATCTATATATATATACATACATATATATATGTATATATATATATACATATATATATGTATATATATATATAGATACATATATATATGTATATATATATGTATATATATACATATATATGTATATATATATACATATATATGTATATATATATATGTATACATATATATATATGTATATATACATATATATACATATATATATATGCATATATACATATATATACATATATATATGTATATACATATATATATGCATATATATATATGTATGTATATATATATATATATATATATATGTAAATGTGATTTTACGGGACTACTGATGTGTGCAATAAGTGTGTAGATATTTAGCCGAGAAATCCTTCGTACCCTACGAAGGAATATAACTGATCTCTATGTGCTAATTTTGGAAACCTTGTTGTTCGTAATTCAAGTATTGTATTTTGAGATGTATGTATGTATCTTTCTATGTTTAGTGAATGTTAGTGTTTGTAACTATGTTCTTTTAGTGTCACTTGACACTCATAAATTTTTTATGTTTTTTAGTGTGTTGATTAGGGTTAGTTGTATAACCTTTGGAGCCAAGTTGATTTAAGTTAGTGTCAGTTTGCTATTTGGTTCTTAATTGAGGTCACTCATCCCTTAATTCAGATTAGTGCTTAATTTGCATTGTTAGAGTTGTTAGATGGTCTTATTTTATTCCTAGCTTTTGTTTGTCTCTAAACCTATTTCCTAAGGCTTAAATATGAAATAATTATACCCAAAGGGTATGGGTATGGGTTAGGGGTCTTTTCCAACCCCTAAGCCCCTTTTATTGACTTTTGAGGCCACTCAAAAAGTCTCATTTTGCCCTTGTGCAAAAATTGAATATGACCATCATGAGTTACCTCACCTCCATTTAGTGTTTAACCATAGTGTGGGTTGAGTTAGGAGTTTCTAGAATTGTAGGTGAGTGGGTGAAGTTATTGATCCCTTTGGTGGTTGAGTTTGAGGTTTATTTAGAGGCCCTTCTTGGACTAGTGGAGGTTGTTACCCAATCTCTACATTTAGAGAGGAGTCTTGGAGGATTGGAGCAAGGAAAGGAAAAGCTCTACTCAAACTTGTTCATTTCCATTACCTCTTTGTGAAGGTAGGAATTCTCATCTTCCTTGTGCAGATTTTCATGTTTGTTTCATGCTTATCCTACCTTGTTGTTATGTGAATGGTTGTATGATTGTGGGTATGTTGGGAAGATTTGAAAATCATGTTATTTTGGATGATTTCCTTTCATGTTTATGTTTACAATTTTTTTAGATTTTTCTTGCATGGTTGTTTCGGTATTACTCACCCTTGGATAGGGCAGAAGTGACCAATTTTGGGAAAGGTTTGTTTAGTTGGACTCCAACCAGTGTAGAGTCTCTTCTCAGGATGAGAGGAGGGAGAGAGGGTAGGGTGTTATGGGCCCCTACCTGTCAGCACAAACTTCGTATGAGTATGGCATGTTTAAATGGAAGAACAAAAGTTCTTGGTTAATAGCTCGGATTGGGCATCTATTTTGGTGTTGTGCTTGATTTCTCCTACTGGAAGAATCCACCTTTCCCTAGTGTTGATTCATTGTGAATCATATTGTGAAAACCTTGTATGAATATGCATGTTTGAATTGTTCTTGGTCATGCTTTTGGTCACCTGATCAAATTTTGTTCCCTCCATGGTTCTTGAATGTGTTGCAAAAATCGTTATGAATCCCTTGATGAGTGTCATGAAGAAAATTCAATTAAATTTTTGTAATTGGGATTGATATCCTATATAATTTGTATTTCAAACTTTGTTGTAATGGCAACGAAGCCAAGTTTTCTTCCTGGTTCTTTTTTGGTTGAGCCTTTGAATCAGGTTTGCAATAAAATTGATGTTTGAGTATAATTGGTTATCATGTGATTTAATCGTGATTTAAATTTAGATGGATGCATATAAAAAATGAGATGGAATTGATGTTGATTTAATTTGACAACATTTCAAGTTTACTTATATGTTGAAAACGAAAATTATGATCATGTATGTAGATTCAGTTTTTATGATTATTAGAATCAAACAATTATTGCATTATTGGATAAAATGAATAATTCAAATTTTTGGTATGTTAAGGTTGTAACAAGTCTTTATAGATTTTCATTAAAAAGAAATTAATGACAAAGGTCGAATTATTCCAATTTAAGTCATATAGGAGATCAATTGATTTTGGTGTCATTATGACTCAAGCTATGGTATAAATGTTTTAAATCTATTAAAAAAAAAAAACCTTATCATATAGACCAAAAATATATATATATACATATACCTTGCCTTGTAATCTATACTTAGAAAATTTTTCAAAAAAATGCACTCCCAGGAGCAAAATTGCTCACCGGAATTTGTATGGGAGACCATTTTAATTTGAAATGGAACAACAATGAATATTCCCTAAATTATGCTTTTTTATTTAAGTTTTGAAATAAAACATAATAGTGTAAAGACATAAATATACTTGATAAATTTACAAAGAAATTCAAAATAAAAAAATACATAACATAATATCTTAAATATCTACATTTCTACCTATAAAACTTTATTACATCAATGCATTACCATCGTCCTTGGACGTCAGTGAGGAGGGAAGAATAAAAAAATGTTTTAAGTTTTTATGCAAGTCAAATGTCATCATATAAGATGACATCACCTGTACTACCCTGACTTGTGCATGGAATAATTTCCCTTAGGAGGCATTGGGTTTTGGAGGGGGGAAAAGTCTTATGTTTTAAAACCTTTTATTTTCCTTCTGTCCTCATCATCACCTCTGGCAGCACATCCCCCACTTGGGCAACACGCTATCCCAAGTGGAGCGCTTAGGAAGCACAGTCTAGATGTGATGGGGGTTTGGGAAGAAGGGTTGACTTGACATGTGTAGGGTGTAGGGTGTAGAGGGAAAGGGGTTAGTTAGGTTAGGTGTTAGGTTAGATATTAGGTCTTAGTAATAGGGTTAGTGTTAGATTAATTTATTTTGTTAGTTAGTTTAATATTTATTTAAATTTGTAAGTTATTTTAAATTAGCATGTAGTTATAAATTTAAGCTAGTTTAAATTGTAATTTAGTTTGGATTATAGTATTAGGAGATAGTTTTAATTTTGTTTTAAAGTTTTCAGTTTAAAATTAGTTTAGTTTAGTTGCTTGTATTTTATTAGTGTTAGTTAATAGATTAGTTGGTTGCTTATATAAAGTATTTAAATTTAGAAAGTTTCTTCCAATAATTTAAGATCAATAGTAAATATAATTTGTTAATTAAGTTAATGGTTATAATAAGAAACCAATTAGTCTTAATTTAAAAATATAGATGTAAGTTAGCATTACTAAAATTTGTCAATCATATGTAATTGAGGATCAATGCTAGTTAAATTGATATTTGTTTTGGAAGGTTTCCAGTTTTGAAATGTAATTAGTAGATTTAGTCTTGGATTACTAAAGTTTAAGTAATGAAAGTTAGATTTAGTTAGTTTTTTAAAAAATTTGATTAGTGTATTTTCATCACCACTTAGATTATCAATCGATTAATTAGCTATTTAAATAAGTTTTAATGTAGGTTTGATTGATTAGATATTGCAAGTAGTTTTAAATCCAAATTCATGTACATTGTTATTTAAGTAATTTTCGCATATCATTATAAGTTAATGTAATATCATAATTTTATTGATATAAATTTAATAACGAAAGTTTCAAAATCTTAACGATGTAATCATTCTCTAGATTTTTAAACTTAAGATCTATTGTAGTGAACCTTCACCTCTCTTGTAAGAGATTAGATTAAAAATTAGAGCATTTTAATTATTATTTAAAAAAAAAAATTGTGTGTTTTGCCCTCATAGTTTGGGCATGACAATTATGGTTAATAGATTCGAAAATAATTTATATGGGTGTTCTATATGGATAACTTTAAGAAACTTCCCTTTGAAAAAATGTATAAAATCATGGTTGATCTAAAATTATTTTAGGGGAAAAGTTTTAATTTGTATTGGCAATTTTTTTTTTAAATAGGAGAAAAATTAATTTTATTAGTGTTTTTTTTCATCGTATGAAAATTTTGTAAAACTCTGGTTAATCTTTAATTATTTCAAAAAATCACAACCAAAAGTTCAAATACCTAGAAACAATGATTTTATATCATCCAAAATACAAGAACCCTTTTTAATAGCTATTAGATGATCCTAATCAATAGTATAAATCCTATTTTAAGCTATTATGTTAAACAAAAACAAGTTTTAGAGAAAGTTTCCAGAATAATGATACTTGTCCACAATTAAATATATTTTGGGCCAAAGATTAGAAGGATAAAAAAATTCTTGGAAAGTCTCCAAAATAGAGGCACTTGTCAAGTCTATGTACTTTACATATAGCGTAACTTAAAATTTTACCATAGATTGGTGAATGTGACCATCAAATAATACATACCTCAAAAATTGTAGGCAAACAAAATAAATTATCTTGTGGAAATATTAGATTGCATTGGGTGAAGTCATCACCAAAATAAAAATAATTATGTATCATTATTGGTGATTGGCCTAAGCATAGGACCCAATTTTCATAAAGTGTGGGCGACATGGCCACCCCAAAAGTGTAATTTTTTTATTGCCAAACTCAAGGTCTTTGATGAGTGAAATTTTCCATTTGGAAAATATTCACCACTAAAGTTATCCCCGGTGTTGTATTTTAAGGTCACTGTGTACATTTTTAAATATGATGTGGTAGCTCTATTATGCTATAATGGAGATAGTTATAACTTTATCAAAATTACTAAGATTCCAAAACATTTTTCTTGTGCTTGCTACAATTGTAAAACATGATATGGATCCTCCAACTCTGGTAATGCCAAATAAGTATTTTTTTTTGAATGATATTTAGATATAGTAGATATCACTCTTCTTCTTGCAATAGATGATATAAGAGCTAAGAATTGTAACCATTCTATATTTGTTTAACTTAATTGTCAACTTGTTTGGTTAATTTATTATCACCAATGAAGGTGTGCATGAAGGATTTGGAAGAAAGATGGTAGAGTCCAACCTATAGGAAAGTGATTCATAGAGGTCTCATCTCCATGAATCCATGAATTTCCCATGTAGAAAAGCTATGGAGTTTTATTCATCCAAGATATTGTCCTCTTACCTGATGAAGTGTTACTATTACTACCACTTTTGTCTAGTTCTCCAAGATTCAAATTCAAAGACAATGAATATCGACAATGTTCTTTCTCAGATAATTCCATACGCAAGTGAAGGGATTTGGATATTTAGATAGAGAAGCCCAAGGATTTGCATAGTAAGAATGCCAACCACCTACCAAATCTATCCAATGGTTTGCAAAATTAGTGGCCCTAGTTGACAAAGTTTACAAACAAGTTGTAATAGAGACCATGAAAGTGAATGTTGAGCTTATGAATTACTACCAACCAATTGAACGGTATGTTGGAATTACAATAGGAAAGGTAAACTTTTGAGAGGGGGGTGAATCAATAGTTAACACTAGGACACATAAAACTTTCACCACACATCCATCTCATGCATTCAGTGAATAAATTGAAATAACATGTAAAACATGTAAACATATAAGAAATCACACACATATGACACCATATATGATTACCCAAAATCCCTCCAATGAGAAGGTAAAATTGGGGTGGGGATGACACCCACAAATCTTCACTACTACAGTAATAAAGTGTATCTAATGAAGGATACAATATTTTCACCATGAAACATGATCTACCTTGTGAAAGTTTTTCCCTGTTAAAGGTTTACAAAGATTGTTAGGTCTCACCTTGTTAGAGGATTTCAACGCCCTATTAAAAGTGTGTCTGGCTAAAGAACTTTAACTAACAACTAAGTAAGCACCCTGTTAAATGATTTCATACAGCTTATTAAGACTACTCTGTTAAGAGATTTTGACTGAAATCACCTGTTAGAATGTCTCAGCTTTGATATTGTGGTTAACACTTGATTGCCTAATAACAGATCACCTCTAAGATGATGTATCTTTAATCATTCTTGATTATATGTCTCTTTGCTATATCCTTTTCTTTTCTCTATTCTTCTCTAATTTATTCTATAATATAATCGTGCTTCATAACTTCTAAATCACCATGAATGCTCTAGTTTTTTTTTTGCAAACTGTAGTGCCTCCCCCCTTGGCTGCGACTCTGTTATCGTTGCCAAACTCTTCTTGGTGTATTTTTTTATTAATTAAGTGTAATTAAAATATTTAATTAAGGATTTAATTTAATAGAAAATTAAAAGGATATTTTAATATTGCTATTTATTTAATTAATTGGAAAATTAATTAAATAAAAAGAATTTATTTGAAAATGAAAGTTATAAGTCTAAGGTTGGAACGAGATGATATTTATTTAATATTAATTTATTTAGTGTTCATTTTTAAATAAATTACTAAATATTATTATTATTTAAGTTAATAAATAATTACCAACTAAGTTTTTAAAATAAATAAAAAGTGGAAAAGAAATTTTAAATTAAATTTAAAGGGGTCAAGAGAATATTAGTAAAATGAATGCGTATTATTTTAATAATATTTACCTAGGAGTATGTGCACCTCTATTATGCACGAGTTGTCTCCATCACGGGAATTAGCGTGCCAATTGAGCACATGGTGTCTACAACCATATTCTTGTCATCACTCAAGGTTGGGATAAGGCGAAGGTTGGGATAAGGCTTACGCTTCGTTGGAAATGCTTATCTTATCTCCTAGTTGCTTCTAGAAGATTCTAGGTGCTCCTTGAGAGGTCTTTATATCCAGGCATTCCTAGTCACTTGGAGGGGGAGCGGGGAGAAAGTTGTAATGGAACCATCAATGCATACGGAGAAAAGGCTCAGTCGGTGCACAAGCTCATCCATAAGATTGTTCTCAACGTTCTATTGAAAGCCATTCGGAAAGGTATTTCCAGTCATTTTTTTTAAGTAGTAAGTTTGTGAGTTTAGTTGGGGCATGTTTTTGTATTTCGTAGCTTCTTAATTTTTCGTGATCGACAATTCAAATCAAAGAATTTTAGTTCTAAATATATGAATTGTTTTTAAAACTGAGATCGCTGATAGTATGTAGAACAGTGTGGAAAGGTAGTTTGAATCATGACCATCTTAACCAAGTTTCTAGGTCATCTTGAATATTTGATCCTAAGGTAAATTACTTCAAAAAAAATGAGAGGTTGCCATTAGGTTACTGTTACATGTGCAGAACCATGTGTTTTCTTAATTATTATTTGTGATGTTTCCTTTTATCATCTCACCTAACTCTTTGTAAGTTAGCAACTATCTTAGATTTGACACATTACAATATTTCTTGAGTTTCTTTTATGAATGTGTAATGCCCCACCAAGGGATCCAAAGAGTTTTACTAAGTTTGCCAAATAATTTTTTTTTTTTTTAAACATGAAAGATAAATCCATTCATAAAATTTGTGGAAGCAATAGCAACAATTCAAATGAAAATAAACATAACATATATACATAACAGGCTACATTCTTTAAAGATCCCTTAACGTTGTATCATATCTAAATTAACTATTCATCTAACATCCCATCCTTATGAAATAACAATGATACATCCAATGTACTTAAACAATATACAAGTGTCTTTTTGTAATTATATTTTAGTTTAGCTCAATCATCCACTGTACACATAAAAGGGTATGAAAATCTTAAAAGAATAAACATCCAAGTAAATAAAGTACATCATCATCATCTAATATTAATCCATGATGCAATAAGATAAATGAAACCACATATCATACATGATACATCATCACAAAAGATATAAACATCCATCGCAAAAGATAACCATATATCACAAACATAAATAACTAAGTGCACGATTCCTCCCAATCGTAAATAGCATCATTAGACCATCATGGATCTTAGCCATCCCTCCATGCGTAACATTCCAAAGTACCGAAGAGATCATCGGTATTAACATAGTAGGAATGTCACTCCTAAAACATCCTACTAACATGCAAAGTAAAGCATAATAAATCATCAACTAACATATGCAAAGTAAAGCAAATCATCAATATAAGAAACATACTAGTAAATACATCCATCATAAGGTACATTATCTATCATAATGCTCCAAGAACATAATGAAGAATAAATACCAACCAAGGATACTCCAGCCACGGTGTCTCGGACGGATCTCAAATGATAAGAGTGAAAATACACTACCACTCGACCGCGTGGAACCTAAGTGGTCCACTCCCACCATGCTGAGGAGATAATCTCAAGTCCCAAACAGGATATCAATTCACGAAGCACAAATCTCTATAAGTCAAAGAATCCTAAAAGTATACTAACTCAAAGGTTTCATCACACAAAACTGACATCTAATTCCCAGACACACATAATGACATGTAGGAAACCTACTCTGCAAGTGGGAAAGTGTCATTGGATTTATCACGTACAAGTTACTCTGGCAATTAGCTAAACTCCATGGGTCTATACTGATTTCACACGGCCACTAGTATCCTCTTATACTGACGAGGCATACTACAAAATGCACGTCACAACCATGCGTTCTCACTACTCCCATCCTAGCCTGTACAAGCGCTCAAGGCATGGGCGAGAACATCAAAACAATTATCTTTTTAGGTTCATTTAATCTCCATTTAGTGTGTAAATGTTATCACTTATTAACAAAACTTACAATGAGTTACCCTGGCAGCCACTTAGGGCCCCGACCCCCATTGCAAGCCACTTCCTGACACTACAAGTAGATTACCTACCCTAAACTCATGGAATCATAAATCTCAAAATCATAAAAGATAATCCATAATAAAATAATCAAATATGCATAAAAGCATCAAATATCCATAATAAGAATCATCAAATCTCCAAGATAAGAATCATCAAATCTCCATGAGCATCTAAAAAAGCATCCATAAAAAATTATGATCACAACAGTTCTCTATTGGCAACTGAAGGCATTACTGATAATCATAAGTATCCATTGGTTCTCAATAACCAAAATATATCTCAAGATAAATGGTTCTCAACAAGCAACCAAGAATATCTCAAAATCATACTGATCAAAGACTCCAAAATGGTTGAGTCAAACATGTCACAACATCACATCATCAAGAAATAAATCCACCTTTCAGTCCCATCATGGCGACTAAAAAGTAATCCAAAGATAACTGATCAATGAATCAAAAATGATTAGCTCAAGCATCTCAGATATATATACATCTCAGCTTCACACATGAAGGCTGAAGAACAAATACAAACATTTCATAGAGGATACGATCACATAAGCATGGTTGGGCTTATAAAGATCGAGACCAAATAAGATCAATATGTCATCATATCTCATAGCCCCCGAGCCTTTGGTAACAACTTAGGACTGGTCAACACTAGTCAACCCAAAACCCAAAACAAGAAGCATATAGAATACACGATGCAAACACATGTTTTGGTTTACTAAATTCACATAGTTGAATAATGTGTAGGGGTTTCCAGTTTTCTGTTTACAATTATACTTTCAAGTGTATAAAGTTACCATTTGACCTACAAGTCAATCCAATTGTTCCTCGATAGCATTACCCTTCAATTATTAAGAATTACATTCTAAGAATAAATTAAGGATAAATATTTACTCATTAAATCATTTGTCACTTAATAAAATCATTCACTTTATTTTACTGAGATTACTAGTTGAATAACCCTTTCTTAATGTTACTTCAACTTTCAACGTAATCAAAGAATCATTATTCATTTATAAAAGAACCAATTATCAATTTTCGAATAAGAATATTATAACTTCATTTATCTCAATCCATTAACATAGGTACACCATCCATGACCTATTAACATCTTATAGTTTCCAATTCAATAATACTAAGTCTCACCAAGTCATGAGAGTACGACTTATCAACTTTCATGTAAATACTTCACAACTTTGCTAGAGGAATCAATATTAGCATATCAATTAAAACACTATTACATAACTTGATTATTAATTAAATCTAATTAACTCTAATTAATTTAATTAATAATTACATATCCAAGGCAACATTCCAATTAATATCAGTTGACTAATAACTAACTATAATTTTGTAAGTTAAAAGTCATCTATAATTTAGTACACAAATATTCATATTCATAATTCAATAATAATAACTTGTTAATATTTAATAACAAGTTATATTGGAAATATTATTAATAAATCTATAATAACCACATTCGTCATCTTTCAAAGAATACCAACATTCCCTTAACAAATTCGTATTATCATTAATCTTTTCAAATAAGACTTTATTGCACAACTTAATTATTAATATCATAGTTATAATATCAACTCAATGAATATCAATTGATTAAAAATCAATTATAATCCAACTCCAAAATTTATTATCTTTTACCAAACTTCAATCAATAAATAATCTCCACTAGAATAACTCTAATCAAATTTGTTGATATCTATTTAAACCATTATTTATTAATAGTTTGCTAGTCCTTACAAATATTAATAAATAATTAAATCTTCAAACTATACATACTCGATCTATAGAATCCTTCCATAAACTCATTACTTAATATTTAGCTAACTCTTAACTCTATTAAGGTATTCAAACATATTAACCAATAACATAATAATTTAGTCTTAATCCAATATCATTCAGAGTTTCTAAATTTAAATCAGCATAATATAAATTATCATCTTACAATTATTTAACCAATATTAAAATTAACCATTAGACTCCATTTTCTAATTGTTCTAATAATATTTTGTCTATATAAACGTTGTTTGAAAGAGATCCCTAACACAAACCAATCAGACTCATTGTAGATTTTAAGATGAATAATCTCCAAATTCTTAACATTGTCATCTTCATTAAACAACTCTAAAATTGTTTAATATATATTAAATAGTATTCAATATACATTATAAAAAGTCCACTATATAAACTATATTAAAACCTCTTTTCTTTTAATTTCCTCTCATCCATTTACTTAGATTGACTAATAATTAATTACACTTCTTCTACTATTAATTAATCTTAATTAAATTTGATTTAATTAGATTAGATAATAAACCATATAAAACTAATGCATATTGATAAGATTCTAATAAGGAAAGATTTCAATAATATTTTTAATTCATTCCATGCTTTGATATATTATTTTTGTGAAGTTTAAGGATAAAGAATTCTTGGTTATGGGAAATAGAGAAATATCTGTCCCTGAATAAAATAATTTCAGTACGACGGCCATATCTCCCTAATGAACTGTTGGATCGAGCTAAAATTTAAATATGTTGGCGAGGGCCAAGTTGTGCCAATTCTGACTAGAGCGATCGAATAAATTCAATCCTGATAAAAAGTTATGAATAACTGAGTTTGAGTCTATTCAAGGGGCAGCGACAGGACAATTAAAAATTTCTTCTTAAAAGGTAATTGTTTTCTAAATTTATCCAATAATTTCACTAATGGATTTGGCCATAAATCTTGAAACCATTTTCAAATCTATTTCAATTTGATTCTAATTCGAACCCAAACCCGTTTAGATCTAATTTCTTTAAATACATGCATATAAAATTCTCAAATAAATTTAATTGCCCAAATTGAAAATGCATACAATAAAAATATGAAATTCCTCAGAAGACATATGGAAGACACGAAGAAGACAGGAATGCATGATGCAGAAATAGCATAAGAAAAATTACAAAAATCTACCCGAATTCTGATGCTAATTCGCTTTTCCTCAGAAAACTCGCAGAGCAAGCTCCCTTCTTCAAAGTTCTTGAGTCCTCCAATGCTCCAATTGCTCTCCACCCCCTCTCTAAGCTTTTATGAATGCCTGAATATCAAGAGCTCTCAAGAAACCTTTGGAATGCTTTTTGAAACTGCTGAAAGGTGTCACCAACTAAGCATGGGTCTTTTCCAACCTTTTTGATGAGTCATAGAGTTGTAGACACCTTGTGCTTAATTGATGCATTAACTCCCGTGTTTTTGACACATGTTAATTTCCATGCAAGCTTATAACTCAAATTTACTTTTTAAATAATTTCTATTTAAATTTTATAACTTTCATTTTAATTTTTATAACTTTTATTATTATTATTTTATTTATTACTTTATTATTATTTTATAATTATTAATTTTAATTTCTAATTTTCTTTTATTTAATTCATTTTCTCCAATAATTCATATTTAATTAAGTACAATCAAAATATCAAAAATCATGATATTTTATTAATTTTCTCAAATAAATAATTTATTAATTAAATCTATTTATTAAGACTTAATTAATGAAAAATTCACCATAGACCTCCAAGATAAAATATGAAAATCCATCATAGAACAAATCATACAAAATAAATCTAAAGGGTTAAAAATCACAAAATATGTCATTTGACACGTTCGGTGGGTATTGAACTCAGATACTTGTCCTAATTTTCCAATTAGAACAAATGGCTCAAAGGGTTGGAATTTGGACTTGAGAATTTATCTCTCATCTCTTATCATTGAGATAATGTGATAGGGTACGCTCATCTTGGCAATTCAGAGAAGTCGATACCCGGTACCTGCAACCTGCATAAAAATCATGCATGTACAAACACAATATATACTAAACTAAAGAGACAATGGTAGGAAGTGGTGCATCATGTAGATCCTGACTAGCAGGTGACTATGACTCCCTTCTTTAACCACATCAGACACGCCATAGAAAAGCAAACATGCACACCATACACATGCAAGTATAGGGTAAGTATCCATAAGAAAGCACATATGATAATAAATCATCTTACTAATCATTATTAATAACTGAAAGAAATGTAATAATCATCGTCAATAATTGCGAACACTAAAAATAATCATCATACATACATGAAATGTAGAGTCTAAATAATCACATCACATAATAAACTGAATCCATAGCACAATATCTGATAATCTCAAAAGAATGTTGCTAACCAACAACATAAAACTAGTTCCAAAAGATTTCAACAATGATAACAAAATGTGAACCAAGGGCAGGCACTACATCCAACCCCCTTGGGATTAGACTTACTCCTAGAAGCCTACAGGAATGAAAAACTAAAATACTCACTATGTGGGTCTCATTGAACCCTTTCCCTCTGTAGGAAAACATGTTTCCACTGAGGATATTACAACACCCTTAGAGCAATATGATTCTTGTTTAATAGTAAATCGAAAATCATATCGATCCAACATTCATTTTTTTAACAACTACTAAAATAGATCCTTTAATTCATTCTAAACAAGAGCAACTTAATGATTGCAAAGATAAATAGAGGTTTACTACCTTACAACATAGATAAAAGATACATGTTTTGCAACTAGAATGAGTTTCAATTTTTAGTTTTGCCTTCGTTCAGATTTTCAGTAAAAATTTTTAGTTTTAAAAGCTAAGTGTTGAAATATAAAAAAATATGCAAGTAACAGTTTTAAGTTCTGTTTCAGTTCACCTAGTTTGAAGTTTAGAGTTTGAAAGAGATGCACATGATAGTTGAATATTTTCGTTGTGTTCAACTAGTTAATAACTAGTAGCATACCAATATACCCAGAACTCCCAATGTTGAAACTCGGGCTCTGATACCAAATGTAATACCCTGCCTAGGGATCTAAAGAATTTTACTAAATTTGCCAAACAATTTTTCTTTTTTTAAAACATGAAAGATAAAACCATTCATAACATTTGCAGAAGCAATAGCAACAATTCAAATGAAAATAAACATAACATATAAACATAACAGGCTACATTCTTTAAAGATCCCTTAATGTTGTATTATATCTAAATTAACTATTCATCTAACATCTCATCCTTATGAAATAACAATGATACATCCAATGAACTTAAACAATATACAAGTGTCCTTTTTAAATTATATTTTAGTTTAGCTCAATCATCCACTGTACATATCACAGGGTATGAAAAGTTTAAAAGAATAAACATCCAAGTAAATAAAGTACATCATCATCATCTAATATTAATCCATGATGCAATAAGATAAATAAAACCACATATCATACATGATACATCATCACAAAAGATATAAACATCCATCACAAAAGATAATCATATATCACAAACATAAATAACTAAGTGCACGGTTCCTCCCAACCGTAAATAGCATCATTAGACCATCGTGGATCCTAGTCATCCCTCTATGCGCAACATTCCAAAGCATCGAAGAGATCATTGGTATTAACATAGTAGGAATGTCACTCCTAAAACATCCTACTAACATGCAAAGTAAAGCATAATAAATCATCAACTAACATATGCAAAGTAAAGAAAATCATCAATATAAGAAACATACCAGTAAATACATTCATCATAAGGTATATTATCTATCATAATGCTCTAAGAGCATAAAGAAGAATAAATACCAACCAAGGATACTCCAGCCATGGTGTCTCGGACGGATCTCAAATGATAAGAGTGAAAACACACTACCACCCGACCGTGTGAAACCTAAGTGGTCCACTCCCACCATGCTGAGGAGATAATCTCAAGTCCCAAATAGGATATCAATTCACGAAGCACAAATCTCTATAAGTCCAAAAATCCTAAAAGTATGCTAACTCAAAGGTTTCATCACACAAAACTGACATTTAATTCTCAGAGGCATACAATGACATATAGGAAACCTACTCTGCAAGCGAGAAAGCGTCATCACATTTATCACGTACAAGTTACCCTAGTAGTTAGCTAAACTTAACAGGTCCATACTGATCTCATGTGGCTACTAGTATCCTCTCATACTGACGAGGCATACTACGGAATGCACAGTCGCAACCATGCATTCTCACTACTCCCATCCTAGCCTGTAGAAGCACTCAAGGCATGGGTGAGAACATCAAAACAATTATCTTTTTAGGTTCATTTAATCTCTATTTAGTGTGTAAATGTTATCACTTATTAACAAAACTTACAATGAGTTACCCTGACAGCCACTTAGGGCCCCGACCCCCATTGTAAGCCACTTTCCGACACTACAAGTAGATTACCTACCCTAAGCTCATGGAATCATAAATCTCAAAATCATAAAAGACAATCCATAATAAAATCATCAAATATGCATAAAAGCATCAAATATCCATAATAAGAATCATCAAATCTCCAAGATAAAAATCATCAAATCTCCATGAGCATCTGAAAAAACATCCATAGAAAATCATGACCACAACAGTTCTCTGTTGGCAACTAAAGGCATCACTGATAATCATAAGTATCCATTGGTTCTTAATAACCAAAATATATCTCAAGATAAATGGTTCTCAACAAGCAACCAAGAATATTTCAAAATCATACTGATCGAAGACTCCAAAATAGTTAAGTCAAACATGTCACAGCATTACATCATCAAGAAATAAATCCACATTTCAGTCACATCATGGCGACTAGAAAGTAATCTAAGGATAACTGATCGATGACTCAAAAATGATTAGCTCAAGCATCTCAAATATATATACATCTCAGCTTCACACATGAAGGCTGAAGAACAAATACAAATATTTCATAGAGGATACGATCACATAATCATGGTTGGACTTATAAAAATCGAGACCAAATAAGATCAACATGCCATCATATCTCATAACCCCCGAACCTCTGGTAACAACCTAGGACTGGTCAACACTAGTCAACCCAAAACTCAAAACAAGAAGCATATAGAATACACGATGCAAACACATGTTTTGGTTTACTAAATTCACATAGTTGAATAATGTGTAGGGGTTTTCAATTTTCTTTTTGCAAGTATACTTTCAAGTGTATAAAGTTACCATTTGACCTACCGATAGCATTGCCCTTCCATTATTAAGAATTACATTCTAAGAATAACTTAAGGATAAATATTTACTCATTAAATCATTTTTCACTTAATAAAATTATTCACTTTATTTTATTGAGATTACTAATTGAATAACTCTTCCTTAATGTTACTTCAACTTTCAACGTAATCAAAGAATCATTATTCGTTTATAAAAGAACCAATTATCAATCTTCGAATAAGAAGATTATAATTTCATTTATCTCAATCTATTAACATAGGTACACCATCCATGACCTATTAACATCTTATAGTTTTCAATTCAATAATACTAAGTCTCACCAAGTCATGAGAGTATGACTTATCAACCTCGATGTAAATACTTCACAACTTTGCTAGAGGAATCGATATTAGCATATCAATTAAAACACTTTTACATAACTTGATTATTAATTAAATCTAATTAAATCTAATTAATTTAATTAATAATTACATATCCAATGCAACATTCCAATTAATATCAGTTGACTAATAACTAACTATAATTTTGTAAGTTAAAAGTCATCTATAATTTAGTACACAAATATTTATATTCATAGTTCAATAATAATAACTTGTTAATATTTAATAACAAGCTATATTGGAAATCTTATTAATAAATCTATAATGACCACCTTCGTCATATTTTGAAAAGAATACCAACATTCCCTTAACAAATTTGTATTATCATTAATCTTTTCAAATAAGACTCTATCGCACAACTTAATTATTAATATCATAGTTATAATATCAACTCAATGAATATCATTTGTTTAAAAATCAATTATAATCCAACTCCAAAATTTATTATCTTTTACCAAACTTCAATCAATAAATAATCTTCACTAGATTAACTCTAATCAAATTTGTTGATATCTATTTAAACCATTATTTATTAATGGTTTGTTAGTCCTTACAAACATTAATAAATAATAAACTCTTCAAACTATACATACTCGATCTATAGAATCCTTCTATAAACTCATTAGTTAATATTTGGCTAACTCTTAACTCCATTAAGATATTCAAACGTATTAACCAATAACATAATAATTCAGTCTTAATCCAATATCATTCAGAGTTTCTAAATTTAAATCAACATAATATAAATTATCATCTTACAATTATTTAATCAATATTAAAATCAACCATTAGACTCTATTTTCTAATTGTTCTAATAATATTTTGTCTATATAAACGTTGTTTGAAAAAGATTCCTAACACAAACCAATAAGACTCATTGTAGATTTTAACATGAATAATCTCCAAATTCTTAACATTATCATCTTCATCAAACAATTTTAAAATTATGTAATATATATTAAATAGTATTCAATATACATTATAAAATGTCCACTATATAAACTATATTAAAATCTTTTTTGTTTAAATTTTCTCTCATCCATTTACTTAGATTAACTAATAATTAATTACACCTCTTCTACTATTAATTAATCTTAATTAAATTTGATTTAATTAGATTAGATAATAAACCATATAAAACTAATGCATATTAATAAGATTCTAATAAAGGAAGATTTCAATAATATCTTTAATTCATTCCATGCTTTGATATATTATTTTTATGAAGTTTAAGGATAAAGAACTCTTGGTTATGGGAAATGGAGAAATATCTGTCATTGAATAAAATAATCTCAGTACGACGGCCATATTTCCCTAATGAACCGTTGGATCGGGCTGAAATTTAAATATATTGGAGAGGGCCAAGTTGCGCCAATTCTGATCGGAGCGATTGAATAAATTCGATTCTGATAAAAAGTTATGAATAACCGAGTTCGGTTCTATCCTGATAAAAAGTTATGAATAACCGAGTTTGGTTCTATCCAAGAAGCAGCAACAAGACAATTAAAAATTTCTTCTTAAAAGGTAATTGTTCTCTAAATTTATCCAATAATTTCACTAATGTATTTGGCCATAAATCTTGAAACCATTTTCAAATCTATTTTAATTTGATTCTAATTCAAACCAAACCCGTTTAGATCTAATTTCTTTAAATCCATGCATATAAAATTCTCAAATAAATTTAATTGCCGAAATTGAAAATGCATACAATAAAAATATGAAATTTCTCAGAAGATATATGGAAGACACGAAGAAGACAGGAATGCATGATGCGAAAATAACATAAAAAAAATTACAAGAATCTATCTGGATTCTGATACTAATTCACTCTTCCTTAGAAAACTCGTAGAGAAAGCTTTCTTCTTCAGAGTTCTTGAGTCCTCTATTGCTCCAATTGCTCTCCACCCCCTCTCTAAGCTTCTATGAATGCCTGAATATCAAGAGCTCTCAAGAAACCTTTGGAATGCTTCTTGAAACCGCTGAAAGGTGTCACCAACTAAGCATGGGTCTTTTCCAACCTTTTTGATGAGTCATAGAGTTGTAGACACCTTGTGTTTAATTGATGCACTAACTCTCGTGTTGTTGACACATGTTAATTCCCATGCAAGCTTATAACTCCAATTTACTTTTAAAATAATTTCTATTTAAATTTTATAACTTTCATTTTAATTTTTATAACTTTTATTATTATTATTTTATTTATTACTTTATTATTATTTTATAATTATTATTAATTTTAATTTCTAGTTTTCTTTTATTTAATTTCTTTTCTCCAATAATTCACATTTAATTAATTACAATCAAAATATCAAAGATCGTGATATTTTATTAATTTTCTCAAATAAATAATTTATTAATTAAATCTATTTATTAAAACTTAATTAATGGAAAATTTACCATAGACCTCCAAGATAAAATATGAAAACCCATCATAGAACAAATCATACAAAATAAATCTAAAGGTTTAAAAATCACGAAATATGTCATCCGACACATTCGGTGGGTATTCAACTCAGATACTTATCCTAATTTTCCAATTAAGACAAATGGCTCAAAGGGTTGGGATTTGGACTTGAGAATTTATCTCCCCTCTCTTATCATTGAGATAATGTGATAGGGTACACTCATCTTGACAATTCAGGAAAGTTGATTCCTGGTACCTGCAACTTGCGTAAAAATCATGCATGTACAAACACAATATATACTAAACTAAATAGATAATGGTAGGAAGTGGTGCATCGTGTAGATCCCGACTAGTAGGTGACTACAACTCCCTTCCTTACCCACATCAGATACACCATATAAAAGTAAACATGCAAGGCAAACACGCACACCATACACATGCAAGTATGGCGTAAGTATCCATAAGAAAGCACTCATGATAATAAATCATCTTACTAATCATCATTAATAATTGAAAGCAATGTAATAATCATCGTCAATAATTGCAAACACTAAAAATAATCATCATACATACATAAAATGTAGAGTCTAAATAATCACATCACATAATAAACTGAATCCATAGCACAATATCTGATAATCTCAAAAGAATGCTGCTAACCAACAACATAAAACTAGTTCAAAAAGAGTTTAGCAATGATAAAAAAATGTGAACCAGGGGCAAGCACTACAGAATGCCTCGAACGCTTTTATAGCCAGTTTACCAAATAACACTTTATTGCAAATCTTGGATTTTTATGCTCTAAAACTTGTTGGTTGTGATAATTTACCAAAAAAATCAACACTTAATATAATGCCCAAACTCTTAACTACTTTTTCCCTTCATTACTGCACGCAGATAGGATGAAATCTGCATATTGATCTGTACAGTGGATTGTGTATTTGAAGAAAGTCAATTTCCTTGTGGTATCGTATCTCATTATAGGTTCTTTTAGATTTTCAAATCTGTTTCCGTAAAGAAAAGGTAAAAGGATTGGCATATGAGAACCACAGATCTACCGCTATATTGTGATGATGCCTGAGTATTATATCTTGTCAATTTCTCTACCCTATTGTTTTTACTATTGTCTTGCTACTCCTACTCGCTCTAGAACTTGATGTAGTCTTTGTGTAATATAATTGAATCTCTTTGTCCTCTAGATTTATAATCTGTGGCCCTTTTGTTTGAGTATGGAATTTAATTGAATATAGTTCATTGTTGAAGATTGAGAGTTAATCTTGTCATTACAGCCAATTGTGATCGATCCAAGATTTAAAATGTGTTAATGAGGCATTCTTATGCCATGTCTAGTATTCAAGTGTCAGTGGCTTAGTTCATCCTCTAGCAATATTAAATCACCTGTAGCTTTAAAACGCTTTCTCTTTTATCATATTGTGATATTTAAAATTAAATTTTGTTTATTAATATTAATTCTAAATTACCATAATAACATCAATACTGTCAAAACATCCAATGGCCAGCAGTACACATAGGCCAAGGTTCAAAAAAGTATTAACATTATCAGCTCATTAGAATTGATCCTGCTCAGATCTCACTAGTATCCAGAGAAATTCTTAGCTTGATCTTGTGAGCACTTGTAATGATCAGAATTTGCTATTATTATTGTCTTGAATGCAACGAGTGATTGTCATAGAAGTAGTGCTTTCATTTAAATAATGTTTAATGCTGAGCAAGTGGCAAGTAAGTGAAGTTGAGATGACAACTGCATCTGGCATGAGATATGCCTTAATAACGTTGGGATCATCTCTTGCTCTCTTCGTCACTGACGTTGCTAAAAGGAAAGGGCTCTTCCTTGTCCTCACACTTCTTACAAACGCAATTGTATGTCTTATAAGACTCATCATACTAGCAGGCCTTTCAAGAGTCTTTCTTCCTCTCGGTTCTTCTGTATGGCCATATGCATTGTTACTGATCCCATCTTTCCTCTCAAGTATCAAAGTCTTTTTGAGTGCCCTTTCTAGATTTGGGTAGGAGCAAACAAATTTTTCTTGCCCAAAAATTATAGATGTATGGGATTCAAACCTTGCATTAAACTTCTCCACCACTTATCATTTTGTTTCCACCAACGTACCTATTGAGACAATGGACTTCCCTCATGCACACACCTGTGCTCAGTACAATGTAGGGTAACTCAGAACTACGATGAATATTTTATCACAAAAGGGCTACATCAATATTAGAAATTGTTATTAACTGTTGAAATTCAATTTTATATATATATATATATCAGTATTAGTGCACGTTATTAATGTTATTTAAATTAATTATCATTTATACTTGTTATTGTATCAAATGATATATTATTCAATTAGAATTGTTAATACTATATTAACAATGTTATATAAGAGTTATTAATTTAATAATAATTTGTTAATTGTTATTAAATAAGAGAAATAATAACATGGTAATATTTATGTTTTACCATTAATAGCATGATTAATAGATGAAGATTAAGGATTGATATAATGTAATAATCTTTAATTGGATCAAACAATCTTGGAATATATGAGACAGGACATTGGACTAATTATTGGATAATGATAATGAGTGATTTGAGCTACGGCTATCCTTCGATTATTTGGAATATTAATGCATTGAATATAGAGTTGATTTTAATGGTCTATTGTTAATCATTTGTAATTTTGAAAAGGAATATTAATATAAAGGTTTTATAGATATTCAAGAGGAATATTAAGTGGGATTTCGTAAACAAATGAGTTTTTAATAATCACTGAGTCATTGATGTAGTTATTCAATGGAGATTAAATTGATAAGATTGTTTTTTAATAAGTTCATTACATGATGAGATCATTTGGTAATTTATGTACATGTAGGCATAATGTTGATTACTCAAAGTTTTCATATATGACGATTACTCAGTGTTTTCAGATGTTGATGATGACTGATTAGGTGATTTAATATCATTTGTGTTTTCTTTGGATACTTTCTCCATATTGCATGTGATTATGTAAGCAAACTAAAACATCTATTTGTATTCTGAATTCTTTTTATACTATCTGCATTGGGGTTTGGGTGGTCCTAGAGCATTGACTAGTTATAGGACATCTACCAGAGGCTTGGGAGTTATGCGAATGTGGTGGCATGTTGATATCATTTGGTCTCGATCTTTCTAAACCCAAACATGGTTATGTGATGGAATGTTGTATGAGATGTTTGTATTTACTGATTGTTATTGCTTTCCAATCTACTTGTGTGAAGCTAAAATTCATATGTATTTGAGACACTTGACTTAACCATTTTCGAGTCATCGATCAGTTATCCTTGGATTATTTTTCAGTTGCCATGATGGGACTAAAATGTTGATTTATTTCTTGATGATGTCATGTTGTGACATGTTTTGACTCAATCATTTTGGAGTCTTCAATCAATATTTCTTTGAGATACCTTTTGGTTGCTTGCTAAGAACCAATGGATATTGTGATTTGTATTGGAGATTATATTTATGAGGTTTATTTTGTGGATCTTTTATGTGTTCTTGGATGGAAGAACCATCTTATTATCAGGTTTCCTATTAAGGAACCGAGTTTGATCTTTATGAGAGTTGTGGTATGGGACACAACTATGGATTTATGTTACATTAGGAGAGGTTTTCTAGGTACATGATTGTGTGAGTGGCTTGCATAGGGGTTTGGGGCCCAAAGTGGTCAGAACTAGGGTAACCTAATGCAAGTTATGTAATAAGTGATAATCTAGTAATTAATAATTTTGGGAAAAAACACTAAAAAGATAAGTTAGGGATATTTGACCCACCCATACCTTGAGTGCTTGTATGGACTAAGGATGGGAATGAGATGATTGCCTCATCTTCATGAGAGGGATTTCTGGTTCCACATGTGCCATATTGAGGGTCTGGAGTTCAGAGTAACCAGTCCAGGGTAACTCAGCGCTTGAGGGTCCGAGGTCTATTGAGAGACCAGTCCAGGGTAACTCAAAAAACCATGTGATGACACTCCCTAGAATGTAGCCTAAGTCTCCTCTGTAGAGTTTGTGTGTACTTCTAATGGTGTACTTATTGTTGAATGTGCTTATTGTGACTATCAATTTACATTGATGAGGATTGGCAATTTTTGGATGATGTACTCTTGATATTTGGATTTTTGACTTGAGTTTATCTCTTTCAGCACATTCTTTGTTGGCATTTACCTTCCTTCTATTCTTGGATCATTATGATGGATGTTATATCTTATGTTAGATGTTATTTGCTAACATGATTCTTTATATTGATGATTAGCAAGTGATAGACAATGCTATTTACTTATAGAATCATCTTATGCTTTATTTTGTATGATTATATTTCTCATGCATATGTTGTAACATGTTAGATTTCTTTCTGCATATGATGTAGTATGTTTTAGGACTGACATTCCTACTTTGCTAATACCGATGATCTCTTTGATGAATTGGGATGTTATGCGCGGAGGGATGGCTAGGGTCCACGATGGTCTAATGATGCTATTGACAGTTGGAAGGAACCGCGCAATTAGATTAATTATGTATTATGATAGATGGTTAGCTTTTATGATGCTGGTTATATCCTTAGTGATGAATGGATGTATCATGTATGTTATTAGTTTCAGTACTTGAATGTACTTGTATCATGGATTTAATAAGGTTGATGAATCATTATCTTTGTATTTTTATATCCTTTTGAGCCGATCATACCATGTGACATGTTCAGTAGATGATTGAGCATTCAGAATTGATTTGCCAAAATGTATTTAGAACAAAAGAATATTATCAATCTTAGACTTTCTATAATTTATATGAATGTGGAAGTAGATGTTGTTAAACTTAGTTGATTAAATTAAATGTGACTCAACGTTTGGGATCCTTAAGGAATGTAACTTGTTAGGTATTCTTTAGATGATTAAATGTTTATGCTTCCGCTATCATGATTTGATGTGAATGGTTGATATTTCATGTATTATGAAAAAAAAAAAATTGTTTGGAAAAGTTTGTAAAACTTTAGGTTTATTCTTTTGGGATCCCTTGGTGGGGCGTTACATCTGGTATCAGAGACAGGTTTCAACATTGGGAACTCTGGGCATAATGTGCACCATCACTTGAGTAATCAGTAAACTTGTAACTGATTTAAAAGACATACTTGTATTGACATCAAACTTGAAACCAAACTATTTTGAGCATGGAACTGGAAAACTTATAAAACTTTCTGGATTATAGCTTCATGTTTATGTTGAAATTCTTAGATTTTGTTCTTGTATTGGGTGTTGTAGGAGAGATGACTTCTGGCTCTAGATCTACTGCTAAGGGTCATAGCTCTGGACATGGTAGAAGCCATGGGAGAACTAATCAACATACCCCTTCCTTGGTCCATTTAGGAGATCATATTCAGGAAGAGGCGAGAAGGGATGATAGTGTTGAGACACATGCTAAGATAAAAGAATTGGCCACTAGAGACTTGGTCAAGGAGATCCTAGCATGCCTACCTTTCTAGGATAGAGCTCATCATTCAGAGCATGGATATAGAGAAAGGTCCATGAGTCCTGGGGGAAGGTACCTAGAGAGCAGTAGGCGGTCTAGCCAGTCCATCCAAATGAAGGACCTACTATGGGTCAAGGTCAAACCTTTCAACAGAGAAGGTACTGGATATGATGCTGAGAATTGGATGGTCGCACTAGATAGGTGTTTTTCCATGCAAGATTTTGACTTGAACATCAAAGCAAGATATGCCATCACCCACTTAGAGCACTTTGCAACAGTTTGGTGGAAAATAGAGGAGAAGAAACTTAGGGTAAATATGCAGACTGTCACATGGGAGTTATTCCTCGAACACTTTTGTGAGTGATTTTTGTCAGAGTAGTGGCAACAACAAAGGGTAGATGAGTTCCATGATTTGAGGCAAGGTACCAAGACTATGGTGGAGTATGAACGTAAGTTCTTTGAGCTTATGTCTTATGCAGGAATTAGTGAAAGCTCACCATTGATGGTCCAACATTTCAGTAGAGGACTTAATGCTAACATCATTGGGGGTGTTAAGGTGTTCCAACCTAAAACCCTTAAGGAGGCAATATTGCGAGCTACTTTGGTTGAGATGAGTGTGACTTTAGGTCAAGGTGGCCTACTAGGTATTCTGGTTAAAGGGTCACCTTATTCAAGAACATATGGAGATAACCAGCCTCAAGGAGCTAGAAGTTCTAAAAATTCTCCTAACTTCTTTAATAGTAATCAAGAGAAGCCAGGAAGAAATTTTTTTCATGGTAAGAGTGGTGGTTCAAAGTCAGGAAACTATCGCAATTGGAAGCGTAGTATGCACAATAGGTTGGGTGAAGTTTTTCAGAGCCACATTTAGGATGCTGGTGTTGGTAGTTTTCATCAGTCGCATGCATCTAGAGCTCAGAAAGGCTTTAATGGAGATTGCTACTCTTGTGGTCAATGTGGTCATAAAGCAATCAATTGCCCCGAGCGTGCATCTTAGCTTGGAGTAAAGGCTTGCAGAATTTCAGTGTACAGTGGGGATAGATGCATATTGAGTTTTGAGTTATTGAGTTATTGAGTTATTGAGTTATTGAGTTTTGAGTTATTGAGTTTGATTCATGTCTCTTTGTAATGGGGCTCGTGTAGTGAGTACCTTAGTTTTGTCATTCTTGTAGGCTTCTAGGAGTAAGCCTGATTTAAGGGGGGGTGGATGTAGTGCCTCCCCCTTGGTCGCGACTCTGTTATCATTGCCAAACTCTTCTTGGTGTATTTTTCTATTAATTAAGTCTAATTAAAAGATTTAATTAAAGATTTAATTTAATAGAAAATTAAAAGGATATTTTAATATTGGTATTTATTTAATTAATTGGAAAATTAATTAAATAAAAGAGAATTAAATAAAAAGAATTTATTTGAAAATGAAAGTTATAAGTCTAAGGTTGGAACGAGATGATATTTATTTAATATTAATTTATTTAGTGTTCATTTTTAAATAAATTACTAAATATTATTATTATTTAAGTTAATAAATAATTATCAATTAAGTTTCAAAAATAAATGTAAAAGTGGAAAAGAAATTATAAATTAAATTTAAAGGGGTCAAGAGAATATTAGTAAAATTAATGCATATTATTTTAATAATATTTACCTAGGAGTATGTGCACCTCTATTATGCACGAGTTGTCTCCATCACGGGAATTAGCATGCCAATTGAGCACATGGTGTCTACAACCATATCCTTGTCATCACTCAAGGTTGGGATAAGGCAAAGGTTGGGATAAGGCTTACGCTTCATTGGAAATGCTTATCTCCTAGTTGCTTCTAGAGGATTCTAGGTGCTGCTTGAGAGGTCTTTATATCCAGGGATTCCTAGTCACTTGGAGGGGGGAGCGGGGAGAAAGTTGTAATGACACCATCAATGCATATGGAGAAAAGGCTCAGTCGGTGCACAAGCTCATCCATAAGATTGATCTCAACATTCTACTGAAAGCCATTTGGAAAGGTATTTCCAGTCATTGTTTTTAAGTAGTAAGTTTGTGGGTTTAGTTGGGGCACGTTTTTGTATTTCGTAGCTTCTTAATTTTTTGTGATCTGCAATTCAAATCAGAGAATTTTAGTTCTAAATATATGAATTGTTTTTAAAACTAAGATCATTGATAGTATGTAGAATAGTGTGGAAAGGTAGTTTGAATCATGACCATCTTAACCAAGTTTCTAGGTCATCTTGAATCATTGATCCTGAGGTAAATTACTTCAAAAAAAATTGAGAGGTTGCCAGTAGGTTACTATTACATGTGCAGAACCACATTTTTTCTTAGTTATTGTTTGTGATGTTTCCTTTTATCATCTCACCTAACTCTTTGTAAGTTAGCAATTATCTTAGATTTGACACCTTACAATATTTCTTGAGTTTCTTTTATGAATGCCTTGAATGCTTTCATAGCTAGTTTACCAAATAACACTTTATTGCAAATCTTGGGTTTTTATGCTCTGAAACTTGTTGGTTGCGATAATTTACCAAAAAAAATCAACACTTAATATAACACCCAAACTCTTAACTACTTTTTCCCTTCATTACTGCACGCGGATAGGATGAAATCTGCATATTGATCTGTACAGTGGATTGTGTATTTGAAGAAAGTCAATTTCCTTGTGGTATCGTATCTCATTCTGGGTTCTTTTAGATTTTTAGATCTATTTCCGTAAAGAAAAGGTAAAAGGATTGGAATATGAGAACCACAGATCTACCACTATATTGTGATGATGTCTGAGTATTATATCTTGTCAATTTCTCTACCCTATTGTTTTTACTATTGTCTTGCTACTCCTACTCGCTCTAGAACTTGACACAGTCTTTGCGTAATATAATTGAATCTCTTTGTCCTCCCAGATTTATAATCTATGGCCCTTTTGTCTGAGTATGGAATTTAATTGAATGTAGTTTATTGTTGAAGATTGAGAGCTAATCTTGGCATTACAGCCAATTGTGATCGATCCAAGATTTAAAATGTGTTAATGAGGCATTCTTATGCCATGTCTAGTATTCGAGTGTTAGTGGCTTAGTTCATCCTCTAGCAATATTAAATCACCTATAGCTTTAAAACGCTTTCTCTTTTATCATATTGTGATATTTAAAATTAAATTTTGTTTATTAATATTAATTCTAAATTACCATAATAACATCGATACTGTCAAAACATCCAACAGCCAACAGTAAACATAGGCCAAGGTTCAAAACAGTATTGACATTATCAGCTCATTAGAATTGATCCTACTTAGATCTCACTAGTATCCTGAGAAATTCTTAGCTTGATCTTGTGAGCACTTGTAATGATCAGAATTTGCTATTATTATTGTCTTGAATGCAACGAGTGATTGTCATAGAAGTAGTTCTTTTATTGAAATAATGTTTAATGCTTATTAAGTGGCAAGTAAGTGAAGCCGAGATGACAGCTGCATCTGGCATGAGATATGCCTTAATAACGCTGGGATCATCTGTTGCTCTCTTCATCACTGACATTGCTAAAAGGAAAGGGCTCTTCCTTGTCCTCACACTTATTACAAATGCAATTGTATGGCTTATAAGTCTCATCATACTAGCAGGCCTTTCGAGAGTCTTTCTTCCTCTCAGTTCTTCTGTATGGCCATATGCATTGTTACTGATCCCATCTTTCCTCTTGAGTATCAAAGTCTTTGTGAGTGCCCTTTCTAGATTTGGGTAGGAGTGAAAAGATTTTTCTTGCCCAAAAATTATAGCTATATGGGATTCAAACCTTGCATTAAACTCCTCCACCACTTATCATTTTGTTTCGACCAAAGTGGTAGAACTAGGGTAACCTAATGCAAGTTATGTAATAAGTGATAATCTAGTAATTAATAATTTTGGGAAAACACACTAAAAAGATAAGTTAGGGATATTTGACCCACCCATACCTTGAGTGCTTGTATGGACTAAGGATGGGAATGGGATGATTGCCTCATCTTCATGAGAGGGCTTTCTGGTTCCACATGTGCCATGTTGAGGGTCTGGGGTTCAGAGTAACCAATCCAGGGTAACTCAACGCTTGAGGGTCTGGGGTCTATTGAGAGACCAGTCTAGGGTAACTCAAGCAGCCATGTGATGAAACTCCCTAGAATGTAGCCTAAGTTTCCTCTATAGAGCTTGTGTGTAACTCTAATGGTGTACTTATTGTTGAATGTGCTTATTGTGACTATCGATTTACATTGATGATGATTGGAAATTTTTGGATGATGTACTCTTAACATTTGGATTTTTGACTTGAGTTTATCTCTTTCAGCACATTCTTTGTTGGCATTTACCTTCCTTATATTCTTGGATCATTATGATGGATGTTATATCTAATGTTAGATGTTATTTGCTAACATGATTCTTTATATTGATGATTAGCAAGTGATAGACAATGCTATTTACTTATAGAATCATCTTATGCTTTATTTTGTATGATTAGATTTCTCATGCATATGTTGTAACATGTTAGATTTCTTTCTGCATATAATGTTGTATGTTTTAGGAGTGACATTCCTACTTTGGTAATACCGATGATCTCTTCGGTGACTTGGGATGTTATGCGCAGAGGGATGGCTAGGGTCCACGATGGTCTAATGATGCTATTGATGGTTGGGAGGAACTGCGCACTTAGATTAATTGTGTATTATGATAGATGGTTAGCTTTTACGATGCTTGTTATATCCTTAGTGATGAATGGATGTATCATGTATGTTATTAGTTTCATTACTTGAATGTACTTGTATCATGGATTTAATAAGGTTGATGAATCATTATCTTTGTATTTTTATATCCTTTTGAGCCGATCATACCATGTGACATGTTCAGTAGATGATTCAGCATTTAGAATTGATTTGCCAAGATGCATTTACAACAAAAGAATATTATCAATCTTAGACTTTCTATAATTTATATGAATGTGGAAGTAGATGTTGTTAAACTTAGTTGATTAAATTAAATGTGACTCAACATTTTGGGATCCTTAAGGAATGTAACCTGTTACGTATGCTTTAGATGATTAAATGTTAATGCTTCCGCTATCATGATTTGATGTGAATGGTTGATATTTCATGTATTATGAAAAGAAAAAAAATGTTTGGCAAAGTTTGTAAAACTTTAGGTTTATTCTTTTGGGATCCCTTGGCAGGGCGTTACACAAACTATTCTCTTCACTCCTTCAACATTCATTGAAAGTTTAGGGTTTGTCCTCATTAAGAAGACTTTGGTGACTTAGGGTTAGGTATGAATCTATGGCTGACATTCATCTATTTTTCTATTTAATCCTTCCCATTTTTTGATTGGCTACATGTAATGCATAGGTAATCCAACTAGAGATTCATCCTTATCTCCAAAATATCAAAATTCAATCTTAAGTTGGCTCAAAAATGGTTTACATAGTTGTTTGTGCCATTACAAAAAAATATGTCAAAATTGTTTCACTCATCATCTGAAGTTTCTAATGCTTAGCATGCACTAATATTTATACTACGACTTGGCATCTAAATCACTTAGCATCCACTATTTACTCAGCACTTGAATCACTTAGCATACACTATTTGTTCAACACTTGAGTGACTTGACACATGAGTGGCTCAATACTCACTATGGCTCGGCATGTACTACTTGTTCAGCATGAACTAAGTAACTTAAGGTGTTGACATTCACTTGTCAAAACCAATATCATATCAACATGGTATCACATTGTATATGAGACCTTCATCATAGATAATAATGTTGTTATGTTTTTCAAAGGTATAAACTATAAACATGTATTAAATATTGAAACATAAGACCTATGTTGTATCTTCAATGGCACAACATAAAATTATCGTAACCATGTCTACACAAGAGGTCTTTAGGTGTGAACATCCAAAAGATAAAGAAGTAGTTTCTCACCTCATTCCATCCAAAATAACTCTATTAATCCATGGAAACCCTATTCCTTGTATTTTTTATTATCACATCCCACCATCTCATCAAAGTCCTCATAGTAGAAGTAAAGAAAGAAAGAAGATGAAATTGTGTGCACGTATCATGATGCATAATATTCTAAAATTTGTACTAGAATGGGTAATTTACTATTTTCACTTAGGTTTGCACCCTTGTCCAAGGCCTATGCGCGAGGACAACCTAGTGAAACATGGAAACAACCTCCAAGCTATGGGACTTGAACTGCGAGGTTGAGTCTCCGAAGAAGGCCGGCTTCCTCTTACTATCAGGGCCTACCTATCTACTTCTTGGAGAGGAAAAGGGAGAAGGAGAGCATGAAAGCAAATCTACCTAGTCTAATCTAAGGAGGTGATGCACCAAAATAGAGTGTTCAAACTCATTTCTGCCCATATATGCACTACAAAACCAAGATAACATTCAAAAGACATACACACCCAGACTTATGTCAATCAACAACCACATATAGATCAAGAAACCAAACTAAATAACACAAGGAAAAGGATTCCACTTATATATTATCCAATAGGCTGAAAATAGATACAGTATGCAAGCCACAGATCTCAACAATACACCAATGAGAGGCAAGATGGATGCACATACACATTGATGGCTGAAGGAGATGATACAGAATGTTATACAGCTCAGAGACTAAGGGAATTTTACACTACAGACTTGCAAGTAGTAGCAAAGAAATCAGAAAAGGAGTCCCCCCTAAAAAGTGAAAACAAAACTTGCCTTTATAGTTCAGGCATAACTAAGGATTTTTGTATTACATTTACTTCTCACCTATTGGCATTAACTTCTCACCCTAAGAATCCGATCAAAGATCTGATTTGAATAGGATTTTGAGTACCAAAAATCTAATATTCCTTTGAGAAAGAGCCTGGAGAAGACATAAACAGTGCCAAAAAAATATCCCCTAACATAGTAGATAGATCTGTAATGGTGGTAGAATGTCCTTGCACTTTGCATTCACTTTTGAGTCGGTGGCATTGATCACAGGATTGAAATCTTGTGGCAAAAAAAACTTGATTCATTGTTTCTGGCTCATGAATCCACGAGGTCAAAGCAAGTCAAATAGTTCCTTATGTGCCAACTAGGCCACGCAGGCCAATCGTCTCTCTTTATTTTTCAACCTCCTCAAGATTCCATGCACTGACCTTGCTCCATTAAAGTGCTTGGTTGCTATGTCGCTATGGGCACCATGCCTTGAGGGTCATTATAGCGACATAGCGCCCCACTGTTATCTCTAACCGCGGTGGTCACCAACCTGACTGCTACATCACCAAACTATTACTGCGATGCCCTAACTTGACTGCCAACTTCAAACTACTTATGTTACTATGCCTCCTTCCTAGGCCCATGAGGACACATGTCCTCAGGGTGCTAACTCACTATGGAAAAACATCAAGCACTTCTTGATAGCGAGTTAGTACCCAGCGTTGATCTCTGCAGATTTGACGATCACGAGTGACCCAAACCCTTTACTACACTGGCTACATGAAAATATGGTCCCACCAGGGCACATGGCACCCAGGTGCTATGTCGTTGTTGATATCTCTCGAGCATTTCCTCATAGCGTGATGGCACCCATCGTAGATCAATCTCAATCTGACGATCAGAACCACCTCGTACTCTACACATCCTTACCCCTAAAAATTGCTAGGCCCATGAACCACTTATTCTTTGACTCATATACTTGGCACCTCCCTATTGTCCTTCGAAGCACCAACCTAGAAGATTCTGGTATTGTTTGATCCTGACCACACCACGCGTCAACCAGGCGCTATGTCGCTATGGGGAAATCGAGGCCAAATCCCCATAGCGTCATAGCGCCCAATGATAATACTCCCTTCCTTCGTAGATGTGTCTCCATATGATTGGCCATCGTAGCATTGGACTTTCCTACCATGCATGCGAAGTACTTGTTGGGACCCACCATGCCTGATTGCTCTTGTCGTGGTCTGATCTTCTATTTGGGCACTATGTCGCTAACAGAAAAATCATGAGTTTTTCGTTGGTGCCATGACACCTTGCCGCTTTTTGAAACTTTTTGACTTGTCAAAACATGTTCACTTGGCCCGCTGTAAACATTTTCTGGTACCGCGAACCTTGCCCGCTGAACACTGGGACTCATCGTCGAAGCACCCTCCGGTCAGCTGGGCGCTATGTCGCTATGACATTTCTTTGACCAACACTCAATAGCGACATGGCACCCACGATGCCGCAGAACTTTTATGACCCACCCCCAACCTCTGCCTTGCATGTTGGACCCACTGAACATGCGTTGATAGGCGCTATGTCTCTAATAGAAATCTCGTGTAGCTTCTCCATAGCATGATGGCACCTGCCCTTGATCTCTATAGATCTGACGATGGAGAACTTGCAGGCCGTAAAATATATAATAAGGTTTAAAACTTTGGTATTTAAATATTTTCATGGGTATTTGACTATGGATATTTCAAAGGAAGGAAGGGCAATATGAAATATGAATTTGGTGGGAAGATTAAAATACAACATTTCTAGCGACTCACAGGGGGCATGAGACTGCTCGATGCATGACGAGTGCCTATAAACAATCCATTGTGTCATGGAGTCAAAAAAGTATGAATATGAGAACTACAAAACCCTAACCCTTCTTAGAGGAGATCAAAACATTGAAAACCCTAGCTCTACTTTTGTAACCTCAAAACTGTCAAAACTTCAGAAGCTGGCAACTCAAAGAGAGAACCATGTGCATGTGAACTTATTAAAAAGCAGGAAACAACAGAAAAGAAACTAAACTACTTATGTACATGGATTCCCAAATTTTAGAAACAGGGCTTTAGATAGATCCCATTGACTAGAATGGGCAAAATCTCTCCATTGGGCCAGCTTAGCTGGAATGCATTAGCCTGTTTGTAACTGGCAATCAGATAGGGGCCACTCCATAGTGCATCAAATTTGGAATGTCTTCATGGTTTTTCCCTATCTGCATCCCACTTTAGAACTAAATCTCCTTCTCTGAAGGTTCTGACCCTAGTTTTCTTATCAAAACTCCTTTTCATCTACTGTTGATGCATCTCTAGGGTCTGCATAGCTTTATTTCTTTTCTCTTCTAACTCAATTAGCTCTGCCATTCTTACTAACATGGCACTATCTTCAATCAATTCAAGCTGATGAGCCAACTCTAAGGATGGGAATTCCAATGAGATTGGGAGTTTGGCTTCCCTACCATATACTAGCACAAAAGGTGAATTCCCAACAGATCTATTCGGTGTTATCCTATCAGCCCACAGAGCAGTTCTTAATTTCTTATGCCAGACCCTCTAATTGTCTTCTATTGTCCTCTTCATGATTCTGATCAGATTCTTGTTGGAAGACTCAACCAAACCATTACCCTGGGGATAGTAATTTGATGATGTGCTCAAGTAGATATTGTGATTCATTGCCCATGCACAAATTTGGGTTCCAACAAAAGACTTAGCATTGTTCGAAATGATAGTAGAAGGAACACCAAACCTAGATACAATTCCATCAAGGAATTCAACAACTGATGGTTCTGTGGCATCCTTCAAGGCAACTGCCTCTGTCCATCTAGTGAAATAATCAGTAGTAGCCAAAATCCATTTATAACCTGCACTAGATGGAGGACAAATGGGGCCTATAAAATCCAACCCCCATTGGGTAAAGGGCTGATCTACCTGAATAGGACGAAGGGGGAGAGCTGCGAGCCTCTGTTTGCCTGAGAAGAAAGCACACTTCTCACATTTTCTCACATATCCATAACAATCATGGAACAGAGATGGCCAATAATAAATAGCCCTCATGATCTTCATGGCAATTGTTCTTGCAAAGAAATGGCCACCATCAGGGCCATCATGAAGTTCCTTAATCATCCTCTCAGCCTGATCCTCTTCAATGCATCTCAACAGGGTCCCATTAAAATCCCTCCTGAATAGGATACCATCAATTACAACATAGGGAATGGACTATAGTCTATATTGTCTCCTTTTAGTTCTGTCCAATCCCTGAGGGTATCCATTCCCTGATAAGAAGTTCTTCATGTCATTTATCCAGCTCCTTGGTCCATTAATGTTTCTTAACTCTTGCTGCTCTATTATTACCATAGCAGCCTCTTCATCTGAATCCTAGCCTGATAACATTTCTTTGCACAATCCTCTCCCTCTTACCAGCTTGGTAATCTGAATATCAACATCATACTCCATTACCTTAGTGATCCATCCAGCTCTCTTTTCATTGATATCTTTGCTTAATAGGAAGTCCTTTACACTAGCATGGGGCACCAACAAATGGATCTTATTGTGGGACAAGAGGTGCTTGAATTTCTTCAAGGTTCTGATGATTGCAAGGGCCTGCTTCTCAACAAATTTGTACTTATCTTCATATTCCTTGAGCTGTTCACTAAAGAAGGCTATGGGCTGCTCTTCATCCTTGTCATTTGTTTGAGTCAAGATAGCAGAGATACTTGACTCACCACCTAGAGTGTAGAGGATCATGAAATCTTTTTCAAAATTTGGGTTCATGAGAGTAGGGGCTGAGGCTATGGCTGTCTTGATCTCTTCAAAACTCTCCTTCCCTTCCTTGGTCCATGAGAAGACCATACCTTTCTTAAGCATAGCTGTAAGAGGTTTCACAATGGTGGCAAGATTAGGAATAAACCTTCTTACAAAATTTATTCTACCAAGGAAACTTTGCAGCCCCTTCTTGTGTTTAGGAAGAGGAAGGGCAAGTATTGCCTTTGTTCTTTCTAGATCAATGGTCAGCCCATCCTTAGATACAATGTGTCCCAATAATTTTCCTTGGCTTGTAACAAAGACACACTTGGCTGGGTTAAGGGAAACCCCAAACTCTCTACATCTTAGAAATACCTATCTTAGATGATCAAAATGATCTTCTATATTTTTTGAATATACAGTTATATCATCAAGGTATACTAAGACAAACTTGTCAATTAATTTTTTGAAGGCCATCTCTATTGCCTTCTGAAATGTGGCACCTGCATTTGTTAGTCCAAATGGCATCTTTCAATAAGCATAGGTGCCCCATTTAGTAGTAAATGATGTTTTATGTCTGTTAGATTCTTTAACCAACACTTGGTTATAACCAGAGAATCCATCAAGAAAAGAGAATCTCCTTGACCCACTGACTCTGGACAAGATTTTCTCCATGGAAGGGAGAGGATGGTGATCTTTAAGAGAAGCCTGATTAAGATCCCTAAAGTCCACACATAGTCTAATTTTCTCCATTCTTCTTCCTTACAGGGACAACGTTAGCTACCCATGATGAGTGTTTGATAGGAAATATTATATTAGCCTCTATCAACTTGGATAGTTCTTTTCTCATTAGAGGCTCAATCTTAGGATTCACTAGCCTCTATTTTTGCCTTACTAGTTTGGCCTTATCAACTAAATCTATGGTATGCTAAAAAAAACTAGGGTCAAACCCTTTTAAGTCATCATATGTCTAAGAAAATACATCATTAAATTCTTGACATAGATGAATGAAGTTTTCTTGCTCAATTTCAGAACATACCTTCCCCATATTCAAAAATTTTCCATCAGCAATTGTAACTGGGGCATAATCATCCTTTTCTATAGCTAGATTCATTCCTTTGCCTCTTGTTTGATCATCAGGATTAAAGACACTCTCCAAGGTAATGAGACCCTTGGGCAACTTGTTAGAACTAAGATGAATGATCTGATCACCATACTGATCTCACAGTCTTGACGGGTTTCTTTCCAAGAATTCTGCCTCATTCTACAAAAAACTCACAATTTTCTTGTCAAAATCAAACACCTACCAATGAGTGTTGTTGTTAGGGATGGCAGGCCTCACTACCACCCTTATTTGTTGCTTCTTTTCTTCCTCAAGATTCCCTAGTAAATCATAAGATGCACCCACTGCTGCAAGTCTATTAGCATGTCTATTTTCTTTGCTAGGAATGCTCTGAATATTAAATGCATTGAAGCCCTCAAGAAAATCCCAGACTTTGTGTTTGTAAGACTTGAGCGGGCCATTTTTGGTGATATTATAGTTTCTCACTTGGTTAACTACCGACTCACTATCCCCATATACTCTCAAGGCTTGAATTCCTCTCTTTTGGGCAAGTAGGAGGCCTTGAATCAAGGATTCATATTCAGCCACATTATTGGTGCAACTAAATTGGAGCCTAAAGGAGAAGTAGTATCTTATTTGTGCAGGAGAGATCAACATAACACCAGCCCCTGATCTATTTCTATTCCTTGAGCCATGAAAGTACATACTCCATGTTCCACTTATATCATCATTAGTCCTAATTAGATCAGGAACTTGAGCATTTTTTTGTATTATGCAATATGTACTAAGGCCTGTCTCAAGAGTTTCTGACATAGGTTCAAACTAATATGTACTAGCCCATTCATCCAAGAAGAAATTAGGAATCTTTGCTATGGAAGTGGTAGGCTCATTTACTATGTCATTTTCATCCATCTCTAGAATAGGGCAATTCATGTTGGTGGGATTGGGGGTGTAAGATTCAGTGTGATGAAGGGCTTGAGGTTCTGCTCTAATTGAGGCATTGGCTCCATATCTGGTCTTAAATGACATATATGACCAATCAGCAGATATGAATCCACCAATTTGAGCAGTGAAGTCTCTTGAAAGACAGATAGCAAAATGGGGCTTGACTTCAACAATAGATATGTCTTGAATCACAGTGCAACTAGGGCATGCATGTAGGGCCATCTCCACATTCCTAAGGATACCTACAATTTTGACAATACTACCATCTAATTGTAACACATCCCTAACAATGGGCTCATATTTGATTCCTAAAGCATCAACAACACACCTAGGCATTACTGAGCTACTAGCCCCTGAATCTATCATGCAATTGTGGACTAATTTGCCCCCTATAATTAGAGAAATATAGAATGGAGGAGATCTAACCTTTTTATTTGTCTCCAGATCCCTTGCTGGTTGTACTAGACTTGTGGCACTCTCCATGGTAGATGGCTGATCCTTGGGTTCAATCTTCTCTAATTCTTGCTACAGTATCCTCTTCTACATTGGTATGGTAACAACAACATCCCACATGGAAATGTTCACATTTGTCTTCTTCATTTTCCCTACCACACTAAATGGTGCATTAGGAACTTTGGTAGAAACTTTGGGAGCCGCACTTATAGGGGGTTGAGATGGAGCAACATAAGGATCACTTGCATCTTTCCTTCTGGAATCTTGCCTTTGCTACTGCGAAGTACTTGTTCGTTCATTTTCTACTTGCTCATGAGATGTTGCATTTGAAGTTGAGGCCTAATTAGGAGGAGGAGGGACAACATCTTCCATAGCTCTTTTTTTGCTTCTAGTGTTATGAGCGATGGAATCCTGGTTTACATTACAATGCTCCCTAATATGATGATTCATGAAAGAGCAATCATCATGCCCTTGAATGTATGAGGCCTCTTTGGGATGATCCTCCTTGTATGATTTCTTTGCTACAGGTTCTTGGACAGTTAAGGCCAAATAAGATTCTGCCTTCTGGCACATGCAATAGGCATAAGAATAGTTGCAGGAAGGATAGAAATCTTGAACTTGGGCCAAGTTATTTTGAGGGACTATAGCTCTGTTCTGATTTGAGCTTGAAGCAGAAACATGACAATTTTGCCTACCCTGATCAAAAGAGCTATTCCATTGATTAGGAGGCCTACCACCATTTGGAGCTTGATATTGCAATTGGGGAGGCTTGCCACCTTGAGCTTGGTGCCTCTCTAAAGCCACCACCTTGTTACTCATTTTTTGTATCATAGAAAAACTATCCTCTAATCTCTTTCCTTGGTCTTTCAACTCCCTCCCCTTCTCTTGCAATTTTTTATCCAGGGTCTTCTCTCTCTCTTATCTATATTCAGTACTAGACCTTGGAGCATCTCTTTGAGTTCATCTATCCCATTTGAGGATGTGGAAGCCTGAGGGACTAGAGCAAGGGCTTGTGATGTAGAAGTTGTAGGAAGAGGGGCCATTGCTGGTTGGTGTTTGGGAACATCAGGAAAGAAAGGCATAGGGGTCCTTGGAGCCAACTTTCCTCCTTGTATTAGGATGTTCTCAGCTTTTATGGCTACCTCATAGGCATTAGGCAAGGTATCTCTTCCCATTGTTTGGATTGTAGTGGCAATATCACTGTTAAAAGCTCTAAGGTAATGCAAGAAGGAATTACCAAGGGTAGGTTTCACTGTAGTAGGTATTCTATCCCATGTATTTTGAAATCTATAGTTAAAATCAGTCATACACTCATGGGGGGCTCTTTTAATAGTAGTCAACTGCTCTAAAAGTGACAGATAGTCACTTCTATCCTCAAAATGTTTGCATAATCCTGCTCCTAGTCCATCCCAATCAGTTATAGAACCATGAGATAAGCCTCTATACCACTGTAATGCTTTTCCTTTTAAAGATGAGGCTAGAAGTCTGACAGCAACATCATCCTCTATAATACCATGAATATTACAGACATTTTCTACTTCTTGGATATGCTCTAAAGGGGAGATGGAAGTTTCACCAGTAAAATTAGGTATACTTTTGAGTGTAGATACTGGTATGTCATGTCTTTGGGCTAACAATAGAGGACTTCCACCATTAAAGGTGGTAAAAGCATCAACTCTTGGTTGGGCCATGTAAACAAGTGTTCTATTGATGAGTGTTGATGGCAATCTAGGTTGAGTTCAAACAAAAAGAGGAGTAGAGACAGATCTTACAGGTATATCGACCGTTATTGCACCCCTAACTGGTGATAATGATATTCTAGTCCTCCTTCTTCTAGGATTTGAAAGAGAAAGCTCTTGATATTGAAATTTACCTCTAGAAGATGCCCTTGTTTCAGCTCTGGGCATGAATTTCTGCAACTTTGGCCTGGAACCAAATTTGTTAATGTTCAGAGTTGCCAAGTACTTTGAAGAATCAGCCTCTTGAAGGCTTCAACACCGAAGCTAGTACTATCTCTTTAGTATTAATCTTGAACTCTTTCTTCTTTTACATCAGTAGACTTTAAATCTTTAATAGGTGAGTGCCATTGGGCGTGCCAAAAACTATTGTCACTTAGGTTTGCACCCTTGTCCAAGGCCTATGCACGAGGACAATCTAGTGAAACATAGAAACAACCTTCAAGCCGTGGGACTTGAACTATGAGGTTGAGTCTCCAGAGAAGGCTAGCTTCTTCTTACTATCAAGGTGCACCTATCTACTTCTTGGAGAGGAAAAGGGAGAAGGAGAGCACAAAAGAAAATCTAGCTAGTCTAATCAAAGGAGGTGATGCACCAAAATAGAGTGTTCAGACTCATTTCTGCCCATATATGCACTACAAAACCAAGATAACATTCAAAAGACATACACACCAAGACTTATGTCAATGAAAAACCACATACAGATCAGGAAACTGAACTGAATAACACAAGGACAAGGATTCCACTTATATATTATCCAATAGGCTGAAAATAGATACAATATGCAAGCCACAGATCTCAACAATACACCAATGAGAGGCAAGATGGATGCACATACACATTGATGGTTGAAGGAGATGATACAGAATGTTATACAGCTCAGAGACGAAGGGAATTTTACACTACAGACCTGCAAGCAGTAGTAGAGAGATCAGAAAAGGAGTCCCCCCTAAAAAATGAAAAAAAAATTTGCCTTTATAGTTCAGACATAACTGAGGATTTTTGTATTAGATTTACTTCTCACCCTGAAAATCCGATCAAAGATCTGATTTGAATAGGCTTTTGAGTACCAAAAATCTGATATTCCTTTGAGAAAGTGCCTGGAGAAGACAAAAATGGTGCCAAAAAAACATCCCCTGACATAGTAGATAGACCTATAGTGGTGGTAGAATGTCCTTCCAATTTGCATTCACTTCTGAGTTGGTGGCATTGATCATAGGATCAAAATTTTGCAGCAAAAAAAACTTGATTCATTGTTTTTGGCTCATGAATTCGTGAGGTCAAAGCAAGTCAAATAGTTCCTTATGTGCCAACTAGGCCACACGGGCCAATCGTCTCTCTTTATTTTGCCACCTCCTCAAGATTCCATGCGCTGACCATGTTCCATTAAATTGCTTGGGCACTATGTCGCTATGGGCACCATGCCCTGAGGGTCATTATAGTGACATAGCATCCCACTGTTATCTCTAACCGCGGTGGTCACCAACCTGACTGCTACATCACCAAACTATTACCGTGATGCCCTAACTTGATTGCCAACATCAAACTGCTTATGTTACTATGCCTCCTTCCTAGGCCCATGAGGACACGTGTCCTCGGGGTGCTAACTTGCTATGGCAAAACATCGAGCACTTCTTCATAGCGAGTTAGTGCCCAGTGTTGATCTCTGCAGATCTGACGATCACGAGCAACCCAAACCCTTTACTGCGTTGGCTACATGAAAATATGGTCCCACTAGGGTACGTGGTGCCCAAGCACTATGTCGCTGTTGATATCTCTCGAGCAGTTCCTCATAGCGCGATGGCACCCATCATAGATCAATCTCAATCTGACAATCAGAACCACCTCGTACTCTGCACATCCTTCCCCCTAAAAATTGTTGGGCCCGTGAACCACATATTCTCTGACTCATATACTTGGCACCTACCCATTGGCCTTCGAAGCACCAACCTGGTAGATTCTAGTATTGTTTGATCTTGACCACGCCACGTGTCAACTAGGTGCTATGTCACTATGGGGAAATCGAGGCCAAATCCCCATAGTGCCATAGCACCCAATGACAATACTCCCTTCCTTTGTAGACGTGTCTCCATCTAATTGGCCGTCATAGCATTGGACTTTCCTATCGTGTATGTGAAGTACTTGTTGGGACCCACCGTGCCTGATTGCTCTTGTCGTGGTCTGATCTTTTGTTTGGGCACTATGTCGCTAATGTAAAACTTGTGAGTTTTCTATTGGCACCATGGTGCCTTGCCACTTTTTGAAACTTTTTGGCCCATCAAAACATGTTCACCCAGCCCATTGTAAAAATTTTTCGGTACCGCGAACCTTGCCCGCCGAACACTAGGACTCACCGTCGAAGTACCCTCCTGCCAGCTGGGTGCTATGTCACTATGACATTACTCTGACCAACACACGATATCGACATGGTGCCCATAGTGCCGTAGAACTTTTTTGACCCACCCCCAATCTCTTCCTTGCAAGCTGGACCCACCGGACATGCATCGACAGGCGCTATGTCACTAACAAAAATATCGTGCAGCTTCTCCATAGCGCGATGGTGCCTGCCCTTGATGTCTGCAGATCTGACGATGGAGAACTTGCGGGCCATAAAATATATCATAAGGTTTAAAACTTTGGTATTTAAATATTTCCACCGGTATTTGACTATGGATATTTCAAAGGCGGGAAGGGCAATATGAATTATGAATTTGGTGGGAAGATTAAAATACAACATGTACCATTTGTTGGAATTCTTTAGAATAACTAAGAGGAGAGTGAATTAGTTATCCATGGGCCAAATGTACAAATAAATATTTTCAATGCTTAACACAATCATATGCATAAAATTATAGCATGCATGCATCCATTAGATCATACAATACTTTAAGTTAGTAGGTCATTGTCCTATGTCAAAATGACTTTGTAGAAATAAAAACATGAAATGCTACAAACTCATTTAGATAATTAACACAAGGATTTTACATGGAAACCCATTTTGGGAAAAACTAGCAGTAACATGCTACTCAATTTCACTCTTCTGAAGTGATGCCCTATTAAAGGCCAACCTTGTTAAAGGTTACAATACACATGATTAAATGTATCTTGGTTAAAGTATTTCAATCACCCTATTAGGAGTGAGCCTTGTCATAGGACTTTAGAACATTCCATTAGAATTCCACCCAATTAAAGGATTTACAAATGACTATTAGGTCAACCTTAATCCAAAGGATTTATCCACATTGATATGGTTCTTAGAAAGTAACAATAGGACTTGATCTGATAATAAAGTACAACTCACTTGTAGATTAGAGATCTTTAGTTTAGTCCTCCATTCTTCTTGGCATTCATACTCTTCATCTTTGATAGCTTGTTCACCCTTCAAGCATTCAACCTCATAAGCCTTCTTGCTTTTTATACCAATCACAGTCTCTTCTATCTGGCCACCAAATGAAACAACACCCTAGACTTCTTGTCTTCCTTAGGTTCTCCCACATGAAAACCTTTTCTTCTGGCCTTCTATCTCTATAAATAAAAAATTTAGATCTTTTGTTGTTTAACCATAATAATAAATTTTAGGGTTAGGTAAGATTCAATGAATCTACCCACTTCTTTTTAGTTCCTCTAGAAACTCCATCTATAATCTTCCTTGAATTTGCCTCAAAGTGTTTTATCTTGAATTTTGTGCCACTAGATCATCATAGTTATCCTCCATGTGCTTCACATAATTCAAGAAATCAAATTAGCTAGCTTAGATTTGTCAAATCTTTGATTTAACACTTTTTCTTATCACTTGACATCTACATTATTCACTCAGCAATAACAATCTTTTAATGCTTGAACAACACTAGGTTGCTTAGCACCAACTACATATTCTTAACTCTGTCACTACTATTATTTCCCTAATGCTTTATACTTACTAAATTTACTGACAATTGGCATATACTAACTTTCTGTTTGGCTTGAACTAGAATTTTATTGGCTTACACTATTTGCTTAGCCAAGCTTGGTAGAGACCATTTATGAAAATACTTCTTGACTCGGCTAAAGTAACTATTTACTTTACCCTTATTTATATCAATGATATACAATATCATCAATGTATTACTTAGTCTTAGTGCTCCTTTTATACACTAAATAAATCAACCTTTCTCTAGGTTATCTTATTATCTTCTCTTTCCAAATCCTCTTCATCAATCAAACAAATGATATCATTCAAACTAAAAACAATTGTCTCATCAACAAGTAGTAGATTTGACATCATTAACAAGATAATGATTGTTCCATTATAGTTTATATGCTTCAAACAATCTCTTTTCAAAAATCTCCCTCTTTGGCATTAATGACAAACCAATACCAACAACAATACCAAAAATAAAATTAATATCTTTAAAAATTCTCCCTATCTCAGTATATGTGCCTCCTTTGTATAGGATAATGTAAGATTTGTCAATCTTTTCAATGTATCTTCTATTGTTAGGAATTTCTCCTTATTTCCTATATTTCTTATATCTCCCTCTTTGACAACAACACTAAAGACTTGTCATCTTTTCATGTAGATGTAAAATTAATTGAGTTTATCCCTCTATCACCTTGCTATTGGAAATATAAGAGGAGTGACTAAGAGGGGGGGTGAATCAGTTACCACTAAAATAAATCCTAGATCCCTTAGATATCAACTATAAAATTTAGATTGATAAAATAGATTACGGTTGTTACTCGGTAAACACATAGAAAATGTTGTAACTTGGTAAATGTAGAATGTGAATTACTTTAGTGAATCTTAAGATGTTATTAGCAATCACTTGCGAACATGAAGGAAATAACATGAACATGTGAGACACTAGGATTTAACATGGAAATAAAATTTGGAAAAAACCACCAATGTAACTAGTTACTATTTTTCACTCTTCTAAAGTAAGCCCTGTTAGGAGATAACTCGGGTAAAGGTTACAAAAAAAACTATTAGGTGTGACCCTATTAAAGGATTTAATCACCCTATTAGGAGTGGCCTTACAAAATGTCTTGAAACAATTTGAAGGAATTGCCACCTTGTTAGAGGATTTACAAATAATTGTCAAACCAAGTCTATTAAGAGATTTTAGATCACTGTTACAATGGTTAGAGAGTAACAATGAAATGACCTGATTGTGATGTAATTGAATTTCTCATTATAGATCTCTACTTTGGTTCATACTTGATTATTCCTAATCAAATAATAGTTTTCTACTCCATAAGGATAATTGTTTATCCTTCAAGTTTTCTTCCTCTTCTTATCTCTTTCTAGCTCATTCTACTTGCACACATCACATTCATTGAAATTACAAATTGACCTTTTACTTATACCTTTCAGATTGTCAAGTTGGCTCAAATACAAATTAGAATAGACCATATTCATCAACTTAGTCAGCTAGAATCAATAGGTAAAATAATTAAGCTTTATATGTGAAAACAAGAAAATCCTTTGGTAGCCGACCCAACTTAGTAGAAACTAATTCTGAAGTGATTCCCTCTATTAACCAATAGAAGCTCAGTTAACACTATGAACTTGCAAAATTCCTTTGGTGACCGAGTGAACTTAGTTAGCACTAAATCTATTTAAGTTTTCCTTCATTAACCAAGTGAGCTCAGTTAATACTCTTTTCTCCTCAACTTCCTTCGACACTCCAGTGAGCTTGGTAAAAGCTATCTTCTATACAGAGTAAACTTAGGAACTTTTGTAGACTAGAAAAACTATCTTCATTGACCAAGTGAGCTCGACATGCACTAACTGTCAACTGATATGACATTTGTGAAACATCAAGGATAACACACAATTAATCAATTGTATCCAACAATCTCTCTCTTTGGTATTGATGTCAACACAACATGTCATAGCACAATGAAATTTTGAGAACAAGACTTCCTCTATTAGAACTTTTCCCCCTCTATGAATAAGCTTCTTAACTTCTCTTTCTATAAAATTTCAAAAAGATACGATAGTAGACTTCTCCCTCTTTGACAACACATGCCAAAGATAGTTCTAATTAGTGCCAATGTACCTTAAGTGTAGATTCATCTGCAATATGTCCTTTGTCACTACTTCATCAACTGATTGATCTTCAACTTGGTTATTTTTTATGCATCACTAATATTTATTTGGTGAGTTTTAGATAGGATAATGACCCTTATCTTACCTCTTAGATAGAAAAATGCATCCTTACGTAATGTCTTTGTGAATATATCTACAATTTGTTCCTTTGTATGCACATATTCCAATCTGATTTGTTTGTCTTGTACTAATTCTCTTACAAAGTGATATTTGATAACAATGTAATTTTTTTTGGAATGCATCATTGGATTCTTAGAAATGTTGATTGCACCAGTGTTATCACAATACATCACTATTGGCTCTTTGATTTCAACCTTCATTCTTTCTAACAATTGTTTGAGCCAAACAATGTTAGAAAAATTCACTGTTGCTGCTACATATTTTGCTTCTACTGTACATTTAGATGTGCAGTTTTGCTTCTTGCTTGTCCAAGATACCAACCTTTTACCAAGAAATAATTATCCACCACTAGTCCGTTTTCTATTATCAAGATTTCCTACCCAATCAGCATTAGTAAATACTTTTAGGTCAAGCTTGCCTCCAAGTTTGTACCATAAGCCATAGTCTTCAGTGCCTGTTAGATATCTTAAGATTCTTTTTATTGCCATCATGTGGTTTTCTCTAGGTTTAGCTAAGAATCTTGCCATTATCCCAAATACTAAGGCAATATAAGGCCTTGTATATACCACCTACTGTAGTTTCCCAATCATTGATCTATATAAGGTTTGATCTACTTCTTTGGAGTCATCATCTTTTGTAAGCTTGAGTCTAGTACACATGGGGGTTCCAACTAGTTTTGAATCTTCCATTCCAAATTTCTTGAGTATCTCTTTGATGTATTTAGATTGAGTGATGTAGATACCATTTCTATTATGTTGTATTTGCAATAAAAAAAAGAATTTTATTTCTCCAAACATAGACATTTCAAATTCCTTATTCATTTGTTCTAAAAATGCTTTGCATAAATCATCATTTCCTATGAATAGAGTGTCATCCACAAACATTTTTGCCAACACAATCTTCTTTTCTAGTCCTTCCTTGATGTATAGGCTATTATTATCATTTATTATTTGAAAACCAATATCTATCAAGTAGTTATGTAGTCTTCCATACTAGGCTCTAGGAGCTTGTCTGAGACCATATAGGGCTTTGTGTAATTTGTAGACCATTTCCCTTTTGTTTGGATCAACAAAACCTTCTAGCTGTTCAATGTAGACTTCCTCATTAAGAATTCCATTTTAGAATGTAGATTTAACATCCATCTAATATACTTTGAATCCTCTATAAGCTACATAAGCTAGTAAAGTCTTAACACCTTCTAATATTGCAACAAGGGAAAAAGTTTCACCATAATCAATACTTTCTTCTTGAGAATATCCTTTACATACCAATCTTTCCTTTTTTCTTGATACCTTTCCATCTTTATTCAACTTATTTCTGAATACCCATTTTGTACCAATTACATTTTTGTCTTTGGACCTAGGTACAAGAGTCCAAGTTTTGTTCTTTTCTATTAGTTCTATTTCTTCATTCATAGCCTTAATCTAACTTTCATTTTCCAATGAATCTTTAACACTTCTAGGTTCAAATTTAGAAAGTAAACATGTACCTTTTAGTTTTCTTTTTGTCATTATTCCATCAGATTTATCTCCAATGATCTGATTAGGTGCATGATGTCTTCTAACATATTTAGCCAATATAGGTTCTTTAGTTTTTGAATGAACCGCACTATCTTTATTTTGAATTTCAACTTCTAACTCAGGTCCTTCTATCTATGGCTTGGGTTCTTCAAACTCGATATGTATTAAATTGATAGCCTCTGAATGTGACTCGAGTCCCTGTAACTTGGTTTGAACTTCCTACAACTTGGTAGCTGATGGAGATTTGGTTAACTTGGGAGATGAAGTCTCCTTTTTGTCAAGTGTGTTTGGAAACATATCAAATTCATAGTAGACAAATCTCCAGTAGTCTTCTAGTTCCTTTTTGCTTTCTTCTTCAATCTTTTCTGCAAACTCATCAATTCTCGCATGTACACTTTCAATGATTTTCTGAGGGATAAATTCAAACATTTGTATGCTTTAATTATGTAGGAATATCCTAGAAATATACCTTCATCACCTTTTACGTCAAATTTTCCTTTTCTATATTCTTTCAAGATATAACATTTGTTGCCAAATACTTTCAAGTAACTTGCATTGGGTTTGTAGCCATACCATAGCTCATAAGGAGTTTTGTTTAAGTCCTTCAACTTAATTCAGTTCAAAGTATGAACTACAATGCTAATAGGTTCCTTCCAATATTTGATAGCAACTTTCTTCACAATCATTAGTGTTTTTGCACAATCCATGATGGACCTATTTCTTCTTTCAACTATTCCATTCTACTCAGGAGTACTAGGTGTTGATACTTGTCTTTTGATTCCTCTTTCAATGTAGAAATTGCTGAAATTATTTGAAATGAATTTACCACCTATATCTGATCTTATGTATTTTAATCTTTAGCAAGATACCATCTTAATTTCTCAAAAGCTTCTGATTTTTCTCTTAGATACATAATAGCCATCATTCTAGAATAATCATTAATAAAAAGAATGAAACACTTCTCTCCACTATAAGTTTCTATTCCAATGGGTCCACACAAATTAGTATGCACAATTTCCAAGACATTTTCTTACTAGTAGTTTTTTCTTTTAAAACTAGTCTTTCCCATTTTACCAATTTGAGAATTCTTCCATAATCCAACATCAAGTTTCTTTAGATTAGGAAGACCTCTTACTCTTCTGATTTTTCTAATCTTGACCATATTATCAAAGTTTACATCACATATCCTTCTATGCCATAACTAGCTTTCTTTTACTTGAGCAATGAAACATGAACTATCACCAAGATCAAAATAAAATAGGTTACCTTTTGTTTGCCTGCCTGCCCCAAAAAAATTTCCTTGGCTATCCAATAGTCTTTCTTTGCCATTCATGAATTCTACCTTGAATCTAATTTTGTTTAGCTATGCCACACTCAGGAAATTGTGTTTTAGTCCTTCAACCCAATAGGCATTATCACATACAAGTTCATTGGTTAATGAGATTCAACCTTTCCCTTTTATGCAACAAGGTTCATTGTTTCCAAACCTTACACTACCTCCATCATAGTGTTCAAAATGTTCAAACTTATTTTTGTCTCGAGTCATATGATGAGAACATCCACTATCTATGATCTATGTGTCATTTTTGCTAAAATGAGAGACAAGCGCCATCTTATCGCCTTCATCATTAGATTCATCTTTTACAACAATATAAACTATTTCATCTTCACTATTATTAGAATCTTTGGCCATAAAACAAGTTTTCTTACCTTTTTCTTTGTAGGATTTGTGACCTTTGAATTCCTTCTTGCCTTTATATATGTGGCTTTTCTTCTCTTCCTTGTCTTCTTTGTTTGGGCACCTAGTAGCAATATGACTAATCTCTTCACAAGAAAAACATATTAGAGGGATTTTACCTTTGTACTTTCCTTTGCACCTAGAATATTTCTTTGCAAGTAAAGCTTCAACAATTTCAAGATCATTGTCTGAACTTTCTTCAATTTCTTCCTCACTTTCTGATTGATTGTCTATGTTTTCTTTCCTTTTTCTTTGAGTAAGAGTTTAGCTTCAAATGAAGATTCTATATTCTTTGAAGTAGGGACATAGTTTTCAAAATTGTTTAGTTTAAAAGCTATCAATATTTCTACTAAGATATTCAAACCTAACTTGTGATTTGGATAACATCTCTTTTCTTGAATAAAAGATACTCTAATTGCATAGATAGGAAGAAAATTTCTAAGAACTTTACTTACAATAGTTTCTTCTTTGATTTCTCCTCCAGATGCTTTGATTGCACTAACACTAGCCTTTGTTCTTTCCACATATTTTGCAACATTTTCATCCTCTCTCATCCTCATTTGATCAAATTATTCTGTAAGGCTTTCTACTTTGGCTCTTCTTACATTGTCATCTCCTCCATAGATTTATTTTAGCTTGTTTCATATATAAAAACTAGTTATAGTCTTTGACCTCATCAAATTTAGCATAACTGAGAGTAGATGCAATGTTAATCATCATGATATTATGGTTCTCCTTCTCAGCAATGACATTAGCTAATAATGTTCGAGCGAGAGTTTTATATTCTTCATCAAGATATTTGCATCATGAATCATTGATGGTAGCTAGATGAAGCCTCATAAGTCCTTGCCATGCTGCAAAGTTATCTTTGTTCAGCTTTGGAATCTCTCTCTTGTAAGACATCCTGATCTTTAGCTTACATCCTTGAAATCTTCTCTACAAGCACCAAAGATCTGATACCAATTGTTGGAAATATAAGAGGAGTGACTAAGAGGGGGGGTGAATTAGTTACCACTAAAATAAATCCCAGATCCCTTAGATGTCAACTATAAAATTTAGATTGATAAAATAGATTACTGTTGTTACTCGGTAAACACAAAGAAAATGTTGTAACTTGGTAAATGTAGAATGTGAATTACTTTAATGAATCTTAAGATGATATCAAAAATCACTTTCAAGCATGAAGGAAATAACATGAACACATAAGACACTAGGATTTAATGTGGAAACCCAATTTGGGAAAAACCACCAATGTAACTATTTACTATTTTTCACTCTTCTAAAGTGAGCCCTGTTAGGAGCCAACCCAATTAAAGGTTAAAAAACACACTATTAGGTGTGACCCTATTAAAGAATTTAATCACCCTATTAGGAGTGGCCTTGCAAAAGGTCTTGAAATAATTCAAAGGAATTGTCACCTTGTTAGAGGGCTTACAAATGGCTTTTAAACCAACTCTGTTAAGAGATTTTAGATCACTGCTACAATGGTTAGAGAGTAACCATGAAATGACCTAATTGTGATGTAATTGAATTGCTAATTAAAAATCTCTTCTCTGGTTCATACTTGATCCTTCCTGACCGAATAACACTTTTCTGCTCCATAAGGATACATTTTTATCCTTCAAGTTTTCTTCCTCTTCTTATCTCTTTTCAACTTATTCAACTTGCACACATCACATTCATTGAAATCACAAGTTGACCTTTTACTTATACCTTTCAGATTGTCAAGTTGGCTCAAATACAAATTAGAATAGCGAATATTCATCACCTCAGTTGGCTAGAATCAATAGGTAAATGTCATGCCCAAAATATAGGGGCAAAAACACATGTAAATTTTTTTATAAAGATTAATAACACCACTAAGTTTGATATATTTGTTTTCACAAGATAAAGTATAGGTATAATGTAAGACATAACATGTTCTCCTATCAATAACTTGACATTCTATTTAAGTTTATAATCATTATCTAGGAATAAATCGTTAAATTAAACTTTCATTATTAAATTGATTAATTAAATTAAACAATCCAATTTCAATTAATTAAAAGATCTAACACATTATTACTTCATTTTATTTTATAATCCACATGTAGAGATAATCATTTATTGCTTAATTTAATTCAACATTTATTATATTACTAAAAAATTTATTAAAAATACCAATGACTGTTTAATTAAAAAATATTGAGTCCTAACTTCGACTGACTAACATTTCTAAATACTAAAATTTAACATAAAAATTCATAACATATTTAATACCATTAAATTTTTAAAAAAAAATCTAAATACATAAAACTTAAAAAGAAGTATTTAAATCACTTACCATGTCTAACATCTAACATTTATAAATAAGGTTTCACTAAAAAGAAAAATCCATTTAAAAACACTAACTATTATTTTATACTTTATAAATGCTAACTAGACTTTAACTATATATATATATATATATATATATATATATATATATATATATATATATATATATATATATATATATATATATATATATATATATATATATATATATATATATATATATATATATACACAATTAATAACTAACAAAAATGTATTAAACTTTACAAATTAAATCTAACACTAAACTACATTTAACTAAAATTGAATTAAATTCTAATATTAAAATATACTAATATTTAAAAACAAACTAATTATTTTAATCATAAAACAAACTAAAATTTAAACTAAATTATACTAAAATAACTTATATTTAAAAAACATAATAATTAACTTACTGAAAAAATAAAACTAAATTTTAAAACTTTATTTAAAATACTAACTACCTAATCCTAAACTAACCCACTAAATTTCAAACTTTGCCATTTCCCCAAACAAAATTTCTACCAACCTATGCGTTTTCCCAGGAGTTGGCATGTTGACCAAGCAAGCCAAAAGAAATGCTAACTTTTCTCTTTCCTTGGACACCTACCAAACATGAAGAGGAGATAGTGTTGTCTTGTCAAAAAGATGACCAAAGTATAAACATTAAATCATTTGCTTTTTTTTTTTGAAAACTTTTACTCGCCTTCTCTCCATAGTCAAACTTGGCATCAAGGAGATGCATTTATGAGCAAAGATATGAGGATTTCCCATGCACTAGAAAACATGGAGATAAGGAATGTTTTAAAGTAGAATTCTTAAGATATTTAGGATAGTTATATGTTTGTTTTAATAAAAAAAAAAAAATTGTTTTGTTTTGTTTTTATTTTAAGTAAATAATATGTAATAAGTCCAAAAAGGATATTTGAAGAATCTTTGAGATTCTCTATTCCAAAATGATGGATTATTTAATTTTCCCCATACAAACTCTAGAGAGCATATTTTCCCTAGGGGAGTAAATTTTTTTGCCAAGTTCATTTTTTTTATTAAGTGTTAATTTTGAAAGGGTAACGCCCCACCAAGGGATCCAAAGAATTAACCTAAAGTTTCACTAAGTTCGGTAGCATTTTTTTTTTTAAAACATGAAAGTTAAACCATCTACATCACACACATGATAGCGGAAGTAATAACAACAATTCAAGTGAAAGTAAACATAAACTTACATAAAAAGGTTACATTCTTCATAGATCCTTTAACGTTGAATCACATCTAATTAACTATTAATGATTACATCTAATACTACATCCACATAAAATAATAATGAAAAGTTCAATGCTCTTAAATTACATTTCTGGTTGCTCAATCATCTACTATACATGCCACAGGGTATGAAAGGCTTAAAAGAATATACATATGTGGGAATAAAGTACATCATCCTATTCTAATCCATGATGCAAGTGTAGTAAGTAAACAAAACCACATGTCATACATGATATATCATCATAGAAGATATAAACATCCATCATTAAAGATATCCATATATCACAAACATAACTAAATAAGTGCACGGTTCCTCCCAACTGTAAATAGCATCATTAGACCATCATTGGTCCTAGCCATCCCTCCATGCATAACATTCTAAATCATTGAAGAGATCATTAGTATTAACATAGTAGGAATGTCACTCCTAAATCATATTGCATCATAAGCAGAAAGAAATCTAACATGTAAGATAAAAACATAAGATAACATCATCTAACATATGTAAATCATTGATATAAGGATACATGTCCACCATCATAATCAAGAATGCATCAGCCATGGTGTCTCAGACGGATCTCAAATGGTAAGAGTGAAAAAGCACTACCACCCAACTGCGTGGAACCTAAATGGTCCACTCCCACCACGCTGAGGAGATAATCTCAAGTCCCAAATAGGTTATCAAATCACATAGCACAATACTCTCTACGTCCAGGAATCCTAAAAGTATACTAACTCAAAGGTTCCAATCACAAACCAACATCTAATCCCAAAGGCACACAAAGACATGTAAGAAACCTACTATATAAGTGGAAAAGTGTCATCGCACAGATCATGCTAGAGTTACCCTGGTAGTCTCCCAATAGACCCCAGCCCCAGTGATCCCTATGCAGCCATTAGTACCCTCTCATACAGACAAGGCATACTATGGAATGTAAGGTCACAACCAAGCATTCTCTCTACTCCCATCCTAGTCTGTACTAGCACTTGAGGCATGGGCGAGAACAAACAATTATCTTATTAGGTTCATTAAGTCAGTATTAGGTGTAATGTTTTCACTTATTAAAACAACTTACAATGAGTTACCCTGGCAGCCTCTTAGGGCTCCGACACCCATTGCAAGCCACTTCCTGACAGTACAAGTAGATAACCTACCATAAGCTCATGGAATCATAAATCACAAAATCACCACAGTCCTTTACAAGCGACTAGAAAAATACCGAAAGATAATCCACAATAAGAACATCAAATCTCCATGAGCAACTAAAAAGCATCCATTGATAATCATAACCACAACAGTTCTCAATTGGCAACTGAAGGTATCACTGGCAATCACAATATCCATTGGTTCTCAACAAGCAACCAAAAAGTATCTCAAAGTAATACTAATCAAAGACTCCAAAATGTTCAAGTCAAAACATGTCACAACATGACATCATCAAGATCAGATAAACAGATCAATTCCATACAATTGATCGATAACTCATAAAAGGTTAAATATATCACAGCTTACACAAGAAGACTGAAGACAATATCAATCAGCATGCCCTCACATAACCATGGTTGAGTTTAAAAAGATCGAGATCAAAAGACATCATCATGACATCACAATCATAACCCTTGAGCCTTTGGTAGACATCCTATAACTGGTCAACAATCTAGTCAACCCAAAAAAAACCAAAATAGATAGCATAGAGAAAACACAAAATGCAAGCACATGTTTTGATTTGCTAAAATTACATAGTTGACTTAAGTGTGGAGGTCTTAGTGTTTGTTTCCAAATTTAGATATTAAGTGGAGAAATTTGCACATTTTACCTAACCCGTATATTTGTTTGATAGATAAAAGTACTTTTCCCATAACCCATTAAATCAATTTCCTAAATGTTCTGGGAATATATGTTATACGATATTTTGGTAATGAATTATCATTTTTCAAATAACTCAATTTCTTCTCTTGAGAATTCCCAAAATAATAACTTAAATATTTCATTTTTAACATTCTCATTAACCTAAATTTAGACTAAATTCTAATTAAGTAAATTGATTAATTTAAAATTATATTATTTATTTAAAATCTAATTAACTTGGATATTAAAATATCATTAATATTATATATATATATATATATATATATATATATACATACATAAATATACATATATATACATACATATATATAATAACATTATATATATATATGTATATATATATATATATATATTTATATATATTTATATACATACATATATATATAAACATACATACATACATACATACATACATACATATATATATATAAATTAACATATAACAATTTTTAATATTCACATATGAAATTGATTCTCAAATTGTATGATATCTTTTATCAACATTAATATAAAAATAGTGTATATTGTACATGCCACGACCTGCATATCGAGGTCGCTGTCAAGTGACAGTGTCGTGCAGTCCTGCCTCTGTCACAGAGCCTGTGACGATAGTCACAGTACTTGTGACAACAGGCTCGGCTACTAGCTGTCTTCAAAGGGAATGGGGTCCTCCAAACACATTCCCTGAGCTTCTAAGAGTACTTGAATATAAAGAACTCTCAAGAAGCACCTAGAATGTCTCTAGAAACAACCAGAAAATGAGATAAACATTGACAACTAAGCAGAAGCTTTTTCCAACCTTCTAGATGAGTCACCAGTTTGTAGACACCATGTGCTTAATTTGTGTGCTAACTCTTGTGTTGTAGACATATGTGCAATCAAGATGTGCATTTACTCCTAGGTAGACTTACAACTTTTATTTTAATTCTTTTGTTATCTCTATTATTATTATTTATTTATTATTTTATTATTATTAATTTTAATTTCTTTCATTTAATTCTTTTTCTCAATTAATTCCCCATTAAATTAATTAAAATCAAAATATCAAAATATCATGACATTATATTAATTCTTCCAAAATAATTAAATTATTAATTAAATCTTTTAATTTTAGACTTAATTAATAAAAAAATCATCAAAGACCTCTAAAATAAAATATGAAAACCCATCATAGAACAATCCATACAAAATCAGTCGAAAAGATCAGAATCACGAATTATGTCATCTGACACATTCTGAAGGTAAACCATCTAAAATACTTGTCCTACATCTCTAGGACAAATGGTTTAAGGGTTTAGGATTTGGACTCCAAAATTTATCTCCCCTCTTTTGCCATTGAGATAGTGTGATAGGGTACGCTCATCCTGGCAATTCAGAGAAGTTGATACCCAGTACCTGCAACCTACATAAAAACCATGCATGTACATACAATATATATGTGTGTGTGTGTGTTGTGTGTGTGTGCAAAGCTAAACAAGCAATGGCAGGAAGTGGTGCATCATGTAGATCCCGACTAGCAGGTGACTATGACTCCCTTCCTTAACCACATTAGAAATGCCATACATAAGAAACAAACACGACACCATACACATGCAAGTATGGGATAAGTATCCATAAGAAAACACATGTGATAATAAACCATCTAAGTAATCATCATCAATAACTGAAAGCAATGTAATAATCATCATGCATACATGAAATATAGAGTCTAAGTAATCACATCATATATCAACTTAATCCATAGCACAAAATCTAATAGTCTCAAAATAATGCTAATAACTATCAACATATAACTAGTCTAACAAAGTTCAACCATGATAGCAACAATGTATCTAGAAAGATGTAAACGAGGGTAGGCACTACAGAAAGCAAGTTTTTTTTTTTTTTTGACAAGGGTGTATTTTTTTTTACTAATTAGATTTTTGCAAAACATATCTATTTAATCAAGGGCAATATTATTTATTTACTTTTCGCTAGTGTTGATTATAATCATCGACTTTAATAATTTTTTAAATAATAATGTAAGGTTATTTTGTCTCCTAGAAATCACAAAAATAAATTGAAGTCCCAATCATAACATTACATTTTCTTTAATATATTTTGAACTTATAATTACATAATTATATTTCATCATTTGATCCAAATAATATTAATCAAGTGAATGCAATTTCAAAGTATAAAATGCCACAATAAAGTAAAAACATCATCACATCTGATTTCAAGTAAACATATGCAAAACTAAAATACAAAAATCTCATATGCAAGAATATTACTCAATTTTTTTTTATTGAACCACCTAATTCAAAGGCTTCACTCAGAAAGAACTAAGAAGAAAACCCAACATTGTTTCCATTTCCACAACAATTTTAAAAATAATATTTTTACATAGGATTATTATCCTAAGGAGAAATCTCTCAACATAATTGAATTTCAATAAAAATTATGATTTTCTTTTTTGGCTCCACAATAGGAAAATGATTATGAAGTTTGCAACACATCAAGGTGATCTTGGAGAGAACAAAAGTTAACTAGGAGACAACTAAACTTAACATGAAGATAATTTCAAACATTCACTCCCATCCAAGTTTGCACAATAGGTTCATCATTGAACCAGACTAGGGAGAAGGTGGATTTTTTCAATAGGAGACAATGGCCACAACACCATAATAGGTGTCCTTTTAGGGCTATAAACTCAAGAACTTCTGTTCTTCCATATCTTAAATTCCAAAACTCAAACACATGGTTTGTGTTGACAAGTAAGGGCCCATAACACCCTACTCTCTCTCCCTCTTCTCATCCTAAGAAGAGACTTTGTACTATTGGAGTCCAACTAAAGACCTCCTCCCATACATAGCCACTTTTTTCCTATCTGAGGGTGAGTAATGCCAATACAACCGATACAATCTCTTCGAAAATCAAAGCAAAATACAAAGGAAAAATATCTAAGAAAAAGCCCATTTCAAGCCCTCCCAAACATATTCAAAAAACAAGCAAACATAAATATGCAAACAAAATGACTTAAGCATGAAACACAATATGAACCAAAAGAGCTTGATGGGTTCCTACCTTCACAATGAGGTAATGGAAATTGAAAAATTTGAGATGAGCTTCCCTTCCTTATCCTTCTCTTTCAATGCTAAATTGCTCTCTAAAACTAGAGGTTGGGTAAACACTTATACTCTCTCAAATTTGCCTCTAAATAAGATACTAACTCAACTACCTTCAAAATGCAATAACTCACCCACTTGCCTAAGGTTGTAGAGACTTCTAACTCAACTTTTCATAAGGTCAACCTCAAGGTGGAGTTAGACTTATCCAACTCATGGTGAAAACATTCAATTTTCGCAATAAAGCATAAATAGGATATTTTGGTGACCATAAAAGTCAACAAAAGGGGCTAGAGGGGTGAGAAATGCCCCCAACCCATAACCATAACCCTTAGGTACTTAGCTTTCATGAATTTTTCTCTCTAGGACAAATTAGGGACCTATCAAAATGCTAAAAAAAATTGGACTTCCTAACAACCCTCAAAAATGCAAATTAATCACTAATCTTAATTAGGGTAAATAATCTTGATTACTAATGGATTAGTAAAAAAGGCAATAACCTATTTCAACTTAGATCTTTAGGTTACTCAGTTAATCCTAATTGTCATGTTGAAATGCATATGTGAATCATGAGTGTCAAGCGACACTATAAAATCACTATTACAAAATATTAACACTTATTAATTATAGAATGATGCATTCATTCAATTCATGATACAAATAAAATATGAAGAATGGGGTTTGCATCTTTTGTTAGACTCAACATTGGTTTCCACAAATGGTACATAGGGTTTAGTTCCATTTCTCTATTAGATTTCTCAACAAAAATATCCTGCACACTCATTGCACATATCAATAGCTCAAGAAAATCACATGCATATACATACATACATACATACATACATATATATAACTTATTAGGGAACTCACATAAATTAAAATGTTCATCTTTCAAATAACTAGTCATTTATCTTGTTTTTACTCATATTCTTAACCATTAAAATTACATAATCAAAGTATTAATCAAAGTTCTAATTTTGCATTCACATTCTGTACTATATCATTAGTATACATGCTCATAAAAAATTAGATAACATATTTAAACATCGTAAAATAAAACATCACACAACATAATAATGTTTAGTGTAACCAATACTATCTTGACATATTTAGTCATGAGTATCAAAATAATAATGTATCAACTATGCTATGATGGGTTAGGGCAAGGCTTCATAGTAAAATAATTAAGCTTTATATGCAAAAATAAGAAAATCCTTTGGTAGCCAACCCAACTCGATAGAAACTGATTTTGAAGCGATTCCCTGTGTTAATCAATAGAAGGTTGGTTAACACTAAGAACTTGCAAAATTCCTTTGGTGACCAAGTGAACTCGATTAGCACTAACTCTGTTTAAATTTTCCTTCATTAATTGAGTGAGCTTGATTAACACTCCTTTCTACTCAACTTCCTTTAATGCTCAAGTGAGCTTGGTAGAAACTGTCTTTTGTATAGAGTACACTCAGGAAAGCTCAGTAGACTAGGAAAAATGTCTTCATTGACCACATGAACTCAGCATTTGTCATGCCCAAAAATTGGAGCAAAAACACACCAACAGTTTTTATTTTTTTTAAAGATTAATAACAACACTAAGTTTGATAGGTTTATTTACACATGTTAAAGTATAGGTATAATGAGAAATAGATATGGGATCTCATAATGATGTCTTGTCATTTCCATGCAAGTTTATAATCAATGAGTATGAAAAGATCGTTAAATCTGAACATTCATTACTAAATTGATTTCGACATGTGTTTCGTTATTACTTTAATTTTAAAGTAGTATATTATAATTAAAATAAATAAATCATATTGTCCTAAACTCACAATACTAAACAACTATCTAGATATATATTCAACACTTGAAATATTATCTAATAATCTAACTTAACTTTACAACCTTTACTAATCTACAATATTTTAAGATAAAATAACACTAACTTTCGATTTAAAGACAATATAATCACTAAACATAATAAATCTAAATTATTTTTAAGATAGATTAAATATACTAACTTATCTTAGACAACATATTAACCAATAATGATACTAACTATTCTAACACATAAAACTTTACTAAATAATAAATTAACTTTATAACCTTTTCTAACAAACTTAATATAAAAAATTACACTACTAGATAAAACTCTCATATCTTATTTCAAATTTAAAAATTACTTGAAATAAATAATCACTAACTATCTATCTCTTTTAAAAAATATATATACACTAACTCCAAATTACTTAGCAAGAAAATCTAACTACACTAAAACTAAAATAAATTATAAAACTTTAATTTAAGGATACTAACTAAGTCTTTACTAATATTAAAAGCTAAATTAACAACTAACTATATTTAACTAACACTTAAAACAAATTTTTAATATTAACATATACTAATGTTAAAAATGCATACAAATTAATTTTAAAACTCTATGCAAAATATAAACTAACCTAAACCCTTAACTATCATCTAACTCAACCCAATCCTAAACTAACATACATTAATCTTATGACTACTAACTTTAATTTAATTAATCTTATAAATTAAATATAACACATAACTATACTACTATGAAAGTATTTAAAAAAAAACCTAATTAAAGAACACATAATCCAAACTATACTAACAAAATAAAATTATAACAAAACTAACCTATCTACCTAACCCCATTAACCATCCCCACCCTACACACTAACCAACACTCTAAATAAAATATAAACTAACTTTACTAACACTCTTCCGTAACTAACCCATACTATCCACTAACACATACCACCCGCTAGCTTGACCCATCTCCTACTCCCAATGCATCCCCTAACCCCAACTACCTCCCCACTTTCCTTACTCCTCTCATCAACGTTCTTCCATTTGGGTGCAAAGAAAATTCCCCCTCCCCCCCCTTTCTCTCTCCATTTTTTCCAAAGCTGATGTGAGGCTACGCTTGGGGAGGATGAGGATTTCGTGGGTGGCCCATCCCATCAATGATAAGGAAGCCCCCCCCCCCCCCCCCCCCCCCCTGGTTTGAAAATTTTATACGCCTGCTCAAGCCAATGATGAAGTGTGACAAAATTTGCATGTGGGTGCGTTGGTGGGGTGATGTCATTTTCTTTCAATATGCCCTTGGTCACGCATGTCTGTGCCCACTCTTGGGACTAGGGAGTTATGTTTAAAAGGCAGTTAGGTGAGCCTTAGGATACATAGGATAGTTAAAATATTTGTTTTATGTATACATATATTTTTCTTTTAATTTAAATTTATGTTATTAATTAAATCCAAATAAAGATACTTTAAGAGAATCTTCTTAATATGCTCTATTCAAAAGGAGGAATAAATTTCTTTCCTAATACAATTTCTAGAGAGTTTTTTGTTTTGGGTGGGGTGTTAATTTTTTTCAAGTCCCTTATATTTTCTAAGTGAAGAATTTTCTTTGAATGCAAATTATACTATCATAACATGGGGAATATATAATTCTTTTAGTCCCTTATTTTTCTAAGTATTGTGTTATTCAATCTATTTAGTTAACCAAAGGAGACATTTTAGTTTTCCTAAGTTGATTATAACATCGGGTTTAAATGTTTTGTTTAAATATTCGAATAGGAATGTTATACTTCTTGATAATTATGAACATGTAAAACAAAAATGCCATTTATAAACTTGAATTTTTTTAACATAGTTTTGAAATCAATTTTTCATAATTCCATTATCATTATTCCTCTAATTATGATTTAATCCATGAATACAAATTTAAACTTTAAGAATATCACAGAAAGGTAAAGCATCATTGTATCCATTTTTTGATAAATTGAATCACAAGAAATAACATATGAATGGAAAGCACTCCATTCTTATTATTATTCTTCAATCATCTGGTTCAAGGACTCCATTGGGAAAGAACCAAGGAAGAAAACCCGAGATCGTAGTTATTTCAACAATAAGTTGAACAATCACAATTTTACAACAGGATCATTATCCCAAAGGGAAATCTCTCAACATTTGACTTTAAATACAACTTTGAAATTTTTGCTTAGTTCCACAATAGGGAAACTATTACAATTTCTACAACACATCATGGTAATCATGGAGAGGGCAAAATTAACTGGATGACAAACAATTTTAACATGAAGACACAATCAATCATTTACTTCCATCCAAGTTTGCACAATAGGTTTTTCATTGAACCAAACTTGGGAGATGCTAGATTTTTCTAACAGGAGATGTCAGCCACAACACCATAACATATGCCCTTTCGAGGCTAAAATCTTAAGAAATTTTGTTCTTCTACAGATGCCCTTTCAAGGCTGATAACACAAGGACTTTCAAACTTTCACTTCTCAAATTCCAAACCTCAAGACATGGTTTGTGCTAACGAGTAGGGGCCCATAACACCTTACTCTCTTTCTATCTTCTCATCCTGAGAAGCGACTCTACACTCTTGGAGTCCAAGTAAAGACCTCCTCCCGTACATGGCCACTTTTTCCCTATCTGAGGGTGAGTAATACCAATACAACCCATACAAACCGTTTGAAGAAAAGAGAAAAATACAAAAGGAAAACCATATAAGAAAACCTATTTCAATCCCTCCCAAACCTACTCAACACACACATGAACATACATATGCAATAAAACTGAAACATGAAACACAACATAAACAAAATGAGGTGAAGGATTCCTATCTATAAAATTGGGTTATGGCAATTGAACAAATTTGAGATGAGCATTCCCTTCCTTCTTCTTCTCCTTCAAACCTGAATTCCACTCTAAAACTAGAGGTTGGGTGAACACTCAAACCCTCTCAAATTTTCCTCTAAATAAGATCCTAAACTCAACCACTCAAAAAAGAAATAACTCTCCCACTTTCCTAAAAAATTTAGAGTCTTCTAACTCAACTAGACATAGGCTAACCTCAAGGTGGAGTTAAAGTTATCCAACCCATGATGAAATTATTCAATTTTCGCAATAAATCAAAAATGTTGTTTTTGAGTGACCATAAAAGTCAACAAAAGGGGCTACGGGGTGGAAATTGCCCCCAACCCATATCCATACCCCTTGGGTACTTAGATTTCATGATTTTAGGCCTTTATGATTAATTAGGGACCAATCAAAAGTTAGGAATTTTTAAGACTTTCTAACAACCTTCAAAAACAAGATTACTCGCTAATCTTGATTAGGGTAATTAACCTTGATTAGTAACTAATTAGCAAAAGGTCACTAACCTAGTGTGACTTAGATCTTTAGGTTACTTAGTTAATCCTAACTATCATGCTGGAATGTATATACAATTCACAAGTGTCAAGCAACACTATAAAATCACTATTACAAACATTAACATTTATTGATTACAAAATGATACATTCATCCAATCTTTAGTACAAATAAAATATGAACAATGGGGTTTGTGCCTTTTGTTAGAATCAACCTTGGTTTCCACAATTGATGCATAGGGTTTAGTTTTTTTTCTCCATTAGATTCCCTGACTAATAAATATCCTCCACACTCATTGCACACATCAGTAGCTCAAGAAAATCACATACATATATTCAAAACTTATCTAGATAGTTACATAAATCAAAAAATGAATCTTTCATATAATTAACTTTTTAATTCATTTCTACTCACATTTAATCATCGAAAATCACATAATCAATATAACATATCTTATTCATTAATTCTGATTAAAATACTAGAATAACCATTGTTAGGCATATATATACATAACATCATAAACATCACTATTTAAGGAATACTAAAATATCTAGAACATAAAAATTAATCATCGAGGTATCAAAATCAACACCCTTATCATCAAGTGAAAATGCCTCGTATCATCGTTAGTAAAATTTTAATGTTTAACTAGTCGAGATAACATAGTTTGTTCTCGAATCATTGAATCTTAAAACATGAATGTATCAGGATCTCAGTTCTTATTAGGACATCTAAACCATAAAACATTATTTCATAGCCATTCTAATCTCCTACAATAGTTTTAATAGAGAGATACATATTTAATAAGTACATGAGAGGAGGGACCTCACAGCTTGCACTAACTATCAACTGATATAACATTTGTGTAACATCAAGGACAAGACACAATTAATCAATTGTATCCAACACTTGTACGTGACTATACAATCAATTTGGCTCCTTCATTACTTTGTATAGCTCCTAAAGTAAGATCCACTACACCAAAATTTAAAATATGACATTCAACTTAGTTGATGTAGAGCACTACTTTTTCTTCTTAAGTATCTTTGGATAGGGGTATCACCCCTAGTTTATCTCTAAGATATTCATGGGCATCCTTAGGTAAAGATTTTGTGAATATATCAGCTATCTATTCTTTTTTATTCACATATTCCATTCTCACTTCTTTGTCTTGAACCAACTTTGTAAAGTAATGATACTTGATTGCAATGTGTTTTGTCTTTGTGTGCATCATAGGGTTCTTTGATATGTTTATAGCACTTATATTATCACAATAAAGTACCCCCAATTCAATAATTTCTTCCTTCAATACATTGAGAAGTTTTTTGATCCATAACAAATTTGTACAATTTACTATAATAGCCACATATTTAGCTTTAGGAGTAGATTGAGATATATAATTTTGTTTCTTACTGGTCCAAGTGACCAATCTCTTTCCTAAGAAAAATTCTCCACCACTTGTACTCTTTCTATCATTAATGTTTCCAACCCAATCACAATCTATATAGTTTCTTAATTCAAACTTATAATTCTTCTTGTAGTTTAGACCATAGACTTCTATTCCTTTCAATTATCTCATGATCTTGTTAACAACCATCAAATGATTCTCCTTAGGATTTTTAGAAAGCCTTGAAAAAAATTGCAATAGCTAGTGCAATGTCAAGTCTACAATGTACTACATATCATAATTTACCAATCATAAACCTGTACAATGTTTGATTTACTTAAGTAGAATCATCAGTTTTGGATAGTTTGTGTCCTATAACCTTAGGAGTGCTAACAAGTTTTGAATCCTCCATACTAAAAAAATTCAATATTTCCTTTACATACTTAGACCCAGTGATGTAAGTACCATATTTCATTTGATATACTTGCAAAATAACAAAGAATATTATCTCTCCAAACATAGGCATCTCAAATTCTTTCTTCATTTCATTTGAAAATGTCTTACACAATGCATGTTTTCCTCCAAATATGATATCATCAACAAAAATTTCAACTAGTAAAATCCTTTTACCTCCTTCTATCTTCAAGTATAGATTGTTTTTATCATTATACTTCTAAAAGCCAATTTTCACAAGATAATTATGAAGCCTTTAATACCATGCTCTTGAGGCTTTCTTTAAACCATATAAAACTTTGTGTAATCTACATACCATGTTCTTGTTGTTTGAATCAAAAAATCTTTCTGGTTGTTCAATGTAAACCTCCTCTTCTAGTATACCATTCAAAAATTTTGACTTCACATACATTTGATAAAATTTGAAACCTTTGTATGTAGAGTAAGAAAGGAAAGTTCTTACTCTTTCCAATCTTGCAACTAGGGAAAATGTCTCTCCATAGTCAATTCCCTCTTGTGGTGCATACCTCGTGCAAACTAATCTTTCCTTGTTCATTGTGACATCACCATTCTCATCTAGTTTATTTCTATATACCCACTTGGTTACAATCACATTCTTGTTCCCTCATCTAGGTACTAGAGTCCATCTTTTGTTCTTCTCAATCTGATCAATCTCTTCTTTTATGGATTTACTCATGTCTTCATTCTCTAATGTATCCATCACTAACTTATGTTCATGCATGCTCAACAAACATGTATCACTTCTCAACCTATTTCTTGTCATCAGTCTAGCTTTTTTATCTCCAATAAATTTTTCAATAGGGTGATGTCCTCTAACATACTTTGATAGTCTTGGTTTTGCTCTTCTTTCTTCAATGGGTCTATCAAATTCAAAATCACCATGTATTTCTCTATCAAGTAAATTGAAACTCCTTTCATGTGTAATAATCTTAGAGTCTAAATGCACCTTGGCTTCTATCTACAACTCAGCTATTGAATGCAACTCACTTCCTGAATGCAACTCAATATCCATTGTATGTGACTTGGCAATCACAGATACTTGTTATTGTTGATTCACACCTTGGTTCACAACTTCATTAGTTTTCATGTCTTCATAGTAGTATATGAAGGTTTTCTACTCTACAAATTCTTTCTTAGGTTCAGCTTCATGTACCTCTATATATTCATCAAACTTCACATTTGCACTTTCCACAACTTTTTCAGTGTTAGTATTTAAACACTTATAAGGTTTATTTCTTGTGGAATAGCCTAGGAATATACCTTCTTTAATTTTAGCATCAAGTTTACCATTCTTTTTATCCTTAAGAATGTAACACTTTCTTCCAAATACCTTAAAATATTTAGCATTGGGTGAGTATCCATACCATAGTTCAAAAGGTGTGGAATTTGTACCTTTCTTGACTTGTACTTAATTTAAGGTATAAATAGTTGTACTTACATATTATCTCCAGAATTTCAAAGAAACATTCTTCTCCATCATCTACATTCCAAAATAGCGCATTACAAATCTTTTCCTCCTTTCAACAATCTCATTTTGTGGACGGGTCAAAGCTGTAGAAGTCTATCTTTGATTCCTTTGTCATTACAAAATATCTCAAACTCATTTGATGTAAATTCCCCACCTTTGTTAGATCTCGGACATTTCAAGCTTTTTATAGTCTCCTTTTCAACTCTTGCAAGATACCACTTAAAAAATTGAAAAGCATCAATTTTTTTTTCAAAAATATAACTATCATCATCCTAGAATAATCATCAACAAATAGGATAATGTATTTGCCACCTTTGTATCTTTGCACATCAATTCATCTACACAAATTAATATGAACTAATTCTAGAATTATTTTAGAGGAGTGAATCTTACATTTAGAACTAGATTTTGTCATCTTGCCTAACTAACAATTTTTACAAATTACATTATCAGGTTTCTTTAGTTTGGAAAACCTCTAACTCTTTTCATGTTACTAATATAGACTAAGTTTTGTTTTTTGATGAATAGTTGCTTCCTTATATTAAAAAAAATACAATAAAGTTACATATTCACAAAAAAGGGGTCGGGAGAAATAGGATCACCCCACGAGTTCATATAGCCAAACGCCCAATATCAACTATTCATCAAAAAATAACTTCACAAATCATTAAAAATCCTCAAGCTACCAGTGCAGTGCCAACCAAGGAGGAGGATCCTTATCATTAGAGCCCCACCCAAGGGTGGGGTGAATATATGACTTAGGGGGAGCCCATCCATCATCAGTAGTAGTAGCATTATCTTCATCTTTCTCTCCCTTAGGCCTAGGAAGAGAAATGGCTAAGTCCAACTAAGGAAACACCCACTTGGGGTCGGAGTGCATGGAGGGCTAACTAGTAGTAGGAGTAGTAGGAGGAGCCATTGGGGACCACCTCAAGCCAAACCTCCAAGAAGGCAAGGCAGACTAGTGCCAACTACAAGATCATCCAAAAGAGTGGGACTAACCAAAAGCACCATTGTTGGGAGAGTGATGCAACTGCGACTGAGGTGTGTGAGAGTGGCAAGCAAAATTGATACATCCTCGATGGTGAGTACAAGGAGTATGATTTTCAGAGACCAAATCTGGCAGAACATGAGCAACCATACAAGGGGAATTTCCCTAATGAGCCAAAAACTCCTATGGGTGAGCCACCTCCAGAGCAACTTTATCTATTTGTACTTGAATTTACAACATGGCATTGCTATAAATACGTAATTTAGCATACATAAAAACATTAATGTCAATTGTGTTGTTAGCATAAATAACTGTACTACAATCTTTCAAAATGGTAAATAAGATCTCCATTCTAAAAGCATGCCATATCTATGAGTACTTGAAGGGTATATGAGTATTGTCACTTAGAAAAACCATATGCCAAAAGAAAGGTTCTCAGTGAAAGGGGAAAAAGAGATCATGGATCCATTGCCAGTAACACTAAGCCTATCTATAGAACCTAAAAATGTGCAAAAAAGTCTTTGGTTGACCACAAAAAGGGCAACAGGGGTTAGGAACACCCAAGTGTTGTAGTCAGGGGCCCAAAGACAAGCCCTGGAAAAGCATACACGAAGCAAAATGTGCAATTTTAGGCTTAGTAATTGATTGCCACATAGTAGAGAACCTATTACTCAAAGTATGGTGAGAGGATTACAAATGCCATTGTTGGTTGAGAATTTCAATCGTGGGCAAGTGAGGAACCAACCATTGGTAGCCCAACCTACATTTATAGCTAGTTACTGAGGTGTCTAGATACCACTTCCAATCTTTCCACAAAGGGCAAGAAGATTGAATGCCAACTTTATGTAACAAATGTGGAGGCACCATAGAAACTAGAAGATCAAAAGTCAATCTATCTGGACAAGTGAGTTGGTATTGTACTTTCATATCCTCCCATGACCATAAGCTCATAGTAAATCTAGAGAAAAGATCTTTAGGGGTTCTTATGCCATGTTTAAAAAAATATAGAGTACTAGCCCCATGTACCTTAGCCAGGGGAACACCTTGGATAGCAAATAATGGTGACCACAAGAGATTGTGTTGGTTCATGGAGAGCCCATCTCTGAACCCATTACCAACCCACCAACACTAGGGCTTAACTGCTTCCTAAGCTTTCTAAATACTCTTAGTAAAAAAAGTTCCCTAAATCTAGATAGGTTTAGTGGTGACAAGAAAGGTGTGAAAACCAATCCCCTTTTAGGCTAGTTGGTGAATCAAAAGCCTAAAGAAATGTAATTTCTTAAGAAAATCTTCCAAGCTTCATTTTTAGAAAAAGTTAAAATCATCCATTTGGTACATAAAGCAGTACCATTCTTCTAGGTGGACAACAAGCCTAGGCCACTAGATTCTTTGGGAAGACAACAAAAATCCCAGGCAACTCTATGAAAGCCCTACTGAGAAGCATTTAATGCCTAGAGGAAATCATGTAATAGGTGCTCAAGTTTGAGATAAGAGGCATTTGAAGGAGTCCAGTAAGAGGAATAGTACACATGAGTGGTGGCCAACACTTTGGAACAAATTTAGAATTTACCCACAAGGGAGAGAGGTTTGGTGATCCAATACTCTGGCTTCTTCTCTATTCTTGCAAGAACTACATTCCAAAGCTTGACAACTAAGGCTTGGAAGGAAAAAGGAATTCCTAGAAAATGAAAAACTTCTCCATGCTAAACCCATTTCCATTGATATTGCCCAATCCAAGCATGATGAGGAAGGGAAAACTGCCTATAGCAAAGGGTTTTGTGCCATTGAATAGGAGATCCTAAAGCAAGACAAAATGTGTCAAGACATTGCAAACTGAAGGAAACATTCTCTTCATCCTAAATGAGAGTGAGGAAGGATTCATCTACAAAATGGCCATTCACAAGCTAATTAGGGAAATATAGGAGGGAAATACCATGGACACTCCTTTGTGAGATGGCATTTGCGAGAAAATACCCAAACCCTTTGGCCTCCAACACATTTAAAGAGGTGCTAGTGAGCAACCTTTTCAAATTGAACGATAAATAATAAAGGCTTAAGACTAGTGGCCATTAATAGAAATGCAAGCAAAGGCATCCCCAAAAAGCATCTAGAATGACTATAGAAAAGTAGGGCCAAACCCAAGCCCCTAAAGAATTGCAAGGATAAAAGACCACTCAATTTGATCATAAGCTTTGGCAAAATCAATCTTGAGAAAGATGGCCTATTGCTTGGAATTCTAAGCCCATTCCATCCCTTCCCACACAACAATTATATTGTCTAGGATATAATAGGATTTGATAAAACCTGTCTGTTTAGGGAAAATGATCTAAGGAAGAAGATGATAGATTTTAAGAGAGAGAACCTTGGAAATGATCTTGTAAGAGACATTCAACAAAGTGATGGACCTCCAATTGCATATATCTTCAGGGTCACCTATCTTAGGTATGAATTTGATATTCCCCTTATTAATAATATTGACTAGAGAGGAAGAATTGTAGGCCTCAAGGTAAACCTTATGCAAGTCTAGTCCAATCTCATCCCAAAAGGTTTTGTAAAATTTCCAAGGTAAACCAACACATCCAAGGGCCTTATCATCTATCATGGAGAAGACATCTTCCTTGAGGTCCACTAAAGTGAGCTTTTGCTCACAAAATGCATATTGTTCTGTAGTGAGTCTTCTAGGAGTGACATCCAAAAAAGCATGCAAGGCTTGATTCTAGGCTTTTGAAGGACCTTGTGCCATGAAAAATTTTTCATAGTGGCAAACAAAAGATTGGAGAATGTCGAGAAGCTCACAGAAGGAGTGTTGACCCTCTTGAATGTGTTTGATCCCCACTGTAGAATAGTGAGCCCTCACTGCATTAAAAAAGTCCTTGCAAGCTTGATCTCCATCCTCCAATTAGTGAAGGCAGGCCTTGAGTTGAGCTCCCTAGGTAGTATAATTGTTTCTAACCTACTTCTGGTGGTGAAGGTTGGAAAGCCAAACTTGGAGATCTATGCCAAATAGATTCATGGCTAGAGATTTAGTGATCATACACATATTTTTGGTAGTGGCCTCATAGGATCTCTTGTGGTAAGCAGCCAACTACCTCCCATAAATGTGTAGAAACCTCATAGTACCATAGCCACACATCATAAAATTCTACAAGACACATAACATCATTCATGTCAAGGTAAAATAGATTATCTCTATTGTGATCTCCATTTCTAATTAGTTTTCTATCAATGTCATAGATCTTTTCTTTCTTATTATCAAATTCAACTTTACAACCTAGACAATTCAATTGTGACACACTCAACAACTTATAGTTAAGTCCTTCTACATAGTAAGCATTGTCACACATGATCTTTTCTATTAAATTGATTGATCCTTTACCTTTTATTAGACAAGGTGCATCATTACCAAATCTAACACTATTTCCATTGTAGTAATCAAGGGTAATGAACCTAAATTTATCTATAGTCATGTGAAGTGAACATCCACTGTTAATGATGCATATATGACTTTTGTTCACATAAGATATCAATGCAATTGCCTCATTCTCATCAGAATCATTCTCATAGTAATCATTATGGTCATTAGATCCATCTTTTTTTTCCTCTTCAACAATGTAGCAACACTTATTTTCTTTCTCTTTAAAATCTTTGTTGTTCTCATCTCCTTTACTTCCATATTTATCTCCACTTCTATTGTTCTTCTTCTTTGGACACCTAGCGACAATATTTCCAACATCATTACAATTGAAACACATGATAAATATCTTTCTTTTGTATTTCCCTTTGCCTCTATGAAATCTCCTTGCCAAAAATGCTTCAAGATCTTCTACATCATCTTCATCTATATCACTATCCCTAGAAACATGCTTGATCTTTTTCTTTTTCTCTTTAGATTCTTTCAGTGACAGTTTAGCTTTGAAAGTAGATTCAACATTTTTAGTTTTAAAATTATCCAAATTTAATAGTTCAAAAGTAGCGAGTCTACCCATCAATCCTTCAAGGGTTAGATTACTACCAAGAATACACATTAGTTGATGTATGGTAGAGATTATAATAGCATAGATAAGTAGTAGGGTTCAATCAATACTTTGATGATCACAATCTCATCTTCAATAAAACCATTTTCTCCTCTGATAGGATTCAGAACATCTTTCATTCTTGTGCAATACTAGACTATGGTCTCACCTTCTTGCATTCTCATGTCATTGAACTTTTCTCTTAGAGTTTCAACTTTGTCTCTCTAAAACTTATTATCTCCTCCACAAATTATCTCTATAGCATCCCATATCTTCTTAGTATAATTACATCCTTTGATGTCATTAAAATTTAAATAGCTTAAGGTAGAGGCAAGCTCTAACATTACCTAATTGTGTTCTTTCTTCTTTTTCAAATCATTAGTAGTAAGGGCTTCAATAGGATCAAAATGCTTAGTGGTGATGGTAGATTGTGCATAGTCTCCAAGAGCTCGTAGATGTAGCTTCATCAAACTTAGCCATGTAGGAAAATTTTCCTTATTTAGTTTAGGAACCTCCTTTCTATACATCTTGATCCTTAGCTTATAGTATCTTCAAATTATTTCCTAATAGGCACGAATGCTTTGATACAAATTGTTGGAATTCTTTAAAATAACTGAGAGGGGAGTTGAATCAATTATACAAGATTCAAATGTGAGGTTAAACTATTCATTACTTAACACATTCATATCCATAAACCCATAACATGCATGCATCCATTAGATCATACAATACCTTAACTTAGTAGGTCACTATCTTAGGTCAAAATAACTTTGCAAAAATGTAAACATGAAATGCTACAGACTCATTCACACAATTTGACACAAGGATTTTATGTGGAAAGCCAATTTGGGAAAAACCACTAGTAACATGCTACCCAATTTCACTCTTTTGAAGTGATGCCCTATTAAAGGCCAACCCTGTTAAAGGTTACAATATGTATGATTAAATGTGATCTGGTTAAAAGATTTCAATTACACTATTAGGAATGGGCCTTGTTAGAGGAATTTACAACATTCCATTAGAATGTCACTTAGTTAATGGATTTACAAATGACTATTAGGTCAACCTTAATGAAAAGGATTTATCCACACTAATATAGTTGTTAGAAAGTAATAATGAGACTTGATTTGATAATAAAGTACAACTCACTTGTAGATTATATATATTTAGTTTAGTCCTCCATTCTATTTGGCATTCATACTCTTCATCTCTAATAGCTTGTTTACCCTTCAAGCATTCAACCTCTTAAGCCTTCTTTCTTTGTATGCCAATTTCAGTCTCTTACATTTAGCCACCAAATGAAGAAATACACTAAACTTACTATCTTCCTTATGTTCTCACACATAAAAACCTTTTCTTCTAGCCTACTATCTCTATAAATAGATAATTTAGAATTTTTTTTTTTTAAACAAAATTGTTCATTTTAGGGTTAGGTAAGATTCAATGAATCTACCCACTTTTCAATTTTAGTTCCTCTAGAAACTTCATCTACTTCCTTGAATTCTCCTCAAAATGGTTTATCTTGAATTTTGTGCCACCATCTTATCATAGTTATCTTCCACACATTTCACAAAATTCAAGAAATCAAATTAGTTAGCTTAGATTTGTTAAATCTTTAATTTAAAACTTTTTACTATCACTCGACATCTACATTATTCCTTCAACAATAACAATCTTTTGATGCTCAACCAACACTAGGTTTCTTGAAACTAACTACATATTCTTAGCTTGGTCACTACTGTTATTTCCTTGATGCTCATCATTTACTAAATTTTACTGATGGTCAACATATACTAACTTTTTGGGCAGCCTAAACTAGAATTTGCTTGGCCTACATTATTTACTCAACTAGGCTTGGTAGACACTTCTTTATGAAAATATTTCTTCTTATCTTAGCTAAAGTAACCATTTATTTTAGCTTTAAGTAGATAAACAATACACAATATCATCAATGTCTTACTTGGTCTTTGTGCTCCTTTATACACTAAATAACTCAACATTTCTCTATGTTCTCTTGTTATTTTCTCTTTTCATATCCTCTTCATCAATCCAACAAATGATAGCATTCAAACCAAAAAGCACTTTTCTCACTAGAAAGTAGCAAGTTTGGCATCATTGACAAAATAATGATTATTCCATGATAGGTTCTATACTTCTAACAATATCTTTTCAACACCATTCCCATTTTGGTGTGGAGCATTTTTTTCTATATGATAATAACAATGAAGACAATTTGGAACACATTATTGAAAGTAGGTTGTCAAAGTACAATGTGAGTAGATATGCATGGACATGGGTCAAGACACAAGGATTAGGGTTTTCACACTATGCTCTCATGGTGAGGGAAAAGTGTGAGTGGATGGTGTATACTGATGTGGATGAGTTTATATTATCTCATTCTTGGTTGAATAAGAAAGTGGATGGTTAGGAAGTAGAACCCAATAGTAGAAAGAATCTTACTTTAGGGGCTCTATTGAACCTGGTTTTGAGTGTAGATTCATAGAGGAGAATAGAGAAAATTTCCTTGAAGTGTAGGAATTATGTGCCATTGGGGCTAAGTGAGCACATTGAGAGAGGAGTAACCCAAGGGTACACTTGCCAAGAGAACAAATAGAAAACATTAAAGTCCATACTTATGTTGGAAGATTCCTCTCCCTCATTTCTTAATGTAGTACACTACTAGCTAAAGAAGGGATATGACACATTGAATGTGAAGTGTCAATGGAAGTGGTAAATCACTATAAACATTAATCATGGAATAATTTTAAGAGAAAGTTTAGGAGGAGAGGATTGACATATGTTGTGGATTGGACTGAGTCTAAGAATATTGATTCTCAAGATAGAACTCCTGGTCTTGGCAATAAGGCCATTAAGCTGCATGATTAGGAACATAGATTATATTAGGTCAATGATATGACACTGAAACATTTCACAATCAAGGTGGTTTATTTGAGTAATGAGTAAACTTCCAAACTAGAGTTGTAGTTATACATATAATGTTTACTTTTTTAGTTCTCTTGAATAACAACTATTAGAAATATATTGGTATTCTATGGTTAATTTGTTAGCCTAGGTGTAAACTTGATAATTTAAACTTGATCCAAAAGGCAAATAGGGTGGATTGGTGTATTACACCAAAAGCCATATTTTAGATCATGTGTCAATTGTTAAGGAAAATAGTATAATCATACCATAATATATTTCACAAAAATAAGCCCTATTTCAAAACATGTAGGAGAAGTGGGAGTGTTAATTATTTAGTTTAATTCTTTCACCAAAATTTCCTTCTAAGTTCCTTCCTCCATAATTTTTTGTAGATGTTACTTTCTTGTTACAATTCAACATATCATTTATTAAACTTTTGATAGGATTTACGATCAAGATAATTTCAAGTTTAATTCAAATTTTAAGGTTTTGGTTGTTTCATCAAATTCGTGTCAATTCAATTTTTATATTTGTAATCTCATATGTTTAATCTAGTTTTGGACTAACAACACATATATGCATAAAGTTTTCAATTCATAAAAAATAAAAAAGTGAGTTAAGAGAGGAAAAATAATCTACAAATAGAGGTAAGTTTACTTATGGTTTATACCCATAAATTTTTTTCACACAACTAAACTCTATATAAAGAAGTTTCAAGTTTTGAAAATTAGCAAAGAACTTGTCACATTGCATGCCATAAGTGAAAGCCAAGATTTCATGTTTTTAGACAAATCTTGCATTTTTTTATTTTACAATTAAAGAAGTTAATACTAATAGATGTAAGGGTTGAACTAGTAATTATCTAGGCATGATAATATTATTTATGTTTTATAATACTTTAATATTCTTGCAAGGATTGAACTAGTTTTAGGTGGACATAAAATTCTTCTTAAATTCATTATTCTTATTTGGTGTAGGAGCGATGACTTTTGAAATGATTAAGAAATGGTATTTGTGACTTAGGGTTGGAAATTTTTGGTTGATAATATAAAAGTAGGATTTAGATATATGAGGGGGATGACCCCATGTTTTAGTGGTACATGGTAAGATTCTTACTAGAGAGATCTTGAGTTCAAATATGTATTGGTTAATATAAAAAAGAAAAGATTCAGATATATAGAACATCACATTTTATGGAACAAACTACAAGAGAAAATTGAATGAGAGCCATCCAAAAGAGAAAAGCTAAGTAATAACATAATATATAACTAGGCCAAGGCCCAAAATGTTAAAGACTTCCTTCGCAACTATTATGGGCACTTCTAAATATGAAATTATCAACACTATCAAATTTCCTCTTAACAATAGAAAAATGTTGAAGTCATGAAAGGGATGGTGACAAAAACTATATTTCTTGTCAAAATGTCATATTTAAGGATTTATTCTAGTGTATTCATAAAAATACAACCAAATCATTTTAGAGTTTTAAAATTTGTTAATTATATAATTTGCAATAATTTTAAAATATGATGGTTAAATGGAGCAATATCTTCAAAAATGTGTAAGAGGTTTTAACCATTCACATACTTGAGAAGAATTAAAATAAGTTTATAAGTGGATGGATGACTATAATTTTTTTGATCCATATCATTTTATAAAATAAGCGAGAAAGAAACAATGATCTTGATCACATGGTAGACTTGTAGAACAACATCGCTAAAATCATAGTCATGAACAATTTTTTTTTGAACATAGAGAATACCAACTAGTTGATCAAAATAGACCTAAAGTCAACTATCTATAGCAAGCTATCAAGAAAAACACAATTCTAACCCACCTTGTAGTCTCATTGAAAACCAATTTTATTGCAATATAGATCAAACTAAAGCAAATCATAATTAAATAATATTTTATATTGTATTCTATATCCTTGAAAAGCTTTAGTTCCATGTTGAACTCTCTTTCTCATATCTTAGAATGATAGGTTTTCCACAAATTTGTATTTTTTAGCATTCTAGCATTGCACAATATTTTTTTAATAATTTTAAAAATTAACCTCATCCTTAATTTTCAATAAATCATTTAAAAAAAAAAACCAAAAATAATCCTTTGATAACTAAGACCAAGCATATAGAACAGGGGATTAACTTCAAAAAAATCTCAATTTCTCAAAAATATAAATAAGTAGATATTAATGTGCAATATCTAGTTTCAATTTGATGAATGCTAGACACAAATTTAGTTGTTATAAATTATCTAATACCTCTTATTAACTATTTATGATTCAAAAGTAACCCCCAAAAAATTAATATGTTAAAAAAAATTTATGAATGAAAAGTAACCATTAGAATTTATAATCATTACTCACAAATTTTCATTACCTCAAAATACAATTTGGAACAATGATGAAAATGCCATTATTCAAATCATAAACCCTTACTTAAAACTATCATGATTTGTTTCATATGAATAATTTTTTAAAAATAAATCTTATTTTAATTTGGTGTAATTATGTCTTATTCTAAAACAATAGCACCCATAATTGGATGTAAATTTAGGCCCCATTTTGCTAATTTTGACATTTTCTATTTGGTAAATGATTGATCCAACTATATATCTCCACTTGATTTGACATCGATACAATATTTTTGGATTTTAATTTAAATTCTAGTGCTCCTTATTAGGTGTGCAACATTGATGAGCCAAGTTTATAGGATGTTTTATTTATGATTCTCTAAGTACAAACTTGAATATCCTATAGTTTTTCATAATCATGATATAATCTTTTATGTTTATAAGTTTTAACTATATGTATATTTGATGCTTATGAAACTTAAAGACAATACTTAATATATTTCTAGATTAATAAATTTCATGGTAAATTTGGTATATTTCTTATCTAGCTTTAATGGGTAGAACTTTTGCAGTTGTGTGACAAGGCTACATTAAAATAGGGAAAACTTATTATGATCTATGCCTTAGATTCATGTTTTGGATTATGTTGTGTTAACCTTTTATAGGAAGAATAAATCAAGCAAGGAGTGTAGACTAAAGGATGAGTGGGTCTTTCAAGGTGGGAAATTGTTTCAGAGTTCATTATAGCTCCACTCCTTCCATCACTTTGTGGTTGCTGATTTAGTCCAAGATAATCTAGTTGCCAAGCATTCCTATATTTATGAAGCATTGAATGTGACTTATCTTCTTGCATAAATGATGTTGTCGCTCCCAAAAATAAATTTTTTATGCTATGTAAAGGAAGACCTAGTATGTAGGCATTCTTTCTTTCCTAGATTCCTTTGAATAAGATGGAACTTATGTTTTTAGGCTAGTTAGACATTTAGAGAAATTCATGTTGTAATCAATCAGTAGAGTAAAGAGTTTTAATATTCTATATTTTGTCCATGTTTTATTGAATGAATACATGATAGTTCTTCACTTCAATCTTTGAGTTATAGTTCATTCATACTTTTGTGGGAGCCCATACAAGAGGTGAATTCCTTGTTCATGCTTAAGTAGAATTCAGTTAAGATTCCTTTGAGTTAAGTTTTTGTTGAGTTGTTAAGAACTATTGTTCCTATAGCCACTAGTAGCAGAACCATTGACTATATCCTATAGCATAGGTTTACTTTTGAAGCATTATTTATTTATTGTTATATTTTTCCTTCAAGATGAGAATTAATCTTTAAGTTCAATTTCTAGTATAAGTTTCCTATAGCAACTACTTTCACCTTAGAAGTGATGACTATTGATAAGGATAAACTTTGCAATCACTATCTCAAGTTCACATTCCTAGATTGATACATTAAATGAGTCTAGCATGATGTTCTAAGTAGAAAGATGATGAATTCCAACAATGAATAATTTTTTAAGGATGTCCAATCCTTTTATTTCTAGGATATTATTCTAACCAGTCATTTTTTGGTGTCACTGCTCGAGATGGTATCAATTTAGTTTGACCCAAAAGTCATTAAGTTAGTTTGTATTTTTTTTAATTTTGCATGCATAGGCATAGGGACCATCTTTTTTTATTCCTACCTAATCTTAATCAAGAAGAAAAATTTGAGTTTCTCTATCTAGCACTTGAGGAAACCCAATTAGAAATTCCACAAGAAGAAGAACCATTTGAGAACGTGTTTGCTGATGCTAATGATTAATTGCCTTCACCACCACCATCTAAAGAATACATGTCTTAACTATTCTATAGCTATTATCAAGAAAGGAAGGGGTTTGAGAGCCCTACCTCACAAGTCTAATGGTAGAGGTGTATCCAAAATGGAGTTATTCAATTTGTTGACCGAATTCAAGAAATACATCATGAATGATGTTGCTACTTAGTTGGATACAATGCAAGCAAGGAGAAAGAAAGATGAATTAGATGCAATGTTGGTATATTACTTTCCACATTGTAGGGAGAAGAAAAATAATTTAAGGTTTAAGTTTGTTGCAAGCCTAGAGTCTTAACCTATGCCTAACTAGTTCAAAGCTATTGATGAGAATGGAGAGGTCCTCTACATTTCCCAGTGAAGGCCATGGGCTCTAAGACTAGGTATTCCCCAAGATCCTCTTCAAAATTTTAATAGTAATAATAAATGGAAAAACCAACAACATAGTGGATTTAGTGGAGATAATAGTTGGCGTCAACCCCAACAAGGTCAGAAATAACCTTAGTAATCATGGCAATCACCACACAATTGGTCTAACAATCAAGCTAGCAAGCTTTGATGCCACCACCTCAACAAAAAGCTTAGATGCCTCCTCTTGTAGCTGATACTAATTCTCCTAAATAGACTCAATTTCTTGCTCAGCCTACTCCTAACAATGCTAAACCAACAATGTAGTAGCAGAGCTATTCAATTTCCCTTAATAACATTCATTTAAGATCTAAAACAACTCTTCCTCCTCTACAACAACCTATTATTACTGAAGTTGAGGATACTTCAATAGAGCCAACTAATATACCAATCCAACCTCCTACTCTTGCTACTCCTATTGCATAAGAAACTATATTTCCTCATAGGTTGGAGGAACACGTTAAGCCAATGGAAAATTAGGTAGTATTGGATTTGCTTACCCAATTGAAGCAAATGATAGTAAAGATTCCTTTGTTAGATTCCATAAAAGAAGTACCTACATATACTAGATCTATCAAGGAACCTTGATTAAAATTAGCCTAGAAGAAAGAGAAAAGATCTTAAAACCATTCCTATCCTAGTTTAGTTATCTAATCACATGTTGGAGAAATTGACAATTCCAAAGTATTTTGATCATGGTGGTCCTATGGTAACAATTATTATTCAACGAGTTCAAGTCCATAATGCCCTAGTTGAATTAGGTAATTCCATAAATGTCATGACCAAGGAAGTAATGTCTCAGTTACATATCATCAATCTTAAGGAAACACACATCACCCTTCAACTTGCTGATAGTTCCACCATTACACTTGATGGGATGGTAGAAGATGTTATAATCACTTTGAACTGTTGGGAATATTTTGTTGACTTTGTTGTCCTTTCCTTGAAGGCTAACATGGGAGGATACCCAATAATCCCAGGCAAACCTTGGCTGGCTAATGTTGATGCCTATATAGCTTATTGTTTTTGAAAAATGACTATATCTAATGGAGTCAACACTAAAGATCTAACTCTATATTCTCTAGCTCAACCTCTATTACAAGATGATCAAACCATCTGGCTAGATTTGGATGATATTAAACTAGAGGTTAATTCCATTCATTAGTTAAGGATGATATCTAAGGAACCTTTAATATCTTTTAGGGGGGAAGATGAGATCATTTCCTCCATTATTCTGAATGAATATGGAGTGGAAACCCAAGCGTGTTCCCAAGAAAATTACATTTTTAACACTTTGTTACCACCTATTGATGCTCTATAGTATTCAAAATTTTCAAAATTTCTTAACATATTACTGCCTCATGAAATGGAGTCTTTTTAAATTTCTCAACTATCCATTATAAAAAAAGGTCACCAAGATAGAGGTAAGCTCAAGAAGGGAATTAAATGTAGCCAGTGCTTTGGCTTCCTCTCAGTGGTCAAAAGTCTTGCATCTTCTTAAAGAACATCAATCAGCCTTTGCTTGGGATTATACTAACATGAAAGGCCTAGACCCTAAGCTCTTCACTCACAAAAATTTATATTAGCTTTGAATTCAGACCTATTCACCAACCTCAACACATCGGATACATCCAACTCTTAGAGATATAGTCAAGAATGAGTTGCAAAAGTTGTTAAATATTGGCTTCATCTATCTTATTTCAGATAGTCATTGGGTCTCCCCTCTTGTTATAGTACCTAAGAAAGGTGGGAAGTGGAGAGTTTGTGTAAATTATGGGGAACTTAACACTACCACTAAAAAGGACCATTTTCCCTTACCATTCATAGATCAAGTCCTTGATAACCTTGCTAGAAAGAAATATTTCTCCTTTCTAGATGGATTTAGTGGTTATAATTAGGTTCAAATAGCCCCTAAAGACCAGGAGAAAACAACATTTACCTGCAAGAAGGGGTACATTTTCCTATTCAATGCTGCCTTTTCGATTGTGTAATGCCCCTACTACCTTCCAACGAGTTGTGATCAATATGTTCTCAGATATCTCTACTGATTGCATGGAAATTTACATGGATGATTTTACAACATATGGGAATACCTTTGAAGAGGTTAAAGAAAACTTGGAAAAAGTTCTTATAAGGTGTATCGAATACAACCTCTCTCTCAATAGTGAAAAGTGCTTCATGATGATGGAAGAAGGGTTTGTCTTAGGATATTTCATATCTCCCAAAGGTATACAAGTGGACTCTACTACGATTGAGGTGATTAGTACATTACCTACTCTAGCCACACAAAAGGATATGCACATTTTCCTTGGACATGCCAGATATTACAAAAGGTTTATAAAATATTTCAGTTAACTTGCATAATCCTGGAAAATTCCAAACCAAATGGTTAGGGCTATATGAAATTATTGCAGTCTTTCCAAATGGAGCGATCCAACTCTCCACTATGGATCAGTTTTAATTCAAATTGTTGGTCAATGCTTATAGGTTAAAATTATACTACAAACTAGATAGTAAGGAGGAGTTCCTACAACAATTCTCTTTTGTTGGTGGTGTTGTCATTCCTATAGCATCTCCTAATGAGCTTTTTGCTCATTTTCCTTCCTCATTCTCATTGTTCTTGTCACTATCATAATTAACACTTTCATTGCAAAAGTTGATTCTCCATAATAAATTTCTACTCCATTTCTAGTGTACTACCCATCCATCTCATCATTTATTTCATTCATGGATAGTAATTGTCAGCTAACTAGCACTTTTGATTACCACATCTTCTAAGGTATGCGATGTTAATTTATTTTTCTAATTCTTTTTGTAAGCCTTGTCACCGCTACCAGTGTGGGATCACTTGCAATATTTTAGCTAGGGGATAATTTATATTAGTTTTTTCATTAAGTTTATGCAATCTTTTTGTTTATTCTTTTCCCTTGTCGTACTTGCATTTTCTGCCAATGATTTGACATTTTTGCAAATCCTTCTGCTACATGTTATTTTTTCATACATATTAAATTAAGGTGTAAAGATATGTTATGTATTAGTTTTGTGGAACATATTTATGAGTAATTATGAGATGATAACATGAATATTTGCATTTATTTTACTCATAAGATCTTATTTCTTGAGCTTCATTACTCTAGAAATTTGTAAATTTGAACTCATCCCGTAACCTATTGTTTCAAGTTGTCTTGTCCAAATTTGTGGTTGTCTATTATTCTCCCCTATATTTTTTTTTGGGTACCCTAGAAATTATATGATGGGAGGAGACCTAATTCAAAGAGAGCCCACTGTGGATAATGTGTTACTTGAAGATCATAATTGTAGGCCATATTTTCAAGCAAGGAGGTGGATAAATTATGTTTAGAAGCTAAAAATTTGGGATGATGAGGTTGTATTCCAATTTCTCAACTCCTTAAAGAATGGAGTGACAACAGTTAAAGGATTGAAGGTTCCATTTTCTCAAAAAAATTTGGTAGATTTTATGGGATTACTATTGGAAGGTGAGGAATTTACAGAGTATCTTGATCCAACTTTTTCTAGAGCTCAGTTCACTCTACATGGAGATCCAAATCTTGATATTAATAAGAAAAAAGGTACTTGTAGACTATCTTTTCCTAAGCCATTTCCACAATGTGTACTTTTTATCATTAGGTATTTCTCCTATGAAGGGGGACACTAATTTCTACATGTTGGTCATTTCAAATTCTTGGGTTGTTTAAGGCATGATTAACAGATCTATCAAAGTCCCTAGTTTTGTATTTGGCATTTTGTCAAAACAAGCCATACTAGTACAAGAGGGTAGATAAAACTCTGTCTCCCACCATTGCTTAATTAAGCTAATGGTGGAAAAAGCTTTAAAGGAGCATTCAAATATTTCCTATGAAGAATTTATGCTATGAGGGTTAAAGGAGACTATCCCAAAACTAGTTGGCTATAGAGTAGGTTAGAGGGTTAAAATTGCTAAAGGAATTAGAAAAATCTTTATCAAAATTGGACAATGTTCTTCATCCAAAAAGAAAAAGGAAGCCAAGGTTAGAAGCCCTAATTCCTTCAACTTCCCTAATTCTACTAATTCCTCTACTTTAAGAATAGCTCATGAAGAGGAATTGGAGACATAGAGAAGGTTGAAGTTTCCCTTGTAGTAGAAATAGTTCCCCTAAAGCATGAGAAATTAAAAATTAACCCTAGTACTAGCTGATAGGCTAAGGTATCTCTTATAGCCAAGAGTAATTCTAGAAAAGGAAAGCTCCAAAAAAGGAGGAAAATCTATTAAGGAGAAGTGCTAGCTAAAGAACAAAACCAATTGAGGAGATTCCAAATAATGAACCTTAGGTAACGCAAGATTCTGAGCTGAAGGAACAAGAAAATGAAAATATCTAGCAAGAGGCTGATTTACGACATGAAATATCTTAGTAAGATGAGAAATAAACTAAAGTTATGGAATAGGGTATATTAGACAAATTTCATGATGACAAAATGGAGAAGGTTCCTAATAAACATGAGAATGTAGAAGTCATTACAATCAAAGATGACTCTAGCTTAGAGGAGCAAGCTCATGTATTTGAAAGGAGGGAACTAGCCTCTGGGAATTTTTAGGGAGATGATTAAGGAAGTGATGATTTTGATAGTTATATTAGGGAAGTAGATGAACCAACATTTTCTCCTATGACAAAACCTCCTATGGTAGAGAAGGATCCCTATGAAGAAAATTTAGTTGTTGATATTGACCTTGTCAATAAGGTGGTTGAGAAAATTTTGAATGATGGGTTAAAAACATTAGCCTCAGTAGCTCAAAAATGCTCTAATATTGAGACAACTATGATTATTTGGATGGATCTTTTTATAAAGACAAGTGCTAACAATGGTAAGCCATTGGTTCCTCAGGCAGTAAGGTAATTCTCACCATAGTTTGATATCAGCTCAATCTAGTCCAACATCTTTGTTACACGTTATTTTCCTATTGGCTAAACAATTGAATTCTAAGAGGGAAAATTGGAAACAAAAAAGGAAAGAATTAAATAAAATCATAGAAAATCACTATCAGGATACACTTGTTTAGGGGGGAAAGGTAGAACAATTAAGTGTGAAGCTTAATAAAATTACATCCTTAATCCCTAACTTAATGGGTTGTAGATCCCCATCAGCTGTCTATACTATGTTTCTTAAAGAATAGTTGTTGAACTATCAAATGATTTGCATTATGAAAGATAGGACTCCCTCATTACAAGAGCCTATCCAATTTTCCTAGGCTTTCCATAACTCTCTTGCAATGATCAAAAAATTGTTATGTGAAATTTATCTTCACAATCTTGTAGTTCTAGATGAACTTTGGAATCCCTTACCTTATGTTGGGGATATTTAACTTAGAGCCTTCATGTCTTGGATAGAGAATGAAATTAGTTGGAAAACTCAAGCTAAAGTGTATAGAAATTTGGAGTCATACATTCCCCTGTTTCTAAGGCCTAAAGCCAAGGATCCTCAAACTCTCTATTATAGTTGGTTAAGAATAGCCCCCTCTAAATTAGGTAGTAAGATCATCTATCCAATGAGGAAGGAAGCATTTGATGCATATGAATAGATGGTGAATATTGAACTACCTAAGACCAGAAATGTCATACATTGGTGTTGGAATGGTTTATCTAAGGAGATGAGAAAGAGAGAACCACATTCACCTCTCAATTTCACTATGGCAACCCAACATGATCCTTGGTGCATTTCTTTGGGAAGAGAGAGAGAGAGAGAGAGAGAGAGAGAGAGAGAGAGAAAGTTTTTGGATTCCATCAACCTTTTAGCCTCCATTACTTGTAAATTCAGAATGTCTAGAGAGTTTTAACATGCAGGCAGAAATGGATAGGTGGAAGAAACACAAGAAAACAAAAGGGTTCCACTCAAGTTTTGTAGAGGGAGAATCTGGATAAGGGGTAGTTGTTGACTACAGGATGACATCTTGGTTAAAGAATTTCTTTGCTGTGAGACCAACAAATGGCTAAGTTGGCGGGAATGATGAGTCAAGTTTATAGTATGTTTTGTTTATGATTTTCTAAGTACAAACTTGAATATCTTATAGTTTTTCATAAACATGATACAACCTTGGACATTTATAAGTTTTAACTATATGTATATTTGATGCCTATGAAACTTAAAGACAATAGTGAATATATATCTAGATTAATGAATGTAATGGTAAATCTAGTATGATCTCTTGTAGTTGTGTGATAAGGCTACATCAAAATAGGGAAAACTTATTATGATCTATGCCTTGGATTTGTGTTTTGGATTTTGTTGTGTTTATCTTTTACAAGAAGAATAAGTCAAGCAAGGAGCATGGACTAAAGGATGAGTAGTTCTTTCAAGGTGGGTGACTATTTTAGAGTTCATTATAGATCCACTCCTTCCATCACATTTTAGTCATTGATTTAGTCCAAGACAATCTAATTGTTGAGCATTCCTATATTTCTAAATCATTGAATGTGACTTATCTTCTTGCATAAATGATGTTGTCACTCCCAAAACTAAAATTTGTTATGCTATGTAATGGAAGACCTAGTATGTAGGCATTATTTTTTTCCTAGTTTCCTTTAAATGAGATGGAACTTATGTTTCCAGGCTAGTTAGATATTCTAAGAAATTCATGTTGTAATCAAGGAGTAGAGTAAAGTATTTTAATATTCTATATTTTTTCCATGTTTTATTGAATGAATACATGGTAGTTCTTCGCTTCAATCTTTGAGTTATAATTCATTCATACTTTCATGGGGGCCCACACGGGAGGTGAATTCCTTGTTCATGCTTAAGTAGAATTCAGTTAAGATTCCTTTGAGTTAAGTTTCTATTAAGTTGTTAAGTACTATTGTTCCTACAACCACTAGTAGCAGAACCATTTACTGTATTCTATAGCATAAGCCTACTTCCAAAGCATTATTTATTTATTGCTATGTTTTTTCTTCAAGATGAGAATTAATCTGTAAGTTCAGTTTCTAGTATAAGTTTCCTATAGCAACTACTTTTACCTTAGAAGTGATGAGTATTGAGAAGAACTAAAGTATAAACTTTGTAGTCACTATCTCAAGTTCATGTTCCCAAATTGATACATTAAATGAGTCTAGCATGATGTTCTAAGTAGAAACATGATGAATTTCATAAATGAATCATTGTTTAATGGTGTCCAATCCTTGTATTACTAGGATATTATTCTAACCAATTAAACATCTTGGGCACAACCAAGGCATTTTGTTCTTTAAGGTTTTTATAGATTAGAAATAGTGAGACGAGAAGGGGGGATTGTGGGGGGGGGGGGGGGGGGTTGGTGTGGGCAGCGGGTGGGGGTATATTTCATAGACTTTACCCCAAAACTAGATATCTTTAACAACTTTATATCATGAGTAAGAAAGTAAAATTACTATGTTGAATAGTAAATATAACCATGCAATAAGAGAACTCACAATACAATTTTTTTTTAACCAGGGAAAACCTAGGTGGGGATGGTACCCACAAAATGATCCACTAATCAAAAGTATCTTGTGAAGGATATTGACCCTATTAGGAGTCTATAACATCCATATATTGTCTCAATCCTTGTTAGAGGAATAGGCCTTGTTAGAAGCCTCAAAACTATTAGGAGTTGTTATATACAATTAAAAATATATGCAAGATGAGCCCACTACCCAAACATCCAATATAAAATTAAGTTATTCAATACAAAGAGATAGATACAAAAACCTCTTTACACTACTACTGATATCTTCAATATCTGATACTACCTTTGCTGCTCTTCAACACTTTATCAAAATTCACATTCCTCCAATCATACATCAGAATTCACATCATCAATATCACATTAGCTCACATAGTAAGTCACATAACTTCACATTTAGCTATCCTCCTTTATAACTTGCTAATTATTAAATATCTTCTCTATTGGCCTTCATGCCTTTATAAATTTATAAAAATATAATATTAAATCTCACTAAATTAGGGTTAATATCTAGGATTTCATCCCTAATTAATTAAGTTATTATTTTGTAAATAAAATAATCTTGAACTCAAAATTATCCCTTTCCTTATTATACTATATTTTGCATGTACACCATTGTAACTAGTAAATCTGTAATAACTTCATCTATACTAAGTGTACTATCCTACATACTTGACTATAGTATCCTCATACTCTATACTATCTATCCTCAAGTGCACACATTATAATATATCCTCAATAAATTATGATGATCAAAACTTCATCTATTCTAATAGATAAACTATGAAACACTTCAATTTTCTAAGTATACATGCCATAGCTTTATCTTCTTATTTTTCTTCAAATAGATGATATGTTTCCATAAATGACATCATAAAAATGTCTAAACTAGAAAATTTTCCAAAAAATCCCCCTTTTGCATTGACAGAAACATATGATGAAATTGGCTAACTCCCAAATTTTTCTTTCAAAACTTTAAAAAAATTGTCCTTTAAAAAATTTCAATGATTGTGGATCATTACATATACCATCTTTTCCTTATATCTCCTAATTACATTATAACTCTACTCATGTCTATGTGTGTGTGTGTGTGTGGGTGTATGTGTGTGCACGCGTGCATGCATGCACATGTGTATGATTTTCCTTATCACTCCTCCTTTGAAATCAATGAAAAAGGTGTCAAAATTTATGCACAAATAAAAAATTTATTGCCTTTATACTTATATTGAGTTTGTCAACCTAGAAATGTAGTCTAAAAAGTTTGACTTCAGACACTCAAAATATTCCTTCCATGTGTTTTTTACTACTTCTAATATACTGAGAAAAGTGCATAATCCATATGATGCTACTTGAACTGCATTAAGGTCAGAATACAAAAAAAAATTATATGATGTCTCTATTGTAGGAAACTCATCTAATTATTTGTGTACATTGTTAATCTTCAAGGTCAAGTGTTCTCTTAATAATGATAACCTCTTTATTATTCTCTCCTTCTTCAGATTAGTGATCTTCATAGGATCATGTATAACTTCTATAGATGCTTCAAGATCTTCAATCTTGTTGTTAGCCTACAATAGTTTGTTCACCAAATTCTACAACTCATCTAGTTTTTCATTTAGCTCATCGTTTATGTCCTTGACATAATTATATGATAGGGTGCACTTCTCATATGATGTCCTTCTTTATATAAAATATCTTTTTAGCCCTTGATGTAAACATCAAGTGTTAACAAATCATTCCTAACATTTGTGCACACTATATCACTAGTACATTTTGACTCATTTTTTGACAAAAAATGGTCAAATTTTTTACCCACATTGGTTGAATTTTTGACCAATTGATTTGTGGCTATTTTTCTCATTGAAATTTTTACCAATGCTTGTATGTGTTAGAAGTTCAACCAAGCATTTGGTCAAAAAAGGTTTTAGTTGGTGTGAGGACCATTAGTCAAAATTTTGACCAATCTTGGTCAAAATGCCCATCAAACATTGGTCAAAAGTTTTTCCAATGCTAGCCCTTCATTAACCACCATGTCAAACCTATGACCAATGAATTGGTCAAAATTTTGACTAATGTTTGGTAGAAATTTTGACCAATGTTGGCCCTTCATTCACCAAGATGTCAAACCTACAACCAATGAATTGCTTGAATTTTGACCAATGTATGGTGGAAATTTTGACCAATGTTGGCCCTTCATCAACCAACATGCTAAACCTACGACCAATGCATTGGTCAAATTTTTGACCAAGATGATTTAAAAATAAATAAATTTAGTGGAAGATAAATATCCAAAGTAATCACTAATGACAACTTGGTCAATGATTAGTTTGTATATATATCTTCAAGTATTTGGTGGGTCTACCACCATCTTGAGATGATATTTCATAGACCTATATTGATGGCACTACAAGTGGTTGTAGATGGATGAGGTTCTCTAATATTATCTACATATACAAGTCCAAATGTTATTTTTCCTTAATCATTTCCCTCTCATCCCCAATACACAAAAGACTCCTCAATCACATTGGAAATAATATCCTCTAAGACCCCTAACTCCTCTCCAAAATATGACTCATTAATGATCATAGACATGCGAGTCTTGAAGTTTGGGAAGGAAAAGAATTTCTTCATGTTAACACTAGTCTACAGCTGAGCTACTTAAATAGAGAAGCAACTCCTTTGTAAAGTTATTGGGATCTCTTGGGAGAAAAAGACTAGATTCTCTTGGGAGAGAGAAGCTTGAGAACACAAATCCTTCAAGAAATTCTCCAGAAGGGCCCATATGTAGCACAAGCAACCATTGAATAATTGTACACCAAATGATTCCCTTGTGAAAGTTGAGGCCTTGATCCCAAAGCCTTATCATTCACTATGAAACACTCTCACTAACTTTGTAAAGCTCATTATCAAAATAAGGCAGCTGCCAAATTTAACATGCATAACTGGCCCATAGCTTTTAGCAAGAGAAGCTAAGATTTGGTGAATTGGCCTTTTACTATCAAGAAGAATATGAAAGTGCCCAATTAGGGGAAGACCACTTGGTCTTGGAGGAAGATGGTTCTTGTTATTAGAACTTGCAAGGATTTTTAGTAGAAAAAGAGCAACATAAATTGTAGGAACTGCTACCACAATAAGAGGGCTAAATGTTGTTGGAGAATGTCATGTGTATCAAAAATTTGAAATGCAAAGATAAAAATACATGATGTAGGTAATGGCATACAATATCATGGTAACAAGGGCCATTGTCTATAAATTTAAATAAATAGATTACCTCTAACCTAATCCTTCAATAAGTGAGATTTCCCCTTTTTCCCCAGTATTCAATCATTAAAGGACACCTCTTAGCATGTCAAAGCATTCTTTAACTTTGCATTACCAGTTAGAGTTGTATGGAAAGAGACTTCAATAAAGCAATATCACAATCAAAACTTCAAGGATAAAAACTTTCCATGAGTGTTAAAAACTTAATATAATAGTATCATTTATTTATATTATGAGGTAATCAACATACATAAAAGAGAAATCATAAAATAATCATTCAATGGCAACCAAATATGAATAGTTTATAAAATAACTAACAAACATGGATACTTTATATTATCATCATTAGGACATTTCCCTCAAAATTGTATTGGATGTTATATATGAGATAAAAATGCTTAAAAATAAAATTAATTTAGAATTAACCCAATTTGTAACAAACTCTAACCACACAAAAAGATTCAGAAATCATGGAGTCATGAAGTCATCTAGGCCCAGGGTATCAAAAAATAAACATAATGATATCATATGATAATTAAATCTAAACCCCAAGTAGTCATTAAATGAAAATAGGAGACCTTGTTGAATGATTTAGTGGCTCCTCACATTGACACCAAATTATGTTTTAGACAACACTTCATGATGAAAAAACAAAATTTTTGATTTAGATACTTATAGATAAATTCGATGGACTACTATCATCTCCAATTCTTGAATGTGAGATGTCAGGACCAATGATTAGTGAAGGTACTTTTGATATAAGAGGTAAATTTTTCCTCTTCTCATCAACCAATAGTGGATTTTACCCTCCTAGCTATTTAATAACAATTGTCAAATTATTCTAGTTAATACCAAAGATGCTATTAAGATAGAAAAATCATTTGCTTCTAAAGGAACATCCACCTTTGCATTTATTTTTAATATAACATTGGAAATGTATTTAGGTTTACACTTTTTCACATGGTACATTCTTGTTAATGCCAAAGATGATATTAAGATGGAAACATCATTTTCTTTTGAAGGAACATCCACCTTTGTATTTATTTTTAATATAACATTGGTAATGTATTCAGGTTTACATTTTTTCACATGGTTTGCCAAGTAAAACTAAGTCCAAATCCTTGAGCCTAATTGAAAAATCTTCTATATATAAGCTGAAATTGATGCTAAAAGTAAATCAACATAGTGTTTTGTGTTAACAATCAAAAATCTTGAGAAAATTACAGCACAAACCATATAGATGTTTGTTGTTTGTTTGGGGCATAATACAAACAATTAGTTCAGGAGGACTCTTGTTTTTATCCATAGAAATATACACCAGATGTCTTACCACACCATCAACATTGTCATGTACCTCATCTATAGGTGGTTCTTATGGTAGAGGATTCATGTTCTATATAAAATTCAAGTACCATGATAAAGGTTAACCTCACTGGCCAAACCCAATACACAACCAATATCAAAATGATGGCTTAAACTGCATAAAAGGTAGCCATCTCTAAAAGAAATTGAATATGTATATAGTTGATATTGAATGTGGTGCAATAATCAACCCATCATTGACTTACCACACCATATTTCTTACACATGTCAGGTAGTTTTTGGCAAAATCCTTTAACTACTCTAGCAAGGACACCTTGAGCAAAGTTTACTAATGACCATTATGAAATTTTGGTACCTTAAATATAATCTACAACACCAAATAGTAAGCTAAATAAAAAATGAGTTACAAATAATAGAGCTCACTTACATGGGCAAAGCCACAAACCAATACTAGAATCTAAAATATTTTGTCATTTCAATTTACATTAGAAAATACTATATTATAAAAAACACATCAAGAATATTGTAAAGCAATGCAAGTTAATTTATAACTAAAAATGTGCAATCTTCCTCAACTTTAATGATATCAAAGTTAGATTCCCAAATTAGATTTTTGAAACTCCATTCTTAGATTTTGAAAAGAGGTTATCTTCACCTCTATTAGTTTTTTGCAATAATTATAAAGATTTGTCACCCTCTATGCTTGAATGTGCAAAACATGAAGACCTAAATAGTCTTTTTCTTGCATAAATATGTAAATACTTGCACAAAGTCAAAGTACATGTTGTGATATTTTCACTCCATTACCCCATTATAGATGGAGAACCATGGGAAACCTTTTCACTTGGTAGTTTTGTGGTTTTCCTAGGTACGTCTTGGCTTACCAATATTTTTGCAAGTGTTAGGTAAGAAAACATAAGCAACATAGAGGTTGGAGAGGGTGAGAAGTTAAGAATCTAAGTAGTAAAAGAATGAAAGTGTAAGGATGCTCTCAATTAACAAGTCAAATTCCCAGCACATGTGGAATATCGACCAACTTGTCTCCACCATTCTCACAACATGCAAACTCTCAACCTTCATCTTTAGAAAGATCCCTTCAAGCTCATGTTCATAACCAATGCTTAGATGATAACTCTAAGAAACCATAGGTGGTTGGAAATTAAATGATGATTATGAATCTTAGTTGTTCATGGAAATAATAATGTTCTATGCCGACGAATGGAATGAGTGTGGAGAAGTGAAACACTCTCATGAAGTAAAAATATTAGAGAAGAAAAGTATTCTTTTGAAAGAGTACCCAAAAAAAATCAATAAAACATGTGTTGCAACCCTTTGGTAGGTTTGAATAGAGGGATAAGATCACACAAGTGGGGCTGATAATGACACATATGTTGTCATGATAATAAGTCAAGGAAATGAGTTATATGAAGTGGATGAAGGGTGTTTGAAGATCAAATTCATGGATAATAATGGTCTCAATTTTGATGAGGTTAAGGAAGACAAAGGTAAAGTATCATTGAAGGAATAGATGAAACAAATACAAAATTTATTGATATTAAAGGGTTGATGGAGAAGAAGTAATTGGTTGCATAGATAAGAGAGAATGAATAACATTGATTATTACTTTTATAGTGATTTTTTTGTAATCAAGAGAAAAAGTTGTAGCAAGCTATTAAACCTGTGACATTGAAGAATAGGAACTCATGTAAGAGGATCAAAGAAAAGAGATGGTGGAGTTCACAACTAAAATATACCATTATGAGGGTGTCATAGAGAGAAGATCAAGGTGGTTGCACTTTTGATATAAAGGAAAGTGTATACACATAACTTGTCCATTGAAGAATATATGGATATATGGTAAATTTGATGAAGAATAAGAGAAAGTTGCAATAGAAAGAATTGACAACACCCTTGTGCAAAGTTGAAAATGGATGATGAAAAGAAGAGTGGGGTTGAAAGAGAATCCCTTATTGAAGGTGTAAAAGAGGGAAGACAAATTAAATTTGCAACAGTGATTGTGAAATGAATGGAGTTGAAGACCATGTAGACAAGGAAAAGTCACAACAATGACGGGTCCTTAAGAGGAGATGAAGATGGAACTAATAATGGATGATAGAAAATAATATGTTGGGATAGTGAGAAATGAGGAGTTTATTTTCAAAAAAATTATGATGAGAAAGTTGATGTGGATTTGCATGTAGAAGAAATGAATAAGAAAGAAGTAGTGCAAGTGTATTTATTGAAGGAGTAAATGAAATTTGTAGTAAGAGGTTTGTGTGAATATGTTACATATTTTTGTGTACAACTTTGATTTGGGGAAGGTGATTAATCAAAATGGTCACCTCAAGAACTCAACCCACCATAATGCATCACCATTTTCTTGTGGGGCAAGCTCGGCTAAGGATAAAATTTCCCAACTAACTGATGTTGTAAGAATGTTTTCAATTCACTACAAGATAATTTTGGATTTACCAACATCATCAATCAGTGACTCTATGGAGATGACATCATACATCTACACAATGTAGCCATAGTGTGATTAATGATGGAAAGCACAATTTAAGTTTTAACTCTATGAAAAATAAATCAATAATTTATAATGAAATGAAAAGATTTAACCCTTTATTTTTAGTTGTAATAGATACAATTTTAGGAAAAGCTAGTTAAATTTTGCATACTTCAACTGAGGTTGGTAATCCATATAATGCATAAAATATAATAGCAATTTTTGTTTTCAAGTACCTCCTCTAAATATTGGCATTTTATATATTGTTTTCATTTCTCAATGAGTGTTATAGCATGTTATAACTTCTATTACTTGATTCTACATAAAATTTCTATTCTATTAGGATTTTCAAATAACCGATCCTTATTGGCTTTGAAGCTTATCTTCTTCCATTATAGAGTCAAGTTCTTAAGTCATTTTTCCTGTCTATGAAAACTCATCTTATTTGATGAATTCTATTGTGTTTGATTAATTTATTGTGACAACCAACTTTATTAACATCTATATATGAGCTACATTAATGTGGTTGTGCAAGTTAAGTAATTTTTGAGGACATATTATAATGATTTGGAGGGAATCATTTCAGTAATAGCTTTCCTTTAGCATTATTTGAAGTTCAAGATATGTTTAGAAGAGTTTAAGAATTTCCTTCATGGTCTTACCATAAGTGAGCTTAATTCTTGGGTTTTGCAAGTAAATTGTAATAGGTCTTCCATCTAATACTTGAGAAGGTCTCTCAACTCTTGGATATATGCATGTATTTGTAGACAATATTTTGATTTCTCGTGAAATATCTAACAAGATTTTTCTACCATGTTTAAGTGTTGTCCAAAAGAGGTCCATGTACCATTTCAAATGGTAAGTGTATGGAAGTAAGCTAGTTTTCAAAAAAACTATCACAAATAATTAGCCAAAATAAATCACAAATTAAAAATTTGGTATACTTATAAATAAAGCATGTGGTTTAAATTCATTGTAAGAATAAATAACTTGTATGGTGCTTTTCTTGTGCTCACTACATCATTCTCATTGAGAATTGGAACTACTTGTAGCTCTAGCAAAGAACCTATAGTTTCACTCAATTTTGTTCACAACTCTAAATACTTGAATTCATTATCAGTTAAAAGAAGTTGTGATGATGTAAATTGCATGATATCAAGAAAAAATTTAATTTTTGTAATGTATTGAAAATAATTTCATTCTTGCACCACTAGTAAATTTGGACCCAATTTTGACCTAGGTTTGTTGCTATTTTTCTTGTCAAAATTTTGACCAAATTGCAGGTTGGTCAAAATTTTGACGAATACATTCATTGAAATGTTTTTGTTTCGACCAAAACAAAACATTTTGATGAATGTATTTGTCAAAGAAAAACATGTTTATGAATGTATTCGTCAAAATTCTGACCAACCTACAATTTGGTCAAATTTTTTATGAGAAAAATTTTGACCAAAATTGGTCAAAATTTGGGTCCACATTTACTAGTGATATTTATCTCCTAAGAAAGTATATTGAGCATTAGAACTATGGAAATCACAAATAAGAATAAGGCTATTATAAACCTAACTAAAAAACTATCATACAGAGTGATGAGACCAGTTTTCCCAACAAGAACCAATGGTTTTCCATCAAGTTCCACCTATGGTTTCTAGAGATCTAAAAAACTATTCAATATTATAGACATCAATGTCAATATAATAGAGTATTATCAAGTTTGGATAATAAGGATGTCAATGATCCACATTAAATATGAATGTGATAATTATATAGGAAAGAAAAGCATGCTAAACAAGGTCAACCATGCATTTCATGGCTTTCTTATGTGTATAGATGTTCTATGATAAATGTAATAAATCAATTGACTTGCCACAAGGACTCAATGATAACCTATTGTTAATCAATCTCTGGTAGTGAAGCCTTTGTCAACCAATCCACACAATTCCTAATGTAACAAGAATAACTTCAAGGCCTAATGACATTAGTTCTTTAATCTATATGTAGTGTGCACAAAATAAATATCTCATAAAGTTATTTTCAATATAGATTAGAAACAAAATTGTTAAATTTTTAGTCACAATTTTGGAGAGAAATATTTTCAAATAGTACACTTGAAGGAAAGGGCATAATTGGTATTTATTATGAAGATTATTTCGGTAAATGATTACATATTTTTGTTAAAAGTTGACTAGAATATTCTCATAGAGTGAAACATATGTCAAGTTTCTTGCATTTTGCATATTATGTTTATTTATATGAGTTTAGATTATCACTTGGTCATCATTGAAGAGAGTGAATAATGAAATTCAATTACACAAAAATACATGTTGAGAATATGAAAAATGGATAAATCTTTTGAGGAATACAAAACTTTAAAGTTTGTTACTCATTTTCTAAGATTTATATCTTTTCTTCGGAATGAAGAAAGATATGAAAAGTATAATGCATCAACTTTTGTTTTAAGAGAAACGTAAAATGGGTGTACAATTTTGGGAAAGATGAAGAAAAATATCTCTATTTTTTGTATTAATGGGTAGAATTATAGTTTGTGAACTCTTTGAGTACTCTATGAGCTGCCAAGTACCCTCAAATTTTTTTTCTAGGTGAGTTTTCATAAGTTTATGGATGCAAAGAAAACATGGGTAGAAATGTGAAGGAAAGTTAAAATGTGGTTACGAAACAAATATGTTTCTTTTACCAAAAAAATATGTCTATTTAAGAGATTGTAACTTTACTTTCTAAGTGTAGACACCTAAATTAGATTACACCTAAATTTGATTACACCGCTTTGGTAATCTAATTTAGCCATCTCTAAAGGCATCATTAATTAAATTTTTATTTAATTAATCCTTTGCCATCCCTAGCTGATTAATTTAATTAATCATCTATAGTCCTAATTGATAAATCAAATAACCTATTATTTATCAATTAAATCCTATTCTTCTATCTAATTCCAAAATCCCCATTTATTAAATAAATCTATTTGATAAATAAAATCCTCAAATCCAAAAACCCCTAACTTATCCTTAATCCTCCATTTAGCCTAATCCACCCCATCCACCCATACTAACCAAGCTTAGCCACTAACTCACCCACCCTCATTAATGCCATCCACTTGCACATCTCTAACATCCCTAATCTAATCCTAAACCCAATCCTAATCCACCCCCTAATGTTGTCACATTCCCTAAACAAGTTTAAGACTTTCCTAAACCAAACCAAAGTCTCCCCTCAAAAATCCCAACCACCAAGTCATGAGTGCTCTTACAAAACATAAAAGACTCTTACAAGCCCACTCATGACTCTTACATCCATCTTTCACACTCTTCCCTCTTCCACACTCATTCCTCTTACATCTCTCTTACATACTCAACCCCACTCATCATGCCTTTAACCAACCCTTTACCCTACCCTCTCACACTCATCCTCCTTGTGACAAGTGTCACCTTCCCATTGGTGCTAAACAAGCACAATCCATGTGCTCTCCTTTGAGTGCATCCTAGCCCTCCTTAAGCCTTCATCTCTTCTTGCATCTTAGCCCTCCATCCCTCAAGCCCTTAGCCTATAAATTGAATACCCTCCCAAGCCATTTCATCACAACCACTTGAGTAAAGTTATCATGCTCTTTTGAGAGCCAAAATTCATATCCATACCCTTATAATGCCAAATTGAGAGCTCACAAAGCTACCAATTTTCCATTACCCATCTCCATCGAAGCCATTTTGAGCACTTGAGCATACATCCCCAATCCATAAATAGACATATCCCAAAAAAAAGAGAACAAACCTCATTGAGAGAGCCTATCCATGGCTCACATTCTCATTTGAGTGTGTCTTCTCTTTGTCTCTCTTATATGTTATGTTAGTTTAATGTGTAAATGCTTCCATTGAATTAGTATTTCTAGCATATTAGATTAGTGTATACACTAAGTTGCCTATTTTTTGCCAAGTCAAAATTATGGGGGTTGTCATCTCCAAGTATTGAGTCTAAAAATTATGGGTAGAATTGCAAGCCCATGAACAATTACAACTTGATATAAAACAAAAAGGAATATTGTTTATAAGATAAATATAGAAACAAAGAATTAGGTAGTAAGACTTTTTGTATGACAAGTGAAAAGTTTTGAACTACAAAATGCTGAAAATGTTGTTGAGATCTAATATGAATCATCTAGATAAATTCTCACACTTCTAATACATTAACATAAAAGGATTTGTGCAAATATTTTATTTTAAATAATCTTCCATTATTTTTCTTCCAAGAGTGTAATACAATACATTGTCACTAAGTTCCTTAATACAATTGATTGAAAGAAATAATTACATTTGTACTACCTATTAGTTAGTTTCCTAGCTCTCACAAGCATTAGAATATTAAAATTCCATGCTAGGAAAAAAAAGAGAATTCTTAGTAGAAATAAAAATCTTACCAATTTTTTCTTATATGTATGAAGATGGTATAGAAGCCAATACATTCTATAGACAACCTTAATCCAAGATTCATCTACATAAGCCTATTCTTAGATAGAACTTCTCTGTCTTTCATATTCATCATAGAAAATAAGTAAGTAATGTAGCATCTTCATATTTTAGATTCATTTGAAATGATAACTAATTACTCTATTTTTGTCCCTCTAACACACTTATATTTATCCCACAAATCAAAAGTAACTGTATGATAGATTAGAAAGAGATAAGTACACATGTTCACATTTATATACAAGTTCACGCCCACTACACAAAGTGAGACTTGAAAGACATGATTGCTAGCCCAAAAATGTTTAGTAAATAGGTTATGAAAAAAGTTCTCATGGAATCCAAATTGTATCTGGTGAAAGTAATGTTCTCTCAAGTGGAAGTCTCTCAGTGTCATCAAACTCCTCGAGGAGGGGAAAAAATGCAGAAATTTGAAATTTTGAACATGTTGTATGATTAGGAAGAGTTTTTCGCTTAATCCTCATGCAGGAAAGTCCTTTTTCTAATTCAATCTCATTTATTTATAAAATTATAGGCATGTGTTGATCTCATATCAATTTTAACTAATGAGTGTCCACACACTTAAGTCATTTATTTATTTCAAGCCAAATAAGTAGTACATGTGGAGCACAACATGTATATAATAGAGCATGCCGAGTCTACAGTGAGTGTTGAGTAGATAGTGAATGCCAAGTAATTCAAGAGCCAAGTAAGAAATAGATGTGAAGTGATATAGATGCCAAGTTGGTTTATAGAGAGCAACATATGTTGAGCATCAGAGAGTTCAAATGCTAAGTAAGACAATTTTGTTATAGTTGCTTGTAATGGCACAAACAACTATGTAAGCCATTTTTTATCCAACTTAAAGAATGAATTGGGATATTTTGAAGACTAGGAAAAATCCTAATTTGGAATCCTAATGCAATTACATGCAGCCAATCAAGGAAAGGGAAGGTTTAAGTGGCAAAATGGATGAATCACAACCATTGATTCATACCTAAACTTAAGTCACTGAAGTCTTCTTAATAAGGACAAACCCTAAACTATCTATGTTGCAAAGAAGGAGTGAAGGTAGAAAAGAGAGAAGTTTGCATGTGGAAACAAAGCATTCATGGTGGCTAAGGAGTTATGAACTAAGATTACATTGTAGAATTAGTTAAAAGAGAATAGAGGAAAGAAATGGTATACAACAATGAGACATCTGATCAAAAAGATCAAGAATACATCAGTATAGAGGTGATCTATCATTAGGAATCAAGTGTTAATAGCAAGATCAATGCTGAGTCATTCTACTAGGTGAATCAGATAAATCTCTTAATAGAGTAGGTCTAATAGGCTATATTGAAATCCTTTAGTAGGGTACTTAATTATGAGTTGAAGTCCTTTAAAAAGGAACACTTCTAATAGGGTGTTGAAATCCTTTAATAGGGTGATACCTAACAGTCTTTGTACGCCTTAACATGGCAAACCTTTCATAGGGTAGACCATGTCTCATGATCAAAAAACTGTAACCTTCATTAGATACACTTTATTATTGTAGTAGTGAATATTTGTAGGTGTCATCCCCACCATAGTTTTACCTTCTCATTGGAGAGTTTCTAGGTAATCATATATAGTGTCATACATGTGTGACTGTATACTTGCTTTCATGTTTTAGATGCACATGCTTTACGTGATATTTTAGTTTACTTAATAAAAGTGTGAGATGGATGTGTGGTGAAAATTTGTATAGATAGAAGTTTAAACTACTGATTCACCACCCTACCCCTCTTAGAAGTTTACCTTCCCTATTTTAATTCCAACAATTGGTATCAGAGCCTAGTTCTCTAAAAGAGAAGCTTTACAAATTTGAGGAAAGATCTTGAAAATGGAAGTCTACAATTTGGAATCAGGGAATTGAAATACAACTCATTCTACATCAACTAGATAAAGCAAGAGAAGAACTAAAGAAATCTTTGAAGAGAAGGAAGGAAATTTCCATTGAGGAGAATGACACACAATACAAAGAGATAGACTCTACTAAGATATTTTCTAATGCAGACTCTAATGAATTTGACGTAGTAGCTGCAAATCTAATAGAAAAGAATAGAGCCCAAGCTAAGGAAATTAGAAATCTCAAGTTAGATTAAGAATCAAAAGCCATACTACTATGTGAGGTGACTAAATAGAAGAAGAAAGTTATGGAAGATAAAGCCATGATTGAAGATGAGAAAAGAGTTTTGAAAAATAGACTGGAAGAGAATTCATCAGAGTTAAAAAAAATTTTCAACACAGAATTGGATACTCTAAGCCAAATGATGAATACCAACAATGAACTGAATGTCAAGGACATTGAAATAATAGCATTGAAACTACAGAATGAGCAATTGAAGAGTGACCTAAAAAGGGAAAAGGAATTTGCTAAAATTTTCAAAAATCTAAATGAAGCCATCTAATATTTTGAGTAATTATTGAGATCCTCTAGATCCAATAATGATACATCTATATTGGGATACATAAGTCCTAAAGAAGGAGAATCATCCAAAAGTGCTAAAGAAAGGAACAACAAAGGTAAAAACTCTAAACCTACTTGTCATAATTGTGGTAAGAAAGGCAATACTACTAATGTGTGTAGGAGCAAGACTATAAATCAAAATGTCAAGCATAAGAGCATGGTTCACTTCCATAAGTGCAACAAACAAGGACATCAAGCAAATGAATACAAAACCAAGACCATGCACACACAAAGAATTGAAGGATATTGTTATAACTATTAGAAGTATGGACATAAAGCTTTTGAGTGTAGATCAAAACCTATGTGGTCATCAAATAGGCAAACAAAGATAAGGAACAATGGAAACTCTTACAATTGGGATTATAATACAAGATATAGCTATCACTATTGTCAAGAATATGGACATGTTCCTAAAAATTGTATTAGGACAAACTTTAGAGGTGACTACAAAAGGTGGTTGAGTCAAACCACATGTTTTAGTTGTTTGAAGATTGGTCACATTAGTCACTACTATCCAACAAGGTCAAAGGGACCAAGTTGTGAATTTGATAAAGGAAAAGGCAAGGTAGATGTTGAGAATGTCAAAGATGAGATGAATAAGACATGGAAGATAAATGATGGTTGTAGCACATCAAATGGAGAAGGGATCACTTCAACCAATGGGTTAGGTGATCACACCTCATCAAACTAAGAAATCAAGAGGTATGTGGGACTAACATTTAAAGGTTATATCATACATTAGTTCCAAAAGGACTTAGTACTAAAAAGACTATAAAAGCATGAATAAACATGCAAGATGTTATTAGGAATCCAAGAAAATCTTCTTTTTTTCATCTTACTATTGAGCATGAAATGTTTCCTATGACTATTGAGTGGAATGCTAGAAGATTCTGAGCTAATAGACTAGCTTGTTGATTCTAAGCTTGTAATGGTCACCAAGAAAGTGAAGTGATAATGAATGCTGAGTGAATTTGAATTTTTTTTATGTCAAGCTTACAGTTGCATAACCACTCAACATTTGTTGCAGGGTTTCAAAAGGGTATTTGATTGATTTCAACTCATTTTCCAGCATTTTAAAATCAAGAAAGAGAAAGGAGAGAAAAAGGAAATTAGAAAACTCATCCAAAGTAATTACAAAATATTTTAGCAATGATTCTACATCATTTTTCTAGATCTTGCAAGGTATTTATCAAGTGCCAAATTATGCTATTTATATTCTTGTAAACCCTAGTTTCATACAATCACATCTAGTTCAAAGAATGTAGAGGGAAAGGAAGTTTTAAATGTTTAGCCTATTAGTAATGAGGTCAAGCAACCATTATTCAAAGCTATACTAGAGATTTCTTATAAACAAGACCCCTCTAGTGTGTTATCCATGATACTACCAAATGTTTTAATGGTGCAAGATGTTAGGAAATGCAACAAATGTAAAATTGAAAGTATAGGTGATATGGAGATCAAGAAAGCATCTGAAAAACTTTTGGAGAATGATGTATTAAGGGAAGAATAAAAAATTGTAGAAAATAAAGGGTTAACTCATGCCCTAGATTTCTTGAATGTGTTCAAAATTGAATGGATTAGGATTGCGTTAAGAAGAATTCATGACAATTCACTTTGGTTAGATAATGGATCCATCAAGATAACCAAAAGAGTAATCCATAGGGTAATAGGGTATCCAACCCTAGATCAGCCTAAGACCCTAAGAAGTGACTCAAAGGAGGTTATTGAGAAAAATATTGGAGTTATATGGAATAAGAGAGGAATAAAAATTGACACAATTATAGATCCTTTGATAGACTTTGTAGTAAGGGTTATTTTGCACAAGTTTTACGAATCCAATAGATTGAACAGTGTACCCTATATTGTAGTAGATGTTGGTTATAAAATTGTCAAGAAAGATCACACATATGATCTTGAAAAATTACAACTACATCAACTAATTGAGAATCTAGGAGAAATAAGGAAGAGAAAGAGTTCAAAATGTAAATTTGGTTTTATTCTGATATGCATTTTATTTTATGTTCAAAATACTTTTCCCACATTTGGCATAGTTGCATGGAAAACCAACATGTTAGTGGCAGTATAGATTGGTAAATTCATTGAACAATTGGGTGAGAACTTTAAGTCACTTATGACCAACTAATTTGAGGACTTTAAGAAATCAATGAAGAAAAGATTGAGAATACCAATATCCTTAGTAGAGAAACATTATGATGATGTTTACTTTCTAGTGGATGCCAATTACACTTTTGTTTAAGTAGCAACACTAAGGGTGAGATGGATGAGGCTACTTGCATATGAAATCAATGTAGATGAGGCCTCTATAGCTATAACAACTTTATTGGTAGAAGATGTTGACAAAAATGTAAAAGCATTTGGAAAATATGAAATGGCTAAATCCAATTTCACTATGGAACTAAAGACTCCTCAGTTATCAAGAAAAAGGAGAAGTTGGTGAAGAAATTAAAAGCTAAATTTGGTGAAGGTGTCAAGTAGGAAAAGGAAAAAGAAGAAGAGGATAAAGAGGAAGAAAACATCCAAACACAAGCACCACTTGCATTAACACAAGGAATGGGAGAATATCAGCTAGAAGAAGAGACAAAAGTTGCTAAAAGTGTTGATGGAGAAGAAGTCAAGGAAGCACCTACTCCTATAGATCAAAAGAACAGGAAGGCTAAGGCCCAACTAGTGAAAAAAACCAAGAAGGTTGCCAAGCTAAGTCACCCAAAATATACAACACCTACTACAAGGTCTAGTGCATGTGTCACTACACTAAAGGAAAAAGAAAAGACAAAATATACATAATAGGGAGGTGAACTACAAAAAAGACCAAGGAGAAATTACATGGCACAAGATGAATCTAATGAGGAAAAAACAAAATAAAATGGCTTATAATTTACCATTGCAAATCTTAGTGCCAAGATTGAGCTCATCAAAAGCTAAAGAAGTCATATAATATGGAGATACAAGCCTTAATGAAGAGATTATTTTACCAAAATATGATTATGATAGAATAATAATTGAGTAGATGGGCATATTGCAAGAAGCCCTAGCAAGAAAAGGAAGGCAAGAACTACTCAGAAAGGAGCATAGGTAGAAGCAAGAATTGTAGTATATCAAAGACATCTTTTTAGATGGATTTAACCTATCAACTCTAGATGAAACTAATCCACTCATTGAAAAATTAACAAATATAGTGAGAAGGTTAGTGATGTAGACCTAGATACAAATGCAAAACTATTACAATGGTCAGAAAAGAAATTCCAAAGCAAAGTAAATAAGAAAATATTAGGTGACATATCAATCACACAAGTTGCATTAGATACAAAGGTAGAAGGTGTGAAGAAGGTACTTGAGAATATATTCTAACTATACACCAAATTGTGCAATCCAACACTTTTTACACAAGAGGCAAGAAGTTACATTTTGAGTTTGGAAAGTCAAATTAATGCATTAGGTGCAAAACTTCCTATGAAACTAGCTCAAAGTGAGAAGCTCTTCAGAACTTTGTTACAAACCCAAATTCAGTTAACTACATTGTCAATAGATGAAGCCAATATAAGGGCTAAAATAATTAGCAGCCTAGTCAACCTTGTTATTGAGCTAGCTATCCAAATTTAGTCTTTGGATGTAGCATGTGAAAATTGGGATCTAGCTCTCAAAATTATCCTAGATATCTATTTCTTGGACAAACACATTATTAGTGTATAGCCCATTGACATAAGTGTCAAAAAGGGGGAGAAATAAACATGAGGGGAAATAAAAGGGGGTGAAATAAAAAGAGGGAGATAGACAGTAAAGGGGGAGATGAGCAAAGAAGGAGAGTAACACAAAGGTAAAAGTTGTTACAAATATAGAATAAGCTATGAGGGAGTAAGCACAAATAGCATGAAGTCAAATAGTATTTGTTGAGGCACATTTACTCAGCAGGAGTTCAAAATTTTGAATATAGAATAGACCCATCAACTTAGAGGGAGTTATCAAATTTTGAGGTATAAGTTAAAAAATTTTGAAATTTTTAAGTTTTTTATATAAGCCAAAGAAGAGATATGTCATGCTTGTAAGAATAAGGATATTAATGCATGACCAAGTGTTTTTTACACTCATGTCAAAGGGGGAGATTATAGATCTCAAATTAGTTTTGACTAATGAGTGTCCACACACTTAAGTCATTTACTTAGTTCATGCCAAATAAGTAGTACATTCTAAGCACAACATGTATATAATAGTGAGTGTTGAGCTACTCATGTGCTAAGTCACTCAAGTGTTGAGTAGATAGTGTATGCTAATTAATTTAGGAGCCTAGTAAGTAGTGTATGCAAAGTGACATAGATGTCAAGTTAGAGTATAGAGAATAGTATATGTTGAGCATTAGAGACTTCAGATGCTGAGTAAGATAGTTTTGTTACAATTTTTTGTAATGACACAAACAACTTTGTAAACCATTTTTGAGCTGAACTAAAGATTTAATTACAATATTTTGAAGACAAGGATGAATCCTAATTTGGAATCCCAATGCATTACATGGATCCAATTAGAAAAAGGGCAGGTTTAAGCAAAAAAATGTATGAATCACAACCATTAATTCATACCTAACCCTATGTTTCCAAAGTATTCTTAAGTAGGACAAACCCTAAACTATCTATGTTGTGAAGAAGGAGTGAAGGAAACAAAGAGAGAAGTTTCCATGTGAAAATAGAGCATTTATGTTGGCTAAAGAGTTATGAACTGAGATAACATTATAGAATCATTTAAAGGAGAATAGCGGAAAGAAATAGTATACAATAGTGAGACATCCAATCAAAAGGATCAAGAACACATTAGTATAGAGGTGATCTATCATCAGGCAATCAAGTGCTAACTGTAGGATCAATGCTAAGTCATTCTAGTAGGTGAATCAGTTAAATCTCTTAACAGAGTAGTCCAAACAATTTGTATTAAAATCCTTTAGCAGGGTACTTACTTAATTTTGAGTTAAATTCATTTAATAAGGCACACTTCTAATAGGGTGTTGAAATCCTTTAATAGGGTGAGACCTAAAAATCTTTTTAAGCCTTTAACAAGGTAGACCTTTCCTTGGGTATATCATGTCTCATGATCAAAACATTGTAACCTTCATTGTATACACTTTATTATTGTAGTAGTAAATGTTTGTGGGTGTCATCCTGTAGTGCACCATTATATTACTGTCAAAGAAACCAAAAAATGTAAATATATTTTTCTCTTTTAGAAATAAAAACATAACAACTTTACTCATTTCTACATACTATAGAATAGTGCATGACATTTAAATATCTATAATCACTTAATCACTAAATGTAGCAACATATCAACAAGTACAGTCCACTTACACAATCCACTTATACAATTTCTAGCTTACAAGATATCATATAACACAAGACTAGGGGTTACCCAAGGGTGACTCTCCCTAATACAATAAGAATTTACATGAAACTATGCTTTTGTTGCACATGAGAATAAGACAACATCCTTCCTCTCTTCAAGTCTTCAAATCCATAGAACATAACCTATAGTATAAAACACACCAACAAGCCCATGGTACTCTCCTCCCAACCTTAGGCCTTTACAATACCACCCCCGAGTAGGGAGAACCTTGACTAGGTGGACATACATTACTAACAATTGTTTACAACACAATGCTCACATTACAAAACTATTCACACATTTTCTAGTTCACAAATGAAACGACAAAAATTCCCAACCAAGGTAGACCACTTAGGATCACATGTAGATCCATCACAAGGGATAAGGGTGGAAAATGAATGCTGGGGAGACTCCACCTAAAATGATGCCTTCACTAGGCTATACATTTTATACACATACCTTCATAAGGAAACCCAACAATACATACATGCCCTCACATGGCATCCTTATAGCACTTATAACTCCAGCAAGGTGGCATATGGGGCCCATAACACCCATATGGAATCCCTCTCCTACACAAGGAGAGACTCTCACCCAACACATTCCCTATGCACCCCTTACCCTCACAAGACTCTCTTTCCCTCCCAAGGGATGAGACTCACCTTGTCACACCCAATATAGTAAAATGCAACAAAAACACATGAATTCAAAACACAAAGTAAATCACAATACACCCATACACCAAAAGTGAAACATGATTCGTCAACCTTACATAGCACAAAATTAAAACACACCATATTATGACTACATTACACAAAACTCACATGCATAAAACAATAAAAATAAAATACTTGGTAGCAAGCTTTCATAGCAAAGGCACACAAGGTTACCAACCTGGTTTCCAAGATAATTTGAGCTCCCTCTTTTTTTTCTTCCAGCAATCCTCCTCCTAAGTTGTCTTCTTCTCCTTTTTTTCCCCTTTTCCAAAATTACACCCACTTAGATTTTCCAGATCTCCCCAAAAACTCTCCCCACCTAGAATGTTTTCTTTTCATGCTTAAGTTTCCAAATTTGGCCAACTTGGGAATCCACAATTTTGGGTGCTCTTTTCAATGCCTAGGGAGGCTTATAATATTGAAAAATGATGCTACCCTCTAGGCATATCATATGGGCTTTAACATAATTCCTCAACCTACCCTAGGGATGGTGTAAACCTCCTCGAAATTCATAGAAGGTGTGCATTCGACCTAACATGGAAAACATCCCTCTTGGACCCATAAATACACCTAGGGAAAGGAAATCCTACCAAACCACTCCTTGGTTCACCCAACCACCTACCATCCCACTAAGCATGCTACAAAAGAGAACATGTTTCAAGTGACACCACAATACACACAACACACTTGGAAAACCATCAAGAAAGAACAAATTTAGTTTTATAGAATCACAATAATACACACAAATGGGTTTTACAAATAAAATACAAGGGTAAAAAGGTTATACTCTCCTTAGGGTTAACCTTGGTTTTTTTTCAAATACCTAGCAAGGTTCTCCATATATCCATGGACTTCTTTCCTACACACTTATGGAAAATATTAACTTAGTCCAAAAAATAAGGTGATAAAATGATAACATAAATATAAATCACATAGATTCTATCATCCATGAAGAACATAACTAATATGAAATATGTATTTCCATTCATATCACATTACACACTTCACATTTGTATCAATTCTCTAGTCTAGATAGTAAAACATTATGATCATTTATTCTTAAAGAAAATTATGGAATTAATCTGCATTAAGCAATGCATCAAATATAATATAAGTATACAATTCTAGTTTATTCAAATGATACATGAATTCTTAATGTTACTCTCAATATGCTAAGACATGATAATGTAGCGCCATATGGAAACCACAATTTAAAAATCAAACATTCACTTGAATATAACATAAACCTTAATCATGACATATGGATCATCAAGAAGATAAGTAAGCATATCTAAATAACATCATGAAAATTAATTAGAATATTAGTGTCCTAATAACATCATAAGGAATCATCATATAGCCTAATGACATAGATGTCAATTTCCCAATAACGTAACATGAAATCAAATAGTCTAACTTGGATCAAAATATCAATGTCCATAGGAGGTAATAATGTGTCATCTAGAGTCTAACTATCATAGTCCAAAAGAAACAAAATGCCAGTAGTGTTATGATGGTCAGGGTAGGACATGACATCCTCCCTTGCTAGGCATGAACTTCCTCCTATAGTTCATCAAATAGATAGGTGTAGTCATGTCTCATCTACATCGTTTCCTACCATGTGGTTGTGACCTCATCATAGCAACCTCATTGGAGCTTAACCTGGTCCACTACTTTGCCTTGAAGCTAAAGGGTCCTATGGGCCAGTATGTGAATGGGCTCTAGGGACAACTAGCCATTTAGTGCTACCTGCATAGAACCCCAATCTATAACATGAGATGCATCATAAATATACTTTCTCAAGGAAGAGACATGAAAAACATCATGGATGTGTGATAGGCTAGGTGGCAAGGATAAGTGATAAGAAATTGGTCCTATCCTCTCCAAAATCTCAAATGGCCCAAAAAAATGAGGAGCAAGCTTAAATCCCTTTCCAAAATGGATTGGACTCTTGTGCAAATGCACTCTTAGAAATACTCTATCTCCCACCATAAAGGATCAATCTATCCTATGGGCATTAGCATACTTCTTCTGTCAATCTTGAGCTTCCCTAAGATGCTGCCTGATCAATATGACTTACTACTCCATATCCTTGACAATTTGTGGTCCAACTGTTACTCTATCCTCAATCCTATCCCAACTTAATGGTGTCCTGCAGGGTCTACCATATAGGGCCTAATAAGGTGGCATGCCCAAAGAAGAATGGTGCCCATTATTATTGGAAAATTCTACTAGATGCAAATACTCCTTCCATTTTAACTAATTATCCATCACATACATGTGCAACATGTCCTCTAATACCTGGTTAACTCTCTTAGTCAGCCCATCTGTCTAAGGGTGGTATGCTATGCTCAAGTTAAGCTTAGTCTCCAAGGCTCCCTATAACTCTCTCCAAAAGGAGGAGGTAAATATAGAGCCTCTATTAGAAATAATCTTGTGAGGAATGCCATTGAGTATCACAATGTCTTGCATGAATGCTTGTGCTATTGTAGGAGTAGTGAAAGTGGTACATACAAGTGAGGAGTGGGCCACCTTGGTCAATGTGTCAACTCTCACCATGATGGCATCATGATGATGAGAAGACATAGGAAGACCCATAATAAAATCTGTAGAAATAACATCCCACTTCCACTCTGGAATCTCATGAGGATAAAGTAACCCACTAGGATGTCCATGTTCTGCCTTAGCCCTCTGGCACTCTAGGCATCTAGTGCAACTATCCCTACAATATGCATCCTCATGCTAGGCCAATGATAGAATCACCTCAAGTCTGCATGCAACTTCCTAACCCTTGGATGTGCTGCATAAGGTTCCCTATGAGCCTCAAGAACAATAAAATCACACAATCCTCTAGTAGAAGGTACATAAATGCACCCTTGGTGATGTAGAAGTCCATCAGACTCTAACACATAGTTGGAGAATGTCCCTTGAAGAGGCCTCTAAGATTTAACCATCTGACACACATCCCTATAAAAATCATCCTTTGGTAAGTGCTACAATATTCTCTCCCTCAAATTTATGCTAATGTCCATGGATGACAACTCATGGCATCTCTAACTTAAGGCATCTACAACCATATTCTCCTTCCCCTTGATGTAGTGTACATCAAAGTCATACTCACATAAAAACTCCATCCATCTCCTTTGCCGAGTATTGAGGTTCAGCTAAGAGAAAATATACTGAAGGCTATGATGATCTGAGTGGAGCTCAAAATGGTGTCCCAAAAGGAAGTGGTGCCATCTAACCAAGGCATGTACTACTTCCATGTGCTCAAGATCATGAGTAGGATAATTGAGTTCATGAGTCTTAAGTTTCTTAAACTCTTAGGCTATAACTTTCCCATTATGCATGAGTACTACACTAACCCATCCAATGATGCATTAGTACAGACTACAAAGTTTGTAGAGGGATTAGGTACTGCAAGAATATGAGCACTAGTGAGGGATCTCTTGAGCTCTTGAAAAGCTCTCTCACATTTTTTTTCCACTCAAATTTCTTCCCTTTCCTCTAAAGAGAAGTAATAGGATGTGCTATCCTAGAGAAACCGTCAACAAAATGCCTATAGTAACTAACCAACCCCATAAAGCTCCTGACTTCTATAATTTTTGTCAGTGTTGGCCAGTCTATAATGGCTCTAATCTTTGATGGGTCAACTAAGATCCCATCACCTAATATCACATGACCTAGATAGCTGATCTTTGTGTTGAAGAAAGAACACTTCGGAAAATTGGCATACAACTGATTATCTCTCAAGTGTTGAAGGACTTATCTTGTTAGAAATGGAAAAAAGAAATATGTAAATAAGAAACACCAGGAAAGAATCTAAGTGAGTTAATGCATGTAAAGATATTACCATAATATAGGAGAGAGAAAACTTCAAGATCGAACACCATGAGACAAGATATTTGGAAAGGGGAAAGCAAAGAAAACCCCTTGTGACATTATGAATGAGGCATGAAAAGCCTAAGAAGGGAGAGAGAGAGAGAGAGAGAGAGAGAGAGAGAGAGAGAGAGAGAGAGAGAGAGAGAGAGAGAGAGAGAGAGAGAGAGAGAGAGAGAGAGAGAGAGAGAGCAATCGCTCATACAATAATTGAGAAGAGGAAGAAACCTCATTGGAAATGAGAGAGGAGGGTCATCTCTTAAATAGAGATGAGAGAGAGAGGAGTTAGAATGTAACTCACATGTCTATGAATGCCACCATTCATAAGTGTGTGAGGCCAAGTGTGAGATTCTTCTTAAGGAGGAATAATCTAAATTACAAATTACAATAAATATTTTTCCTCACATATTCCACTAGAGGACAAAATAAGATGTAGTGGCAAAAGGACAAAAAAGAAATATATTAGGATACCTTGGCTTATATCCTAATATATTATAATAATAAAGAAAGGAGGATTAACCTTGGTTTATAAACACACCAAGGAAAGATTACAACTTCTAAAACCCCACTTTAATCTTTACTTGGGGTAATTATATCAAGGGGTATTAAACCCATAATTTACAAAAATCTGCAACTTAATCTTCAATATGAAGTAATTTGATTGTCTTCAAGCCATATGATACATTTGTAGATACAAGATAAGTACATGAGTCCTTTGAATGTGATCAAGTGTAAGCATACACACATCTTCATATGTGAAAAATTGAGAAGGTTCCTTGATGGATCACCTGAAAAAAAAATAGAGAACAAAAAACAAGACAACTATCCACAAGTAGAATTATATTGAATGTACAAGTTAGTAAAAAAAGTTATAATAATTTAATCAAGGAGGAACTAAGAGAGATGAGAATAAATGAATGTGTTCACCAACATGAAATGGAGTTAACATGATATCAAGATAAATTATATGCTCATAAAATTGTCAACAAGGACAAATTTAGTAAAAAGCTTGATCAATGCTCTCATGAAAAGTATATTATACTAATGCACAAATGACCACATACAAGGTCAACTAATGATACTTGCATCAACATTGCATCAATCACATGGATATAGACAGTCCACTAATGAGTCATCCCACTACAAGTGAATGGGTCACAACTCCATCACCTACATGACCCATGATCTAGGCAATAAAGTATGCAGAACATTATCACATTGTATATTTAGCAAAGAAATGTAAGAGAGACAAAAATAAATAAGTAGAACATGTGCCTCAAGCACCAAATAATTCAAGTTACAATTTTTCAAGAATTATAGCTGAAGTGGACCAAAGGAAGGGTTTATGAGGAGTAACAACATATTGCCTTCAAATAAGAAATCCATCATGGACAAGCAACATCATTGCCATGAGGAAAAAGATCAACATGGGTCAAAACAACTTTCTCAAATAAAGTCTCCAATATAGGAGTACTCCAAGGTATGGTAGCCTTGTCACCTATACACTCAAAAATGAGCAAAGTGTAGGAATTCATACCATGACTAAATCAAAACTAGGAGCATACACTAAGGAGATAAAGAGATTGAAATGGGAAATCCCCATAAAATATCATCCTCGCATTGAGGAATAAAGTGGAACAAATGGAGAGAAACTCCATTGAAGTAAGTGAACACCAATTATAGGTTGGAGGGATACTCCACGGGCTAGATAAGGCAACTACGAGTCAGTTTAAAACTATCAGGTCCATCATAGTTAACCTTGATAAATTGGCTCCCAATGCAACTTACAAAAAAAATATCATATAAATCAATGGTATAAAACCATAAAGTGCCAACATGGGCATGGAACAATGCTATAGAAGCATAAAACTACAACCATGTGCAGATAGATCAATTAACTCAAATCATTAAATAATGAAGGAAAAAGTGTAAGACACTCATAAACCTAAATAATTGAGATAAAAATAAGTATTTGGAAGAGCAATAAGCATACGTTATTAGTTAAAATCTCCATGCAAGGTGAACACAAGTGAGAAGATATTAAGGATGGGCCCACCATCAAAGACAAGAATCCTCCTAGATTATGGCAAAAAAGGAATTATAAATGAGGATATTTAAAAAATATTAACTTTTATGTTAAAAAAATAATAAAACTTTGATTAGTTTTAATATTTAATTCTAAGAAAACTACTCAAAAAAAAATTATCCTTAAACTTCTCCCTATTTTTACTTAAAAACACGTAATTTTAAATAAAACAGAAGTAAAATCTTATATTAAATGGAAGAGATTTAATTAGTTTAAACTTATATTGAAAAGAATCTCAACAAAGGAGTAAGAGAGATTTGAAGTAAAATATTGCACTTGTGTTTGCAATTGCATATTGAGCTGTTTGACAATGAATGATTACATGCCAAAAATAGGTTGACAAAAGGAAATGATAAAAGCAAATGATGCCTCTGTCAAGAGCTCAAAAAAAGAAAAAGAATCTTGCATGAAAAGACAAGAAAACATTACCTCTGGCTATGGTTAAACAGACGGTAGATTTTCCAACCGAGCAACTCCTAGAATCATAGAAAGCTTGGCCAAAATCAAGGCTCCTTTGATAGCAACAACCATGTTTGGCTAGGCATGGGTTTGTGTCCCACGGTGGGCACCATAACTTGGGGAATGAAGAAGAGGCAAGACTGGCATATTGAAAAAGAGTAATATGATTATGTTGGCTTGGCTTGGCCCTGGAGCCACACAGGAGGAAGTGTGCCTCTTTGCTTGAGACCTGTTTGCACAGGTACAGATCGGGCACACTAATTTCAAATGTAAGGTGCTCGAATCCCTCATTTAGCCCCTTTTCGAGGATCCTAAAACGCAGTTCTGGTGGCTCGAGAAGGTGACATGGCCTGCCTTGTGTACATTCTTGATTCCAACAATGCCTTGAAAGAGCTCGCCATTGAGGCCATTTCTGTTCTAGAACAGACTGATGGTTGCTACCATGGATTGGTGGTTAAAGGTGCACTTGACCCGTTAGTGTGAATTTTGGAGACTGGTGGGGCGGTGTGTAGAGAGAAGGTTGCCATTGCCAATGAAGGGCTTAATCAAGATGGGGAAAATGGTTGGGCTCTTGCGGCTTATGGTGGGGTTTTGGTACTAATTGAGGTTTGCCGGTCTAGTTCACCGACGGTTAGTGCACCTGCTACAGGTGCACTGATGAATGTGGCCAAGGAGTAGGAGATAAGATGGGCCATGGCAGAGGAAGGGGTGATACTTGAGTTGATAAGTCTAGCGATCTCAGATTCGATACCACAGACATACTCCTCAACAGATTTAGGAGATGGAAGCGCTTTTCAAAGAGTGCCCTCATCCAGATGAGAAGCAAAATTAGCTTCTGAGTAAGCAAATGGGTCTTGCCCCTTGCTACATTAAGTTCTGGTTCTAGAATCGGAGAACCCAAATGAAATCTCAGCACGAGAAACATGAAAACTCTCTACTCAGGCAGGATAATGAAAAGCTTCGGTTGGAGAACATGGCAATCTAAGAAGCCATGAGAATTTTTTAAAAAAAAATTGCAATGACAAATGCCATCCTCATACAAAAAAAAATTAGAGAAATAATAAGTTTTAATTTTAAATATTAAAAAAATTGCACACTATATAATAAAAAAATACTATTAAAATAAGAATTATAAATGCTACTCCACAAATTAGAGCAAACAGGAGTTAATCGGGTTTGGTGGTAAACCAGCCAAATCCAAAAAAAAACTTCAATTTCTTCCAACTTAAGAAGATTAAAAAAATAGTGAAATATCTCTTAGGAGTCTCCTTCGAACTGTACCTTCATGTAAACACTCAAAACATAGATTAAACTGCTCTGATACCATTTTAGAAATGGAAAAAAGAAATATGTAAATAAGAAATACCAGGAAAGAATCTAAGAGAGTTAATGCATGAAAAGATATTACCATAAGATAGGAGAGAGAAAGCTTCAAGATCCAACACCATGAGACAAGATATTTGAAAAGGGGAAAGCAAAGAAAACCACTTGTGACATTATGAATGAGGCATGAAAAGCCTAAGAAGGGAGAGAGAGAGAGAGAGAAAGAGAGCAACCACTCATACAATAATTGAGAAGAGGAAGAAACATCATTGGAAATGAGAGAGGAGAGTCATCTCTTAAATAGAGATGAGAGAGAGGAGTTAGAATGTAACTCCCATGTCTATGAATGCTACCATTCATAAGTGTGTGAGGCCAAGTGTGAGATTCCTCTTAAGGAGGAATAATTTAAATTACAAATTACAATAAATATTTGTCCTCACATATTCCACTAGAGGACAAAATAAGATGTAGTGGAAAAAGGACAAAAAAGAAATATATTAGGATACTTTGGCTTATATCCTAATATATTATAACAATGAAGAAAGGAGGATTAACCTTGGTTTATAAACACACCAAGGAAAGATTACAACTTCTAACATATCTCAAATGTTCTTCATGATCTTGCTCATTCCATGAATAGACCAATATATCATCTAGGAATATCACCACAAATCTATCCAAGAATGTGCAAAATACTCCATTCATAAGGCTCATGAATATAGATGGGGCATTAGTGAGATCGAAAGGAACCACTATAAAATCATAATGCCCATATCTTGTGCGGAAAGAAGTCTTATGGATGTCACTCTCCACAATCCTCAATTGATGATACCCCAACTTTAGATCAATCTTTGAAAATGCTCGAGTACCTTGAAGCTGGTCAAATAAGTCATCAATTCTAGGAAGTGGATAACGGTTCTTAATGGTTAGCTTATTAAGCTGGCAGTAGTCTATGCACAACCTCAAGGATCCATCCTTCTTCTTAACAAAGACAACTGGTGCTCACCATGGTGAGATGCTAGGATGAATGTGCCCCTTCTCCAAGAGTTCTTCCAACTAAATCTTGAGCTCATTGAGCTCATTAGTAGTCATCCTATAGGGAGCTCTAGATACCAGTTGGGCCCCTGGAACCAAATCAATATGGAAATCCATTATCTTGGGTGGAGGCATACCTAGTAATTTAGAAGGAAATACATCACTAAATTCTTGTAACATTGGGTAATCTTTGAGATGTGGCCCATTCTCTTCTTCCTCAAGATCACTAATGGTAATAGCATTCAACTGACACCATTTTCTCATACATCGTTTAAGCTGCATAGCAAAGATCATGCGGAGGAACACAAGCCTTTGAATGCCTAAAATCACTATAGGTGTATTTTGATCATCATTACACTCCATCTCCTTCGTCCTACAATCCACCTTGGCATGGTAAGCACATAGCCAATCCATACCAAGGACTACATCATATGACCCCAAGGGGGTGATACGTAGATCAACACAAGTAGTGATATCCCCAATCTAAATAGGACAATTCTTGACCATGGAACTAACCAATACCTTGGCACCAGAGGCTAACTCTACATCCTAGCTAACATCTTGCTTAATTGCCACCAACCTACAACGCTCCACTGCTAAGGGTGATACAAAAGAATTAGTAGCTCTTGGATCGAACAATATAGATATACTACTACCACCAATAATACCTATAGCCTCTATCACTATAGCTTGATGCTCAACCTGTATGTCATCAATTGCTATGAATACCCTATGAGAATGTCCCATGTCACCCATTGTTGATTCGAATGCAACTACCCTCTATCTATGTGGACAATCCCTAGCAATGTGACCCATGCCACCACAAGAATAACAAGTTCCACAGGTGTGAGTCTATAATCTTGTAGATTGGGGCTACTGATGTCCCTCTGTCTGAGTAGATCCACTAAAACCACCTATAGTGGGTTGTTGAGTCCGTGCTAGAGGTGTATGAGAACCTTGTGCTTGATAATTTTGATGGGAACCTTGTGCTTGCCTCTGCTTGGGCTTAGTGCCTTGGTATCCCTATGGAGGCTTCTACCTCTGACCCTGCTATGATTGGGGCCCCCTAAAAGATCCTAAAGAGTTTTGATGATTTCCCTTCCACTGGGACCTAGGTGGAAAGGGAGTAGTACCCCAACACTAAGATCTATCATGGGCATCCTAAGCCCTATTGCATATATCCTCTGCAATAAGAGCCCTCTCTACTATAGCTCTGAAGCCTACTGGTGCTTCCATGCAAACTTGTCCTGCAATAGAGGGATTATGACCTCTAATGAAATGGTTAATCCAAAGCTTCTCATCTCTCATATAGTCAACCTAAGGGAGGAGATCTAAAAACTTATTCTCATACTGTGTTACTATTAATCCCCTCTTCTATAAGTCATGGAACTCATCAATCTTTTGCTTCTTGTAATGCTCTAATAAATATCTCTCTGGACCTCTGTAGGAAGGTATCCCAAGTAAGAGTGTCCATATCAATATCCCCCATAGTCTTCTCCTCATCCCACCATTTGGAGGTTGATCCTCGCAAAAGGTGTATAGAAAAATGGGCCTTTACATTGCTCCCATAAGGACACAACCCATAACATCTCTCCAAACATAAAAAGAAGGATTTTGCCTTTGAACCATCTATAGACCCCTAAAAAGGGGGTGTTTGAAGACAAATCAATTCTCTAATCTCATCTCCTATATCCTAGGGTACTCTTGGCACAAGTCAAAGCTCTACCCCTGGTGGAGACTTATTTCTATGTATAGACTCCCCCTTAAGCTCAGCATGACTCCCACTATGACTAGGTGGAGGATTCCTAGTCCTCTCTTTGATAATAGTCCTATGCTCCTCTGACATCTGCTAACTAGGGTGAACTACTGTTGCAGGCAACCTCTATTGTACTACACTAATAAGATTTTGGATAGCATCTAGAATGTCCTAGTTGGGGTTCTAGGGCTGTTCCCCCTATCCAATCTCTATCTCTAGTCCAACCCTAGCTTCCCATGCCATACTAGCACCATGCTCTACACTGGCATCCTACCACCTCATCCATGCCTATGGGCATTATGAGTGACCACTAACATCCTACAAAAAGAAGAGTTTAAGAGTTAGGGTCAAGAAGTTTTAAAGTTCATTATTGAAGTCTCAGGAAACTAAGACAAAGTAGTTCCTTTTTATGTGAGGAATCATGGCCAAAGTCAACTTAGGGTGGGTGTCCTACCACTATAGTTGCTTAGCCAACATCTCACATTGGTTAGATATATGAAGGTGTTATCTTCCATTGCATATGCATATATGTATGTTCATTTAATTAATTATTATCACAACCATCATCATCATTTATATTGTTATTATTATTTTCTTAATTTTAAATTTATTTTTTTTAAATTAATTAATTAATTAATTTTTAAATTTTAACTTTTTCTCCAAATTTTCACATATCAAAATCTACTAGAAACGATGTAATTCCTATGGAACCACCCAAAGTCAATTTTTATTTTTGCCTTTTTTAAAATTTTTTTAAATTTTTTAATCATTAATAGGTAACTCCATGGACATCAAATTATAACAGCACTTATTTGTGATTAATAACACATTACCACTTAGTTGCTTCATTATCACAAACTTATTTAAATAATTATCTCTTAATTGATTTCAATAAAAATAAAACTCATGTGGGCAAATAAAATAAATGCATTTTAGATTTGTGTAAAAGAGGGAGATGGCATGGTGGGAGTGGGGTTTGAACACATGACCTCTTGAATTCTAACTTTTCCACCCACCCCACTAACCAACTTTTCCACTTTCACTTCATTTACTTAAATTTTAAAACTTGTTCATAAAGAGGTCTCCTTCTAGTTTCGGGTCAAAGTGTGAACCCATGGTATTTGAAATTTGTTTTTGTTCCCTCCAAACCTAACCCTAATTTGAAATTAGGGTTTTGGGGCAGCATAAAATATTCCTTTTTCATTTTTACCAATTTAGTTGGTCTTTTCTTCTTGAGTTTTCAAACCCTCACTCATGCATTTTAGTGTTTTTTTTTCCTTCCTATTTTCTTGCTTGTTGCAGGTTGAAGGAGCTCTAATGGGAGGATTTCAGCATCTGAATAGAGATTCATGCTTATGCATGCATGCACTCTCTTGGTATTTCCATGGAATTTCTCATGCCAATATTTTATTTTTCTGTAGGAATTCTTTAGTTCATACAATTTTTTTGTTTTGTTTGCTGTATGTACTCTCTTACATATTGAATCTAGGGTTTGAAGGAAAAATCAAGGGTTATGCACAACCATGCGTTCATCCCTTGATACGATGGTTTGCATCTATATACATAAATATACAACTTCATTATTGTATTATAACATGTAGTTTTTGGGTTTATGGTTTTATATTTTTATTTTTTTGTGTTATTCCAGATTCATCGATTTGACTTCTCTATCATGCTAGTTATTGGAATGCAATATTGAGTGTGTACAATATTTTACACAGCAGCTAGAAATGTTGTTTTGTTGTAGGGGTTTTGGAGACAAGATATGTTTTTTCCTTCTCTCTCCTTTCCCCTTTTTTTTGTATTAAACTTATAGTTCATGGCTCCATGGGTCCCCTTGCAATAGGAGGTCTACTACCATGGCCATACTCATGCAAGTTATACCCTACTACTTGCGAGCTTTGCTAGGTAGTGGTTCTGCAAACACAAGCCCTTCAAGATAAGCCAATTTTGTAGATTACAGAAGTATCTTGATGGTATTTGCTACTATACTACATATATTTAATTTGGGAAGGTTAACCCAACGTGAGTTCAAATCCATTCTGTAATTAGGTTATGTTCTAGTTTTAACATTATCATATGTTTTTCTTTCTTTGTCTATTGGAATGTAATATTTAAATCTATTGTAAATAAAAGAAGAACAATAGATTTCCATATCGATTCCAGTCCCTTTTATGTTTGTACCAAATGAATAGGTTTTACAACCATTATGTGTGACCTATAAATTTTTCCTAATATATAGATCTGCTTGCTTATTTCGTAATCAAAGTCTCTTTGGTGTGTAAGTATATTATTCTCATTCTCTTGTATAACATAAATTTCAAGGCTACATATTCTTCATTTTTTTGGATGGTATTTCATATTTGTTCCAGCTATATTTTATTATGCATGAAGGGTAAACACAAGTAAAACATTTATACACACAATAAATGTCAAGGTGTTAATACCTTTTTTTCCATTCCATAATCAACAACTAGCAATGAAAGGATTATGCATTCTAACATCTAGAATGAAATAGCATATCAAATTATCTTCATATACAACCAATGCTATGTAAATAAAAATAAATTTACACACTATTTTCAAAAATAAATTTATAAATCATAAATTTGGATTTCTGCTACCTACTGGTTTTTAGAATAAAATCATATTCATATTCCTAATATCTAGCATTTGAATGTAGTTGAAAGAAGTCTTAGATCTACAACTTAAATTTCCTTTTCAAACAAACAAAATACTCACAACTAAAAACATATTAAGTTTTCATTTTCAAACAAACAAAATACTTAAAACTAGAAACATAATGAGCCTAGGTCCTAGTTTTGGAAACTTGGCTCTGATACCAAGTGTAGTGCACCATTATATTATTGTCAAAGAAACTAGCAAATGTAAATATATTTTTGTTTTTTAAAAACAAAAAACATAACAACTTTACTCATTTCTATATACTATATAATAGTGCATGACATTTAAATTTATTTAATCACTTAATCACTGAATGTAGCAACATATCAACAAGTACAATCCACTTATACAATTTCTAGCTTACAAGCTGTCATATAACACAAGATTGGGCATTACCCAAGGGTGACTCTCCCTAATACAATAAGAATTCATATGGAAGTATGCTTTTGTTGCACATGAAAATAAGACAACATCCTTCTTCTCTTCAAGTCTTCAAATCCATAGACCACAACCTGCAATATAACACACACCAACAAGCCCGTGGTACTCTCCTCCCAACCTTAGGCCTTTACAAGGCCACCCCCAAGTAGGGAAAAATTTGACTAGATGGACATATATTACTAACAACTATTTAAAACACAATGCTCACATTACAAAACTGTTCACATATTTTACAATCCACAAATGAAACCACAAAAATTCCCAACCAAGGTAGACCACTTAGGATCACATGTAGATCCATCTCAAGGGGTAAGAGTGGAAAATGAATGCTAGGGAGACTCCACTTGCAATGATGCCTTCACTAGGCTATACATTTTATACACTTGCCTTCACAAGGCAACCCAACAATACATACATGCTCTCACAGGCATCCTTATAGCACTTATAACTCCATCAAGGTGGCATATGGGGCCCATAATACTCATATGGAATCCCTCTCCTACACAAGGAGAGACTCTCACCCAACACATTCCCTATGCATCTATTACCCTTGCAAGGCTCTCTTTCCATCCCAAGGGATGAGACTCACCTTGTCACACCCAAAATAGAAAACTACAACAAAAACACATGAATTCACAACACAAAGTAAATCACAATACACCCATACACCAAAACTGAAACATGATCCCTTAACCTTACATAGTACAACATTACAACACACCATATTATGATTACATTACAGAAAACTCACATGCATAAAACAATAAAAATAACATACTTGACAACAAGCTTTCATAGCAAGGGCACAGAAGGTTACCAACCTAGTTTCTAAGCTAATTTGAGCTACCTCTTCTTTTTTTTTTTCCAGCAATCCTCCTCCTAAGCTATCTTCTTCTCCCTGTTTTTTCCTTTTCCCAAAATTACCCCCACTTAGATTTTCTAGATCTCCCCAAAAACTCTCCTCCCCTAGAATGTTTTCTTTTCATGCTTAAGTTTCTCAATTCGGCCAACTTGGGAATCCACAATTTTGGGTGCTCTTTTCAATGCCTTGGGGAGCTTATAATACTAAAAAATGCTACTACCCCCTAGGTATATCATATGGGCTTTAAAATAAGGCCTCAACCTACCCCTAGGGATGGTGTAAACCTCCTGGAAATTCACAAAAGGTGTGCATTCGACCTAGCATGGAAAGCATCCCTCATGGACCCATTAATACACCTAGGGAAAAGAAATCCTACCAAATCACTCCTTGGTTCACTCAACCACCTACCATCCACTAAGAATGCTACAAAAGAGAACATGTGTCAAGTGACACCACAATACACACAACACACTTGGCAAGCCATCAAGAAAGAACAAATTTACTTTTATAGAATCACAATAATACACACAAATGGGTTTTACAAATAAAATACAAGGGTAAAAAGGTTATACCCTCCTTAGGGTTAACCTTGGTTTTTCTTCAAACACCTAGCAAGGGTCTCCATAAATCCATGGGCTTCTTTCCTACACACTTATGGAAAATATCAGTAGTCCAAAAATAAGGTGATAAAATGATAACATAAATATAAATCACATAGATTCTATCATCCATGAAGAACATAACTAATATGAAATGCATATTTCCATTCATATCACATTACACACTTCACATTTCTAGTAGTTCTCTAGTCTAGCTAGTAAAACATTATGATCATTTATTCTTAAAGAAAATTATTGAATTAATCTACATTAAGCAATGCATCAAATATAATATAAGTATACAATTCTAGTTTATTCAAATGATACATGAATTCTTAATGTTACTCTCAATATGCTAAGACGTGATAATCTAGCGCCTTATGGAAACCACAGTTCAAAAGTCAAACATTCACTTGAATATAGCATAAACCTTAATCATGACATATGGATCATCAAGAAGATAAGTAAGCATATCTATATATCATCATGAAAAGTAATTAGAATATTAGTGTCCTAATAACATCATAAGGAATCATCATATAGCTTAATGACATATGTCGCAATGTCTCAATAACATAACATGAAATCAAATAGTCTGAGGATCAAAATATCAATGTCCATAGGAGGTAATAATGTATCATCCAGAGTCTAACTATCATAGTCCAAAAGAAACTAAATGTCAGTAGTGCTATGATGGTCATGGCAGGAAATGACACATCCCCACCCTAGTTTTACCTTCTCATTGGAGGGTTTCTAGATAACCATATTTGGTGTCATACATGTGTGAATGTTTACTTGCTTTCATGTTTTAGATGTACATGCTTTACATGATATTTCTATTTACTCAATAAAAGGGTGAGATGGATGTGTGGTGAAAGCTTTTATGGATAAAAGTTTAAACTACTGATTCACCCTGCCCCTAGAAGTTTACCTTTCTTATTGTAATTCCAACATCATGCATGACTTGTACGGGTTAATTTGACCTTTTAAGAGTATAAAACACACTCTCTATGACAAACACATATATCCTAATACTATAATGCACTTTTCCAAAGCTTAGTATAGTCACAAGCAATTAGGGCTTGTAAATGTGAGGATAACGATTAGAAAAAAGTAATATTTAGAGTGATCAAATATAATGACTAATTTCATTACAAGAACACTTAAACCTAATATTAAATAATTTTGATGCTTGAGAAAAGAGATCTATGTTCAAAAGAAAAAAAAATCACACCTGAAAAATCACACCTGTGCTTCCCTCATAAAACATTTTCAAGTCTCCACTAGAAGAAAATGTTCACCTAGTTCCCTACAGGAAGGTTGGTGTAAGCATGTGTTGGACATGATTTTATTTTTTAACAAAAATATTGCATGTTTTTTTTGGAATATGCAAATGGGAAGAGTACTTCTAAGAGGGGGGGTGAATCAAAAGTAACCAATTTTTATCATTTTAAACCCTTATTAACACATAACTAAAAGAAATGTACATGCATGTAAACATATAAGAAAACATGAAATGAAAGCATACATCAACACATAACACCAGAATTGATAATCTAAAAACCCTCCATGAACACGAAGGTAAAACTGAGGTGGGGATGACACCCACAAAAATCACTACAGCAACCAATGTTCAACCACCTCTGATGGTCTATCCTATGAAAGGTCTACCCTGTTAAAGGCTTTACACTGTGTTAGTAATGATTTGGTTAGAGGATTTACAAACACTTACATGAAGTGCCACCCTATTAAAGGATTTACAATAGGTTGTTAAACCCACCTATTTTAATAGGACTTTCATGACCTTCTCCAAAGTTTCTCCTTCCTAGCTATTAAGCTAACCTATCAACATAGAATTTCAACCTCTAATACAATCATGAGATATTATTAGAACATTTGACCTAATTGAATGTAATCTTAAATTCCTAGATTTAGGTACTGGATCTACTCTTCTCATTCTGATCTTGATCCTATGAGATCTAATATCTAATCTTGACCCTTGTATCTTTTGTTGTTTTGATCAATTGGATATGAAATTGTTGCTCTATTCCTCTAAGTCTTTCCTTCTTCTCTTGAAATTTTTCTATAATCTCCCCATACACTATTCTCATCCACTTGAAAATGTGTTTTTGACCTCCTTTTTAAAGATTGTAAAGACTTAGGGTTAGGTATGGATCTACAATCTACATTGAATTTCAAATTCTCACTCATACCTTGCATTTTTCTCATTGGTTACATGCCTTCTCCATATTTTTGATTGGCTACATGTTGATTTCATAGGTAATTGCAAGGATTCAATCTTATCTTCTTATCCTTTCGTGAGTCATGCAAAAACTATTTAACATTTTAGTTTTTGATGGCACAAACTATTATGCTAATCCTGAGTTACTTGGCACTCATTATATTACTAATGCTCGACACCTGTTAAACATTGTATTGCTTGGCATCTGAACATTTCTAGATTACTTAGCACATGAAATTTCTTGAGTCACTTGACACATACTACATTCTGACTTGCTCAAACCAACTATGGCTCAGCACCTATTGAAATTCTAGCTTGGCATATATTGTGTACTTGGCATATATAGTAAAAATGGTTAAGTGTGTTGACACTCAATTATCAAGACTATTATTTTGACCAACAATCTCCCCCTTTTACATGAGTGTCAAAAACACTTAACTAAGCATTTATGAACTTAACCTTATTGAGAAAATTCTTTATCTTCTCAGCGTACATGCAAAAATTTAAAAATTTTGTGAGTAACAATATACCTTATGACTCCCCCTTACTTGATTATGCCTTATCCATTCTTGAGAGTAAAATTTTGTGCTAATGTGCCTGATTCTCTCTGTCCTTTGTCCTATTTCTACATTTTGAGCCTGTGTGTTATATTTGATCTGTGTGAAGTTCAAAATTTTGCATCTCCCCCTTTCTCCTTTATTACTAGTCTACCCTTTTTGGCTATTTACAGATTTTTCACTTTAATCACAAAATGAATGAAAGAATGTAATAAAAAATGGTTCAAAATTTGGTATTCTCCCATAGTATCTACATATATACATATCTCCCCCTTACTTTATCTCCCCCTTTTTAACACTAATGTCAAAGGGTTCTATGGAGTAATACCATGCTTAGCCAAAAATGTGTTATTTACCTTCAGGAGTATTTTCAAAGCTACATCCTAATTGGCTAGTGCAATGTCCAATGACTTATGATGGATGGAAATCTCAACTACTAGATGTACAAGTCCATCTAAGGTAGAAATATTTGAATCTTTCTTGAGGACTATTTCTGCATACATTTTCTCCTTGTGGAGTACTTCTAAGCGAGGGGTTATAGAGGACTGAATTTGTATTGACTTAGCTTTTTTATTTTCCTCCTCTACTATTAACTCATTTAATTCTCTTTGTGTGTGAAGAATTTGAACAAAATCTTCTCACTCTAAGCTAGATTAATTAGGAGTTGCATACTAGAAATCTTTAGATATCTCTCCAAGCTCAGTATCCTCTGGCTAGTCTCCTATGTAAAGTTGGAAAAATCATGCAACCTTTTGTATAGGGAGAATATATTCCCAAGTACAATCTTTACTCTTTCCAATTTCTTAGCCAGCTCAACTTGAGATAGTGCTATATCACCAAATATTTTCTCATTTACCTTTCCTTGGAACTTCCTTTCTAACCATTCCATTAATTTTTCATTTGTATCATGGTCTTAATTTATCACCTAGTCAACTATGCCAGATAGTTGCTCTATTGTTGTCTTCTTCTTCTATCCAATGCACTCTATATTTTATTAATCTTCTCCTTAGTGAGAGTGTTGGATTGATCGTAAGGTATTTTGATTTCCTCATCAAGCTTAGAAATTCCATACTAAATTTTTCTAGCTTCTTTTGTTGAGCTTGAGCATGGTGTTCTAACTTGCAATGCTAGCATTTTAGTGCTCAACTTCTGACAAGTTTGAGTGGGAGTAGCTATTTTGGGTAGTTGAACCAAAGTTTGTATGGTAGTATACTCATCATCTCTTGTCTCTTCCTTCTCTTCAACTTGTTTCTCCTTTTCACTATCAATGGCTAGAGGTGTGCTTGTTAGTTGTTTTGTTTTTCCTATTTCTACCTCTGCTATTGCACTCGACACTTGAAATGCATCTGTTATTATTTTTGGTGGAGTTGGAGGTTGAAGCAATAAGAGTCTAGTATTTTGAGTGGTCAAGAGTGGTTCCTATGTTTTCACCTTGACTTCTTTTGATTTTACTACTTCCTTTTGCAACTCATCAACATTGACCAATAGTGGGCTTGAACATAATCTAGTTGCTTGTGTTGATTGTTCAAGGATCTTTGTAAGATCCTCTAGAGTCAAAGGATTGATGTTTTGACAAGAAGTATCAATAACATCCTTAATCTTGATCATCTCTATATGTGTGATGGTGGCATGAGGAGGGCTAGGAGGTGGTAGTTGTGTATCTTGCACACTTTGCTCTTGCTACTCATCTATACCCTTTTCTTCCTCTTTCTCCTCTTTATTCTCCTCTTCATCTTTCTTTTCTTCTTCCACTTTCTTGTCTTCCTCAACCTTCTTCTCTATAATTTTTATTTATTTTATCTTGGTATTTTCTTTTACCTTGTATTCCTCATCAAAAACATCATCAATTTTCTTATAAATTATTTTCCACAACTATGTGGATTTGCTCACAACATTTTTGATCTTGGCTCCTCATCAGTCTTCTCAGTAGTTTTCTTCCTCTTCTCTACCTCTTCTTTGGTATTTTTTGTTGTAGCTTTAGTGGTGGCTCTAGTAGTAGGCTTCTTTGTTGTAGGTTTTGTCACTTTATTTTCCTTGGGTTAAGAAGTAGGTGGAGTTTTAGCCTTCCTCTTGGTGACTTTAGTTCTGATAGGTGTTTCCTCAGCTTTGTCTTCCTCTACACCTTCCTCCTTGTTCTCACCTAGACATTGTGTTAGTTGTAGAGGCTCGTCTTCTTCATTTTCATTGTCATCCTCTTCTTCATCTACTTTCTCTTCTTCAAGAATACATATTACTTCAACACCAAATCTCTTCTTGATCTTCTTGATCAATTAGTCCTTCTTCTTCATTGTAGTGGCCATCTTAAGGTCTGTCACTACCCTTGATTTGAGAATGTCATAAGTTCCAAAATGTTTTACAACCTTTTCAATTTCCTCTACAAGTAGTGTTGTTATTGTTGTTGAGGCTTGATCAACATCAAGTTCATAACCTAGTGGCCTAAGCCATCTCACTCTAGGTATGACTGCTTGTATATAAGTGTAATCAATATCCACAAGAACTCAAATTTCCTTTACATGTTGCTCAACTAGTGAGACTGGTATCCTCATCCTCTATTTCATGGACTTCTTAAAGTCCTCAAAATAGCTAGTCATTTGGGCATCAAAATTCTCACCCATGTGCTCAATGAATCCATTTATTTGCTCAAGAATGGTCTTATTCTGATCCCATTTCACCTTGCCTACTAAAGGGAATTCTTTCATAATATAGAAAAATATACAAACCAAAACTGAGTCAAATTTTCATTGAGCTCCCTTAGACTTCCTTATAGCTCCCAAATTCTCATTGATCTTCTATAACATGACCTTTGCAAGATCATATGTATGATCTTTCTTCACCAATTTATAGGCTACATACACTATAATACCTGGTACATTTTTTAGTCTGTTTGACTGGTAGAATTTGTGGGATATGACTCTCACATCAAAATATAGTAGGGGTTCTATAATGATGTCTATTTTCATTCCCTTATTATTCCATTTTGCACCTGTATTCTTCTCTATGGCTTCCCTTTTGTTGCTTCTCAAGGTCTTTGGCCTATCTAGGGTTGGAATGCTAATAACCCTATCGATAGTTTTCTTTGTAAACTTCATTGGCCCTGTCTCTAACCAAAAAAATCCATCATGGATTCTACTCCACACTATGTGTATCCATTCCATTTTGAAAATAGTAGGGAAAAATAGGGCTTTGGTCAGACCCTTCTTCTCAACTATGGAGAATTCATCTTTAAGTTTTCCATTATCATAGTTTATCAAATACATTGAAAATTTCTAAGTCACCTATGGCTCCAAATTTATAGTTATAACACTTTCAAACATCTTGAACCATAAAAACTTTATCAGGTATTACAGATAGGGCACCGGCGGAATCATTCTTATAGGTGAGTTCAGGAATGGGCCTTAACTCTGGCTATTTGACTTCATTACTAACAAGTTGAATTTCATGACTTTCCTTCTCCTTAGTGGTTTTTGACTTAGATGCCATCATTTACCAAACTAGGGTTTAAAATTAAATAAGCTTTCAGACTTTGCATAGCTTGACACTTGAAAGAAATACCCGTGAATCGATGAAATTGAGTTGAATCATTGTTGGAATCAATGCAAATCATTGTTTGATCACTGTAAAATTGCCTCTTCACTCTACTCAACATCACTTTGTATTTGAATGATTCAAAAAATGAACAACTTTCAACTTTATTAGGTTCAAAATCCTAGCATTTATTACATTTGTTCTTATAGCTGTACACTCAACTTCCAAATATTTTATCAACTCGACTTCCACTAGTCTATTCAACTCAGAATATACTAGAGTTTCACTCGAAAACTAAAGGTAGCTTGGCATCATCTTCTAACTTTTAACTTGACATCTTTTCTCATGCATATTTATTATTTTCAATACTTCTATGTTTTCTTGAGCTAATGGATGATACATATTTATAATGCCATATGTTTATCTTGTGCTTAATTGGATGTCATGTGATCACTTGACTTCTTAGGTGAAGTGATCTCTCCATTTGATGTGTTGCATCCACCTATATTCTTCCATGTCTTGTTCATTTTTCCTCTTATTTGTTCAACATCAATCTTCTCTTTTCCTTTGTTGACTTCAGTCTTTGGTGCTTTTGACTTTGTAGGATAGTTTTTGTTGATATGACTAGTCTTCAAACAACTAAAACACATAGTTTGGTTTAGCCACCTACTGTAACTTTCCTTAAAATGTGTCCTTATACAATTTTTAGGAATGTGTCCATACTCTTGACAATAGTGACAATTATACTTGGTATTATAATCCCAATTGTGGTGATGTGCATGATTGATTCCTCTTGGCTGATTAGGTGTCCACATAGGCTTTGATGTGCATTCAAATGCACTATATCCATACTTTTTTCAATTGTAGTAGTGACCATCAAATTTTGGTGTCCTCATGGTCTTGGTTCTACAGTCTTGTGTTGAATGTCCTTGCTTTTTGCACTTGTGACAAAAGTTTTCATTTGTAGGCTTATCATGCTGATGACTATTCTTGCTTCTACACACATTAGAGGTATGTCCCTTTTTACCACAGAAATGACAAGTAGGTTTAGTTTTCTTACCTTTGTTGTTTCTTTCTTCTGTAGTCTTGGATGATTCTCCTTGTTTAGTGTTGATGTATCCAAATCTTGAAGTATCATTGCTAGCCCTTGGTGATTTTAACAATTTCTCAAAGTACTTTATCACCTCATTAGGTTTTTTGTAACTTTCTACTATTTCCTTTTCTCTCTTCAATTCATTCTACATCTTCAAGGTGGAGATCTCAATGTCCTTCATGTTCAGCTCATGATGAGCATTCATCATTTGGCCTAAGGTGTCCAACTGCATGTTTGAAATCTTTTCAAATTCAATTATCTTCTCTTCTAGCCTATTGGTGAGATTTCTCTTATCATCTTCTATCATGGCCATGTCTTCAATAGCTCTTTTCTTTTGTTCAATCACTTCATAAAGCATTATGGCTTGTGATTCTTGTTCAAGCTTGAGTAATCTGATTTCTTTAGCTTGTGTTCTATTTTTCTCTATTAATTCTACTATTGCTACATCAAATTCCTTGGAATCTCCATTGGAAAACACTTGTGTGGTGTCAATCTCCTTGTAGTGCATGTCATTTTTGGCTATGTTTATCTCCTTCCTTCTTTTCAAGGAATTTCTTAGTTCCTCCCTGGCTTTCTCTACTTTGTATAGAGCTACTTGCACATCAATTGCCTAATTCTCAATGATCTTCCCAAGTTTGAAGACTTCCATCTCCAAGCTATTAGGCTTCTCCTTGTGAGAACCAGAGTTTTGATACCAATTGTTGGAATATTCAAATGGGAAAAGTACTTCTAAGATGGGGAGGGGGAGGTGAATTAGAAGCAACTAGTTTTTATCCTTTTAAATCCTTATTAACACATAACTAAAAGAAATGTACATGCATGCAAACATATAAGAAAACATGAAATAAAAGCATGCATCAACACATAACACTATAATTGATAACCCAAAAACCCATGAATAATAAGGTAAAACTTAGGTGGGGATGACACCCACAAAATTCACTGCAGCAATCAATGTTCAACCACTTCTGATGGTCTGCCGTGTGAAAGGCCTACCCTATTAAAGGCTTTACACTATGTCAATAGTAACCTGGTTAGAGGATTTACAAACACTTACATGAAGTACCACCTTGTTAAAGGATTTACAATAGGTTGTTAAACCCACCAAATTTAATAGGAGTTTCATGACCTTCTCCAAAGGTTCTCCTTCCTAGCTATTAAGCTAACCTATCAACATAGGATTTCAAACTACAATACAATTGTGAGAGAGTATTAGAAAATTTGACCTAATTGAATGCAATCTAAAATTTTTGGATTCAGGTACTAGATCAACTCTTCTCATTCTGAACTTGATCCTCTGAGATCTAATATGTAATCTTGACCCTTGTATCTTGTGTTGTTCTGATCAACTAGATATGAAATTATTGCTTTATTCCTCTAAGTCTTTCCTTCTTCTCTTGAAATTTCACTATAATCTCCCCAGTGCTATTCTCATACACTTGAAGATGGGTTTTTGACCTCCTTTTTAAAGATTGTAAAGACTTAGGGTTAGGTATGGATCTACGATCCACATTGAATTTCAAATTCCTACCCATACCTTGCATTTTTCTCATTGGTTGCATGCCTTCTCTATTTTTCTAATTTGCTGCATGTTGATTTCATTGGTAATTGCAAGGATTCAATCTTATCTTCTTATCCTTTCATGAGTCATGCAAAAATTGTTTCACATCTTAGTTTTTGTTGGCACAAACTGTTATACTGATCCCAAGTTACTCGACACTCATTACATTATTGATTCTTGGCACCTATTAAACACTGTATTCCTCAGCATCTAAACATTTCTAGATTGCTTAGCACATGAAATTTCCTGAGTCACTCAACACATACTATGTTCTAACTTGCTCGATACCTATTGAAATTCTAGCTCAACATACATTATGTACTTTGCATATATAGTGAAAATGGTTAAGTGTGTTGACACTCAATTGTCAAAACTATTCTTTTGACCAACAATTTTAAATTTAATGCTATAATTCATTAAATCCTATGCTGAGTTTAGATTTGTATTAAAGGTGGTGAATCAAATGCTATTATGAATCTTAGAGAAAAATAGTGAAGAATCACCATAGAATCTCAATAAAAATTGATTTTAACAATTGGGTTAACAAAAACAATATGCAAGAAATCAATGATGAGAAGGAGACATGCATGTTCAACAATAGAAGGCAATAATTCAACCATATTGCTAAAGGATTAGATAGACCTTTCTTTGTCTAGGGAGCTGGGAAAACTTTCAATATTCTTTCTTGACCCATATCCTCCCTCATCCTAATTCAAACCACTTTGCAATTCAACTAAATATCATCAAGGGTTCACTCCCAAAATAATGTCCTTTAAAGTTTGGAAAAATGTGGGTGAGTGATGAAAACCTAATGAATACAATAGAATAATAGTTGAAGGAGGCAAAGGTATCAAGATCAAGATTATATTTCTTGGTAATAGGCTAAATATGATCAAGAATAAATTTCTACTTTGGAATAAGAATCACTTTGGTAATAGTTTTGAAGAAAAAGAAAGGATAGAGTAGGAAATTGAGGATCCTAAAAGAGTAGTGATTGATAAAGGAATGGACATAGAACTATATCTCAAAGAAAAGAAAGTATTAGCTAGTTAGGGATTGTTAGAGTAAATAATTAATTATTAATTAATTATTCTATTACTTGAGGTTACTTAGGTTAATGCATTTAATAGTTGTAGAGATGAGTTGTTGACAATATAGGAGTTTTTTTCCCTTCTAGCATGTTCCACCTTTATGTGGATGCTTAGTTGTCAACCTTATCTTCTACCACTTTTTAGCTTATTCTACAAGCTTCCATGAGGCCTTTATATTTGGTCTCTCTTTGTATTTCTCAACACATTTTCATTGTTTTGCAATATGTTCTCTCTCAAGTCCATTTAGGGTTTTTCCAACCTCCACTTCTTCCATCTTGGTTTCCCTTCAATAGGTTATTCGTATGCAAGTGATCTTGGTGAGCTATGGAGTTGGATTTCATCAACTCCTACATGGTATCAGAGCCTCTCTACTACTACTTGGTTGAAGGTTTTTTGAAGCCATGATTCGGAGACAAAAATCCTAGTTTTTTTGTGCATTTTTCTTCAATCTGGGGGAAGAGCTTCTTTTTTAGAGCAATTTGGGCCGAAAAAGACACTACTATTGGATTTGAAAGGTCGTTTACAATCAAGATTTAGATTAAAAAAAATTGATTTCGGAGACAGAACTCAAGGAGGAAAAAAATATTTAGTCAGAGGGCCTACCATATGGTCATATGGATGATTTGAGCAAAAAAATATTTAAAAAAATTATTAACAAGATGTGCCACTACAACACGACCCAGCGGCCACCACGAGACCACCTGCACTCAGTCTATGCTCTACTAGATGCTAAGGATGCCACTCATGGGATGCCTAGACCCTGCATCAGCCTCCCTGCAACTCTTTTTGGTGATGCCTCCTCTATTCTCCACTCTGACATGTGTTCTCTACTCTACCCTAGTCTAGCCACCTCTACCAGCAAAGTTTATATAGCACTGCCTCTACATAGTCAATGACCCTTTTTGCTGTATGCATTATTTTGAAGACTTGGCCAAATTTGGGGGTGACACATGGCATGGGTACCATGGTGGAACTTTGCCACGTGGCCCCTACCAAGTCACCTGCCACCTTGCCCACCTGCTATGTGGCATGCCACAAGGCCTTTTTTTTTTACCACGATGGCCCCTAGGCCATCATTTTTTTTAGTAGTCTATTGATGTCAGCATGACATCATCACTATATCATTAGCCTCTTGCACCTACTTGTAGTTTTTTGGCCATAACTTGAGCATATGGAGGTATTTTTTTGATCTGAAAGAAGTGCTCGAAAGCTGGTTCTAAGATGAAGAAATTGTTGAATTATTTTTAGATTTTGATGTAGTTTTGTTACTTGGTTTTTTAGTTGAAGTCTAAAGTTCTATTTTTGACTCTGACATGCATATCTTTTGTGTCCCATGTTAGTTTTTTGAAAATATTATAGTTTTAGAAAGTTGGTTTTGTCATATTTTTAGAAATGTGGTATTTTTTCTTAGATTCTACCTCATGCTCTTTCTATCATGTTTTTGGCATTTTTTTCTCTATGGTGGATATCTTGGGTGTTTCAAGTCTGAGGATCCTATCTTTTTTGTTAGATTTTTTTTCTTTTTTAATCATTATAGACATCATTTGTAAGTATTTTTATGTATACACACTAAGATAAAGTGCCACTCTTGCATTTCGAGTTCATGAGCATTGTTTTGAGATAGTTGTACTTGCATTATTTTTTATAAAGCACCATCGGGGGGATAGTTGTTTGCTATTTTTTTCCTTCTTCCTTTTGTTTTCCCATGTAGCATTGATGTGACCATGTTGTAATAGGTGTTTGTACCTCTTCCTCTCTTGTCATTCTTGGTTCTATTTGCAGAGGATTTTAGCCCACCTTCTCAGTTGCCTATCATCTCACCCAATCTACATCAAGGGGGGGGGGTTATGCTATTATTTTAATGCATCCATGGTTTGATGGTTTGATAGTGTAAGCTATGTATTCAGTGGTTGATTCTATATATGAGGCGATTACAGTGGCTGGCTACCTATACATTTCGGTGAGATGGATCATCTACCATATAGACATGCTAAGTTCATACCTTCTTCTTCCATAGATGTTCTTCATATCAAAAGTTTTTTTTAGATGGTAGATTTTGTAGCTTCTTCATGCTTCAGTGATGCTCTTCATGATCACTTTTTGTTCCTATTTTATGGGGACACTTCTCTAGTTCAAGGCTTTTTCAATCCTTCACTAGGTTACCTCTTTTTGGAGGATGGCTTTTCCCACATGGTTTTCTCTCTTTCCCCATTTTTAGAGGTTGCATTTCTTTGAATTGTACATGGGTGCCTTACATGACCTTATTGCCAGGACCCATTTTTCATTTCATCTTACTTTTTGTGAGCTTAAGGCATTCTCGTAAGTTGCACTTAAGGGGGGGTGTTAGAGTAATTAATTAATTAATTATTATTTATTCTATTACTTAAGTTTACTTAGGTTAATGCATTTAATAGTTGTAGAGATGAGTTGTTGATAACATGGGAGTTTGTTCCCTTCTAGCATGTTCCACCTTTTTGTGGATGATTAGTTGTCAACCTTATCTTCTATCACCTTCTAGCTTGTTCTACAGGCTTCCATGAGGCCTTTATATTCAAGCTCTCTCTTTGTATTTCTCAACAAATTTTCATTGTAAAGACATTTTTATTGTTTTGCAATATGTTACAATGCATGATTAGCACATTACAAAATATAGCAAAACAAGGTTTTACTAGTTGTACTTGGCATAGTCAAGGATGTTTGCAAGCTCCTTGTTGCTACCAATGCAGTTGACAATATTAGAGAAATGACTAAAGGAGGCATCTGCACTTCATCGTGCGCTAAAGAATACATTGCTAGCAAAGACATTTGTAATGGATAAAGATCAAATTGGATACTATCTAAAAGCATCTAAAAATAAAAATTATGTGTTATAATGTTGATGAAAACAAATAATGTTGCACAAGGTTGACTTTTAACAGCGAATGTCCTACTTCAACACTAAGTAGGATGGGCTAAATTTTTTTAAAAATATAGCTAGAATAGTCATAAGGTTACTAACACAAACACAAGGACCAGGTTAGGTAAGATGGCCAAGTGAAATTCATGCCATTCTTCTCTACATACCTTTCATTTTTGAAATGGCTATAAATTTCTTACTCTCAATTTAAACATTTCTTATATCTACTTAGTACATAAAAAATTCTCAAGAAAATGATAAATTAGTAATTAGCCAATATTATAAGATTCACATTTAATAGTCATATTTCATTTGAATATGGTAAACATAGAATTAATCATTTATTTAAACAGGATGGAGAAGGAAAAATAGGTTAATAGAGATAGGTAATACATTGTTGCTCAACCTATAGTCTTGTTGTTAATCTATCAAAAAAGGCATTGAATGTACTAGTTAGCAATAAAGGAAACATAAAATTAACATGAATTCATTTTCCACTACATTCAAAATGGTCCACCTACTAATGTCAATACACATAACTGATCTTGCTCGTGTACCTAACTTTGGAAACACATTAATGCATTAAATAACTTTTGTTGGTCTTAATATAATTTTGGTACATACCTCTAATGTTACTTTTATATTAGAATTTTAAACTTTTATGAGACTTATACCTCATATTACTTCTATATTAGAATAACAAACTTATATCAGACACCTTAAACTTCTATATATATATATATTCAAATTCTAAGGAATTAAAATTTAGGTCACTTGGTTCACTTTATCAATTTTAATTCTAAATGAATTATTTTATTAAAATTAATAGTATAGGTGAAGTGATATTTTTCAAAAAAAAAAAGATTGTAAAGAGGGTTGAAAAAAGATAATATTATTTAGAATCTTCCTTAAAGAATATAATAACCATTTTATTTTCTTGTGACCATTGAAGAATATTCTAAAGAGGGTTGAAAGAAGATAATACATGACATGCATTTTACTTGTTTGACATTTGTTTTAAAATAGTTGGAATTTTCAGTCAGTGAATTCTAAATTAGGATAATTATATTCTTTCAAAAATGGAGGATTCAGATAGTGGTACTTGAATAATCTTATAAAGTTACCATTTTTGGCTAATTTATAAAGAAAACCTTTTGTCAGAGTCTTTGAATCTTGCTAGTGAACATGATGCTTTAATCCTATTTTTATCCCATGTGAATCTTGTGTTGCTACATTTAAAAAAATCAAACATACCATGAATCAACAGGTATGAATGTCTAATTAAATACCAGCCTTTATTGAGGAACTAGAATGTGGAAGGCATATTACAATGTCTAGAAACCAATGTCTAATTTAGTAGATTAGCATTGATTTAACTAGTGTAATCTTGTTGTTACATAGATATGTTAATAGTAAATAAGTTCTTAGTTAAACTCAGTAGTCATAACACTCTCACCTTTCATCATCAAGCACAACCTAAACTAGTTGAAATAGAGACCCAAATATGGAATAGAACTCAGTCATAACTGAAGCTTCCTTAAATAAAATCAACTATGTAATCACACTATAATTTTCACTAATCTTGTAAAGAGAAAGTGTTACTTACATGAAGGTTGTGCACTACAACCCTCACCATGTTGACCACGTGGCCTCACAAGTATAACAAAATCTTGTAGAAGAACACATAATATTTTTTATCATGATCCATAACATACTATCAAATATAGACATGTATTGAACTTCTATTATCTCTTAAGATTAATTATTGCTTACCTTCAAAGAATTGACTCTAAGTATCAATTCTTCTTTTATTGCCTTTGTCTCCTTGATTAGGTTTCTCTCAGGGATAATTTTTAGAATTTTATCACTATATCTTTGTATGAGTTGGTGAGTTATGAATATGGGGTCAACACTCTAGGTGATGCCATCTAGAAATGATGCTCATGTTTTCAATTGCATTTGATCTACTATCATTTTTGGTTTTCCCTATCAATAAGTATCAAGTTGTGACATCAATATTAGTAAAATTCCATCCAAATAACTCCAAAGTCATAAAGAAAGGAACATAATAATATGACATTTGTTTCTATATAATTTGTAAAATTACAATAATTAAGGTTTACCTTCACTAAAGAAGGTGTGTGAGATGGTACATACTACCTATGGATTGTGGTAACTAGAGGTTAGTCCTATTAGTGTTAACTAGAGGTAGTTCCTTGGGTATCCATTCTTTCTGAAGATGTGCATACTTTAAGGGAACCTTGCTATTGCCTTTACTCTTATTATCATAAGAACATGACCCCCTCCCCCAACAAGAAAAAAATGCATTCATTTATTAAATTTTCTTCTAATCTTTTGACATCTAGTTGATTTACCTATTTTGGACCTACTAGATATCTCACTTTTGTCTTCTATTCCCACATTTTTGTCACTCAAGGAAGATATATCAAAAAAATACCTATTTGGTGATACCTGCAATCCATAAAATGAGAGACATACTAGGACTAAAGTTGATGTTGATAGTAAAGAGAAGATATGGAAATAAAAAATTGTATATATAGGGTCTATTGACTTATACTTATCGATCCATGTGATTGTACAAGATCCTAGTCAAATGCATTGAATAGCCTGCATATGTAAATCATTTATCTTAAGTTAGCCAAAAATTTGGTATAATTAATGTGTATATCTACAAAATATTGGACATGTTGTACTTAATGTTTATATTTACACATATGGTTTTGAAAGAAAAATTCGGTCACCTCGTTCATCAAATTCACCCATATTATAATAAATGAAAAATTGTCCACTTACAATGCTCTATATACTAAAAATTATGTAGAAGAAAAAAATTACATGATGCATTCATAGAAATCATTTTATATGTTATAATTCCTTACCTCTACTTTATGTGTGGTAGCTATGAAATATCATTGTATATACTCCATGATAGTACAGTTCAACACATAATAACTTAATTTAAAAAATATAGAAGTCAAAAAAAATTCTATAAATAAATCATGACCGCATCATAATTGAAATTGATCATGGGTGACTGCAAGAAGTTGGGTTGCAATTTTGCAGAAGTCAGATCCACGAAATTGTACTTCTTAGAAATAGGTACCCAATTTTTAAAAAATTGGGTACCTGTTTCTAAAATTTAGCTTCGGGCACTTGAGCTGAATTTCAAAAATTAGGTACTCGATATTTAAAAGTGGATCGGGTACCCGAGGCACTCAAATATCGAGTGCCTAGTTACTTTTAAAAATTGGGTGCCCGATTCTACAAATTGAGTACCCGATTTGTAAGACTTTATTTAAACCCCTTTTTTGGCATTTTTGAGGTCATTTTCATGACCTCAAAAATGGAAGCTCGATTAGAGACACATACGGGAGCCCGATTTTTAGCCCTACTAACCACCCCATTGCTGCTAGTTTTAGATATACCATGTATTTTAATATGTTTTGTACTATTTTACTTCTTTTTTTTTTCAATTTTTAATTTAATATGTATGTTAATTTATTGTTTTTTTCATTTTTAATATACATAAAATTTTAAATTTACATTGTTAATGAGTAGATGTTGAAATTTTTGTACTTGTTAATTAAAATATAGTTTCATAAATGTTTATTTAAAAAATTATTATTTTAGATATTTTGAAATGTATTTATTACAATTTTGAATGATTAGATTAGATGTAAATTCATTGTTTAAACATGTAATTTTACAAATAAATATAACCTCGACCTAGAAACATATAACCTCGACCTTGTTTTAACTATAACCTTGACCTAAATTCATTGTTTAAACTATAATCTTGACCTAACCATATAGTTATGTACAATAAAACCCTAAACATATATATAACTAAGTACTTAATCACATAACAGCCCGCCAAGGGATCCAAACAAAAAACTTCTAGTATTTAAAATGATTTTACTTAAATTGTATTGTACTTTGTTTCATGGATCAAAAATGGATGATGTAAACTATTTTATAAATGTATATTCTTTCAGCCTTTCATACCCTGTAACATGTACAGTGGATGATTGTGCATTCCGAATTAATTTTCCAAGTGGCATTCAGAACAAATGTATATAAATTATTTAAATGGATTGAATTGAAGTAGTTAATATTCTTCCATGTGGATGTGCTATTTATTTTACTTTTAGTACTTATAATTATTTAAAAATTAAATGTAAATGTGCTCATTAAGGAGTGCAATCTCTTATGTTTTTTTATAAATGTAAATTATTGTATGTATGTTATTGCTTGCTTAGTAAAACTTTTGATTAGTTCTTTGGATCCCTTGGCTGGGTGTCATTTAGGATTAACTATAATGTCAATTTGTATTGAATTTAACTCTAATCATAAACCTTACTATCATCTTAACCTTAATCTTAATTTGCTAAAACCTACACTAGGTAATATTTAAATAATTAAATAACTTTCCTATCTTACCTTGAGTACTAATTTTATAAATGTCAAACCCAAAAAATTGTAACCTTATTTATTATTTAAACTAGATTATCCTAGAGGAGCATCATATCTAAATCTACATGTCATGTACATGTGAATCTAAAAACATTTGTACATATCTAATTACATTTTATTGCATAGGAAGGATTTAAAATTTTCATTATATATATTATTCATGCATATCATTTCAAAATAATCATATAGAGATATGTCATTTATGACATGTCCATCATAGATAATCAAGAAGGGTACTTAGGTAAATTTATATATATTTAACACTATATATTATAAGAAAACAAAAACACCATATATAGGAGCATCTAATGTACATAAACTAAAAAAAATTACCATGACACATGTAATGAGATCAAATAATATTTGTAAGATTCATTGCATATAAGTTATCAACATGTATAGGGGTGATATAATCAAAATATCAAAAAATGAGTGATATCAAAGCATTATATCTTAATATTTAACACTAAAATAAACTAGCCGCTGGGTTAACCCTAAACCAAATTGAATATATCAAACTAGATTGAAAGGTAACCTTGGCCCTTAACTAATTAATATTATACTTATAAACCAAATTGAATTAAACCATGATCATATACCTAATTATATATCCCAACTTAACAGTATAAACCTTGAATTTAACCTTAAATCCTTTCCCCAACCATTAACCAAATTGAACCATTACCCTAAGATTGAACCAAGTTAAACCTTGACCTTAAGACTAAACCAAATCACCCTAAACTAGAGCTCAATAATATATTCAACACTTTAAAACAAAATTCAAACCTAACTTTTTTGAATTAATGTTGGTTTTTAATCTAAAATCTCTAACTATAATTCTATATCTAAAACCAAATTCAACACTTTAAAACTTAATTCAATTTATTAACTCTTGTCCTAAGTGAAACCTAAGCATGTAAACCTAATCAAATAGTACAAACCAAATTGAACCGTAATCCTAAAACTAATTAAACATTGATATCAAGGTCTCAAAATGATACATCATAAAAAAATTAGAAGAGACTTGAATGAATCAAGCATCTAATTAAGTAACCCTCCCTCACCATCAAGAGGTAGAGGTGTCCACATCAGTGTGAGTAGGAGCCCAGACTACACCCTTGGATGCCTAAGAATATATCTAAAGAAGTGAATAACTTGTCTTTCCACTGGATGCCTAAATATTTATATCCTAAGTGAGTATTCATCATGTAATATCTAATTAGGATTGTATTGAAGCACTCTAACACCCCAATCCCTAACTAGATAATTATGTTAGGGTGGACTAATTTCTATTCATCTTGGGTTGGAAGTGCCTAAAAGTTTTTTTTGGAGACTGGAGATTCCCCTATTTTTTTCCTATTTTCCTATATGGGTAGCCTAAATATTTATTTCCTTTGCAAAATGGAAGGCCACATAGAAAAATATTGCCTTATTCTATAAAAAGAAATACCCACCCCCTAGTGATATATAGTAAGATCTTTTTCCTAATTTTACTAACAATTTTTTTTGTTAGAAGATGATGATAGTTCAAAATGATTTAGAAGATAGGGATAAAATGAGAATCATCATTCCTAGAATGAAGATGCATTATTCCTTGATAAACCCATTTCTATCATAAATCAGCTCCTCCATCCAAACAATTAGTAATGAGAAATCCCTACGTCAAGTAATCAATGGAGGGCTCATAAAATTGATCAAGTGATCAATGGAGGGCTCATAAAATCCCTAGGTCAAGTAATCAATGGAGGGCTCATAAAATTGATCCCCAAGGGGAGATAAGAATCACATTAAAAATTAGAAATAGGACACTCCTAAATACATATCATACAAAATTATTGCCAAGGTCTTAGCCTCTAGACTAGAAGATATCCTACCCAAAATCATTAACCCTACACAAAAGTGTTTTGTTAAGGATATTTATGGATATTGGAGAATTTGATAACCTATTGGAAGATTTTGGATTGGGAAACATTTCCAAGATAGAGTGTAGGCATGCTCAAGTAACTGATTGTGAAAATTTCTACAAAAGGGTGGAATGGAGTTTCACTATGATGATGTTGCAAGCCCAGGATTCCATCCAATATTATGTCAAATGGTGTCCTCTCTTACGATTGGTGTCAGGGTTTTAGTAAAAAAATTGATAGGGTTAGATCATAATTTTTAGGACTCTCTAGATCAATTATGAGAGGGTGTCCTCTTGCATCCTCTTTATTTTTTATTGTTGTTGACTCATTACATTATCTGCTTAGAGATAACCAGTTGTCTCTAAAAGTTAGAGGATCTACTCTCCAAATAATTAATAAGTATATAACGTATAGTTTTTTGATAATATTTTTATTCTTTATAAGCTAGAAGAGTGTAACATGAGCCATTTAATGATCAAATTGGACCTCTTTTCTTTGTATGGGGTAGTAAGATTTATGTCTCTACATCTATCTTATTGGGGCTAAATATTGAGTCCCCTACCTTGTGTAGTAAATATGGTATTGGATGGAGATTTCATAATTAATTGGTTAGGTACCTAGGGATTCCATTTGTAGTAAACCCTAACATATAAATGAAATGTGTCTTTATATGAACAAGAAAATCTTTGGAAAACTCAACTGGAACTCTAATTATCTCACTTTGGTTGGTAGAATTCAAGTATATTAAAAGATTCTCTCCTCATATTAGGTGTAAGTTTCTCTTCTTCCTACTCATTTTATTTAAATCAGTTTGGTCTTCTATATAAATCTATTACTATCATTTTGTGGTCACATGGAAAAGGAAATATGAAGAATCGTGCTACCAAGAGTAGTTCACATAAGAAAAGGAGATTAGTAAGTTGGAATGAAAACTTTAATAAAGTTCAAGGGATTAGTCTGGCAATAAAATAGATAGCCAAAGCTTCATAAGGTAATAAATTATGGATTATGATTAGAATTAGGATTATTATATGGTTAGGGATAGGGTTCACATGTATTAGTTCATTACCTGACATGATCTACACTTATAGTTTGCATTAAAAAGCGGATATTATTTAGGATTCAAACTACAATCATAAATATTTTTTAATCAAATCATAATTCTACCTCTAAGCTTTCATTCTAATTATAACCTTAGCTCTCATCCTAAAACCATCTATTATATATCCTATAAACAATAGGACCATAATAAATATCCGAAACCTAAATATAATTCTAACTAAAACCATAATCCTAGGTAAGTTCCCTAACATTAAAGGACCATAATCATTATAATAATCTTAAGCTTAGCCATCATGAAAACCGTTAACATAACAAAATTGTAAATCATAACCTTGTCATAATATTAACTTTGTTTCATCCTGAGATGAACATATAATCCATAATGAGTTCATACAATCCCCCAGTGTCACAAAATAAGTGTACATGAAAGAAAAATTAGCTTGGTGGCTACTGTTTTAAGAAAAGAAACCTTGAAGTAACCTAGATATATTTTTTTGGACTATTATTTTATAATTAGACTTAAAAAATTGGTATTTAATGTTTAATTTGACTTAAGTGTTTAACTTTATTTATTTAATTGATATGATTTTAATAAAGATATGCACATTTATATAGATCTAGTTGATAAATTTTAGACTTAAATTTTATTAAATAGTAATTTTGTCATGTTTTATGTTGTGATGCATTTTTCTCATGTTTTATGTTTTATGTTGTTTAAACATATATGTAGATTATATTTGATGGACCCACCACCACCCCCTCCCCCTCCCATACCCCTACCTTTTCCCCCTCCATCTCCACCTCCACCTCCACCTCCACCTCCACCTCCACCTCCACCTCCACCCACATCTCCACCACCCATCGTAGATGAGCTCCGTGAGACCATGAGGCGTAACCTCAACAACCTCATGCGTGATATAGAGGCTATCCAACATGAGAGGTACCCCCCCCCACCCTCACCTACTATGTCTTGCAGATAGCATGCAAGGCATAATTGACTCCATCCATCATTTTGATTCAAACATTGATTCATTTAGATTGTGGAAGGAAAGCATGTGTGCCTTCTACTCTAACGGCTTATCATACAGAGAGGTTTATAAACTACATATAGGTAAAGGGAATTTTCAACATTATTTTTTAAAACCCTAAGATGGGTGAACCAATTAGTGATAAGAAGCCTCACATTTCCATTAGGTGGTGTACACATCCACATATAGCAGCACATTTTTGGGAGCGGTGGTGGATGGTATTTGACCATCCACCACACACTAACCATGAGGTGCCCATGTACTTCGTTAGGAATTTATGGGCTGAGTTTGAGTTGGGTTTGAAACCCAAATATTTTGATATGAAAGCATTTCAAGGGGTTGGTAGAGGGATACCAAGTAGAATAGGTCTGGGGCAAAGCTAAGTGATAGAATGAGTAATCGTAGGTGAGTTGAGCCCCTTGTACCTCTTCTTGTGCCTGTTGTGGCTGCCCCTCACCATCATTAAGTAGTTTCATCTACTTTTACCCATTTGGGTGCCCTTTCGAGAAATTTAGTACAGCAGTGGACGTAGGCGATACATGCTCCTCTAGTTGGACATGTTTGTACTAGTTGTGGAGGCATATGCACAGGCCCCCAGAGTGATCCTGGTGTAGCACATGATGGCCATTATGCTGAGGGTGCAAATTTTGATGATGGTGTATATGCTGCCCATGGTGATGGTAGTGATGAGATAGATGTGTCTTCATTTGTTGACCTCATGCAATAGGGAGAGCCTAGAGAGAGTCAAGAGCAGTAGGTAAAATTTTAATTTTAATATAAATATAAAATACACATAATTATTTACTTTCTACATAAATGTGTAATTGTATTAACTATATTAATTTGTACTTTTGAAATAATAGAGGATGGATGATACTATTCCTCCTAGGAGGCAGTATAGTCTTTTTCTGAGACCTACAAACGTTGGCGTCCCTTATACGATATACACTTTGAATTACACTATAAAAATGAACATTCAAATTTGAATTTAATAACATGTGCTCATATGTTATTTTTATCTGATTTTATAAGGATTGTTTGCATCTACACAGATTGATATTAGTACAAGTCCTACTCCAGCTACCACGGAGGCACAGCCTCAAATACACGTGGTATGAACTTTTGACTGAAGACAAATAATTTGTATAATTTCTATGTATGTACATTATTATTAACTTGTAATCTGAACAATTTTGACTCACATGTATATATATTTTATGAGTTTTGATATTAAGAATAGAAGCCATATCATACTCATCCATACAGGCCTCAGTATAGTCTATTTTTGACTCCATCTTATGACTATTGTGCTAGCATACCTGTAGACATATTTGTGACATTGGCTACCACTCAAGTATGATATATATATTATATATACATGTTAAATTTATAGTGTATAAAAATTGTAGTGTACAAATTATGCACTTTGTAATTATTCATGTATATTTAATTTTTTCTAAACATTTATGTATCCATAATTTTAGGACTATGTCAACATGAGTGTCACTGAGAGCATAGGACTTAGCCAGATGGATTTACCTACATCATCATTTGAGGTTAGTATTGTGATTTATGTACATAATGTATAGTTTATTATGCTCTAAAATTAAATTTAAAAAATGTATGTATTGTAAATTACGGGACCTCACCAATGTTGCATTTGGTAGTTTTGACAGTGTGCCTCCTCCCATTACTAAGGGACACCCATATCATGTGGTATTTATTTTATTATGTAGTGAATATTTAATTTATTTGCAAGCTAGATTTTGAGACCCATTTCAATTAAGCGTGTACATGATGAGACGTGTCTCATGTTACACAGGGTGATCCATTTACCTTATAGGGTGTCCGACATGACGAGATAGTTCATATTACACATGATGATCCATCTGAGTCCTCTTCACATGGAGTAAAGAGGACATTTGATCAGATAGATTAGGTCTTGTTGGCACCTATAGATTGTTTTTTTATGATGTATAATATTAATGATGTATACACTTTGTGTTAGGATAGTTAAAACTGTATGTTAGACCATGTATTTTTTCACTTCATAGATCATTTTATGATGTATGTTAGACCATGGACTATTTTTTTATGACTTCTTATCCTGCTTGTGTATGTAGTATATATTATTATGTTTCACCATGTTTTAAGTATATTCAAACCATTTTCTTTATTCTGACATATTTTATTCATGAACATATGACACATTTTGTAAGTATATATGCAAGATGAACAATAATTTTAACAATCTATACAGCATTATTGGATAAATATCACATCAAATTTATGCAATGAGATTCATACAAATAAAATTGACCTACTAGATTAAAAAATGTATTGATAACGTACCTAATAATGTATCATAAGTGATCTTAATGTGTTGTTTGGTAATGTAAGACTCATTATCACCTAATAAGACCTATTATGTGGTAGTAAGCATATGAATACCTATCATAACCTATATCAAGAATAATGACCTATTAGGACTCCTATGTCCCCTTAAGACACACATGTATGGATAACATACCTAACAATGTATCATAAGTGATCTTAATGTGTTGTTTGGTAATGTAAGACTCATTATCACCTAATAAGACCTATTATGTGGTAGTCAACATATGAATACCTATCATAACCTATAATAGACACAATGACCTATTAGTACTCCCATGTCCCCTTAAGACACACATGTATGGATAACGTACCTAACAATGTATCATAAGTGATCTTAATGTGTTGTTTGGTAATTTAAGACTTATTATCACCTAATAATACCTATTATGTGCTAGTAAACATATTAAGACTTATTAAAATGTATAGAAATTATTATCACCTATTAGGACTCCCATGTCCCCTTAAGACACACATGTATGGATAACGTACCTAACAATGTATCATAAGTGATCTTAATGTGTTGTTTGGTAATGTAAGATATAATCAATACAATGAGTAATGATCTTTAAATTATCATGTGCAAGTGACTTGTTTTTAATATTACAATCAATAGTAATTTGAAACTTCAAACAAACATTAATTTAAACATGCTTGAATGTAAAAGTAATGGAAAAAAATAGGAGGTCATTACTTAAATTGACAATTAATTTATAATTTATCAAGTGCATACCTTTAACTTTCAAATAGAAGTAAACTCTCATTTTTGAATTAGGTTGTACAACATATTTCACAATATATGTAAGACAATGTCAATGATATATTTATAGTTCAGTGAACTCAAAACATAAAATTGGTTCAACACATCTCTTCAAATGAGGTCCTATAAAATTAAAATGTAAAACAAAAACACACATGTTAATAAACACATAAATTAATATTTAAGGTATCTGAACTATGTAAATATATGTGCAATTTTTATGTACTTACTATGTTAAATTGCACAAGATGTTGATGTTCAATCCAGTTTAACATTTAAATTTGCATAAATTGTAATTGAGACCTAAATAAGAGGTATATAAGTTCTCTAAATTGCTATTAACAACACAAACATACATGTAATTAAATTATATAAGTACATATATATAAAAATAATACAATAATGAAAAAACTTACATGTGTTTGATTTAAAAGTAGTCATCCCACTATACCATTTGCATCCTCTCTCTTTTACAATGCATCTATGATTGTCTTGTGCTCGTCCATTGAAATTGTCCATAATACCTTATTGGTGGGTCTCCCTTTGTATCTTTCTAATTTGATATTTGTTGCCACAACCAAATGAGAATAGTGTAAAATCTTCTTTTCGGTTTGGTAGTCTTCAAATACTGGAAAACCATTTCTTCTTGTTAGGTATCCACATAGCCAAGTGCTAGCTACAATGACAAACCCGATTGGATACTCAAAACCATCATTGTCTACTTGATGACATGTAAATTTTTTCTTAGGTTCCACACATCTATCTAGCCAATACTCAGTATGTTCATCATTATCACTAGGTGCAATAACAACATAAACATGTCCTAAAAGATAAGATAAAGTATAGAAACACTTTAATCACATGAGTGTACATATGCAAATTATATAAATTGAAGCATGAGATCACAAAAATATCTAATTAAATTGTGCATACCAGGTTCTATGAGGTCTTAAATACGATCATAGTCTTCTGATGCAAAAGTAACATTCTAGTCTTTATTTGCTATATCATCTTCAAAATGTGTGTTAGTAGGTGCTAATGATCTTTGTTGCCAGTCTTCAACCCATTTTGTATTCTCACATTCTTCCCATTCACCTGCAAGACAAAATTGACAAAAACAAGCAAACTCCCTAGTCCATATAGTCCAAGTGTTAGAATCTGAACTGATCCACTAATTGTATCACAATCATATCTTGAAGGGATATTATTTTCTTCAACTAGGTAGAAGAAACGTTTGATTGTAGAGTTCTGACTTGATCCCGTGTATAAATATTTGTTACACCATTCGACAATCTCATGTGCATTTTTGAATTTAGCTTTTTTCTCAAATTTTAATTGCTCTCTACTAAGGGCTCTCTTCACACATGCACCAACACCATCATGTTCTCCTTTACCATGTCCAGCCTCAAAAAAACTCCACACATGTTGGATGTTAGTTTTCCTATGTGTTCTACTCAACCAATAGAACATTCTAGCATTCTCGAATTGTCCTGTACAATTATCTGACCATATCCAATGTTGTGTCATTTGAATTTGTCTCTCTTTTAAATTATCATAAAAGACCTTGAAACAATATTGGACAAACTCAGATGAATGAAGTTTATTATCAATTAAATAAAAATGGTACTCTCTCAATATTTTTTGATCCTCCTTTTTACTATCAGGTGCATGCCTATAAACTATATGAACATAAATTGTTACTTGCACTGAATTGTAATATTATGGTTGTACCTCTTCTTACGATGCAAGCATGTATTTCTCTACAAAGTCAACAACTAAAAGTATAGTACCAATTGGAAATGTATTCTTACATATGTGAAATTGCACATCAAGCCATCTAGAATATTGAGAGTGTTTAACATATTTTGGTATGATCACACTCTTAAACTCATCCATAAATGCATGACAACTAACTTTATCTATAACTAGATCACACCTTCTTCCAATCTTCCCATCCTTCAATAGATATTCAATAGTTTTGAATCTTTTTACCTCAACTAATTGTTGTCCAAAAGTAGTCAAAGCATTTTTATGCAAACATTCATCTAACAAAGAAAGATTGCCGCACACATCACATGTACTAGAAAGACATGCATTGAAAAGAAAGTATTGATCATCAGGTGGCTTACAAAACAAATCTGATATGAAATCTTTTATAGTTTGAGGTGGTATTTTTATACCACATTCTTGCAACATTTCTTTACTATGCATGGTACCACGTATAGATCGAAATACATCATAATAGTAACGAAATTGAATATGAGTTTTACAATAACATGTGATTCATTCCTTGTTAATCCTTACATACCATGGTTTACACTTTTCAAAAGATCTTTGACTAATGGTAATATTTAATACCTTACCATCTACAAATTTTTTAAACAATTCAGTTTGAGTCATGTCCAAAAGGTGTTTAGGATTATTTTTTACCCAATTCTCAATTTAAGAACATCTCTTGAATTAGGTGATACTCTTGTATTATCATGCCAAAAAATTTCAATCAAACTTTTAACTTCATTAGTAAGTTTCATATCACATCTAGGGAGTCTACCACTACAAGTCCATAAAATATTTGTTGGATCACATTCAAAGTTAACCCTTCTCTTTATAGCTCTTTCTAAAGTCTTACGATTCACATTAAGATATCCACTTATGTTTCTAATCAATCTTTTATCAGATGTTGATTTGTTAACTAAAGTTGTTGTTATTGCTCATCGTGCTGCATTCTTATCTTTAGACCGACTTCTCTTTCTAATAACATCAAAGGCACTAGCAACAGTGGATACAACTTGTTTTAAAGACTCATTTTTATTCTTGGGTTTTGCATACATTCCCAACCTTCTCATTATTTTTTGCATTTTAGACATTTTAATTAGTTGCAACATTAGCTAACATTGAAACCCAATTTTTTTATTATAAAAAAAATGCCTATACAATCTATTAGCATGTGTCCTAATTTGTCTCCATGAAACCAATTTCTCAAGATTATCTAACACATCATTAGGAATATGAAAATCATGTTCAGACACTTTACTATCATCTTGAGATGTTTGTTCAGTAGTTGGTGTTTCTATGTCTACATTCATGCAATTTTTATTTTCAGACACTTTACTATTTTCACTATTATTTGGGATTTGAATATCATTTTCAAATTTTCTTGGTATTTCTTTCAAGGCAGGCATTTCAATTAGAGTGTTTTGTGCATGATCGTTTGACAATTGCTTCTCATGAAGAAAATCAAAATTGTTTAAATCATAACCTGGTTCTAAAAAATCACCAATTTTATCATGAGAGAAAATTTGAGGGTTTGGAGACACATGTGTATTGAATGCATGATTAGAATGTGCACCTGAATTTTCTTGTATTAGGTTCTCTTTCTTGACCTCTTCATCCATCATGGTATTGTCAACGTCTTTCTCCATTGGTCAAGTCTCTAATTCTTTGTCTTCTCTCTCATTGATGGTGTGCTTCATTCTCTTTATTTGCTACAATCACCTCATTTGTCAGAACTTTTTATTTTTTCTTTCTTTGTTGTTTTGATCCCATGTTTGCACCAATTTTGAATTTGAATCAATAGCTTGCAAATTGTATAAGAGGACAAGAAAACAGAATAAGCATGACAGAATTTGTTGCTGCAGATTGAAACTATTATTCAGTCATTTCAATCATTGAAACTTGGTCTGTGGGGCAGCTTTTGGGGCCCAACGAGTACATAAGAAATGGGTACCTGATTGCTTAAAAATTGAGCACCCGATTCTTTAAAAATTGGGTACCCAATTTTAAAAAGAATCGGGTACTTGATTTTTAAACAGTCAGTACAACGGTTGAAAGCAATCGGGCACCCGATTCATGAGACATGAGCAAAAATTTGGTATGGCTCTCAACTTTTGCATGGGGTTTTGCCTTGGGGAAAGGCATGGCATAGGCTTGGTCCCACCGAGCCATGCCTTTATGATCTTTTTTTTCTAAGGCATTTAATCAATAATTTTTGGTATTGTCGTAATTTTTTTATTGTCATTCCCATTGAATTTTTTGATGAGAGAAAAACCCATTATAGGTCTTATTGTTCTGATTTCAAAAATGTAAATTTTATAGTGTTATTAGTTGATTTTCTATTTTTTCATTATTTATTAATCAAAACTTTCTCCTAAACGTTGAAAACTGACATTCACTAAACTTTAATAACTTTTTTATTTTATAATTTTTCTTAAATTAATTTATATGTCATCAATCTACATACAATTCTTTTGATGTTTAAAAAAAAATAAAATTAAAAAGTGAGATTTTGATCAAATTATGTGGTCCATACACAAGAGGTTTTAAAATTTACCTTTATAGCCAATTAATAATTAATAATAATAAAATATTCAATAAAAAATTAAGAAAAAATATTTTCATCAATCTTAGGTGTATTAGATAACTCCCTTTAAAAGGATTTGTGAAAATTCATTTATTTTTGTCAAATTATGGTGTCCATACACGAGCATGGTATGGTCCTGAAACAGGCATTTTGAAAAAGTGGTTTTTAAAGATTCGTACCAAAAAAAAATCTATCATATGGGTACACAAATAAATTACATATTCAAAAACTAGATTTTGAACACTACAAATTTTATTTCCAAAGTTTTTTTATATTCAATCTCTAAATAGCTCAAATTTTGACATCAATTGACAAAAAAAATCAAAAACAGGAAAAACACTTCCACTTTTTGGCCAAAAGTGAGACCCAACTTCTTGCACTAACCCTCATATGTTGACATACATTTCATTGATCATAATCTTCATGCATGTTTTCATTAGCATCATTATCATTTTACTTGTCACTTTGATTGTCATCGTCACCACCACCATCCTCATTGCCATCATCATCATCTTCATCACCATTATTATGATCATCCTTGCCTTGATCATCACCATATTCATCAACATGTTCATCATCATCATCATAATCATCAACATCATCATCAACATCACCAAAATCTTCTTCTTCTTCTTCTTCTTCTTCCTCATCATTGTGTAATATTCATTCATGATCATCATTTACTTCATCTTTTGATTCTTCAATATCTTCTTCTTCCATAACCTTATACTTTACTAATTTTCCTCTTGGATTATGTCTAACAACAAATGACCAACCAAATTCATGTGAAACACTAAAGTAAAACACTTGCTCATATTGACTTGAAAGTACAATGGGCTCATCTCTAACTGGCTCAAATGATCTTGTATTAATTATTGTAAATCCACTATCATGTCCAATAATAGTCCTATTAGGATAATTTTGATTTAGTTGTAGTATGTACCATTTGATGAAAAATATAACTAATTTGAATGAATTGAAGTCACACTCAAGTATATTATCCAAAATTACATAGTATCAATTTTCATATTGTTGAGGATGTATATCATTTTTAGAAGAAATATTGGTGACCTCAAATACTACACTTATCCTAGAATCACAAGTTTTCTTCATTTTTTCTAACTATTTTATGCAAAATTTATGAGCATGGTAGTACATAGCTCTGTGGTGTTTGATATGCAATTATTCAAATATGTCAGAACTATTTGCATCAATCTATAAGTTGCTATTAAACTCATAAGTCATGATTAGTGATCTTCTATTTACCTTTCTATCTCTTAAGCAATATGTTAGATTAAGTACCATTGGCATAACATTGGAATCTCCATTATGATGAGCTTCCTTAACCAATGATGCAACAATGTCCCATGTTAATGAGTGACCATTTTTTTGAGACTATTAAATCCATACTATCATCCAATCAAGAATTTTTACAATATACAAATGTAGTGCATCCTGCTCATGACCAACTATAAAGAAAACAACTAGACTAGTTAGAAATAACTTATATTGATGATGGGTAAGAGTTATTTAACTATAAAAATATCTTATAATCACTTCTCACTTTCCTCAATCTACCTTTTCCCACCAAGTACTCCCCTTCAAATATGTTAACAGAGTTGGGATCCCAAATGTGATCTACATGGAGCTTTGATGCAAACTTGTGAAGATATTCACTAATGTACACCATGATCTAATATACCATATATCCCTCTTTGTTAAACACAACCCTTCATAAATTTCAAGTGCCTCTCAACCATCCACATTGACCTAATTTGTACATGTCCACACAATTTAATCTCCTCAATTTGATATATGAGGTATTTTTCATTTCACACATAAGCTATGGATTTTTTCTTTTCCAATATTTTATATCATTTATATCAATTTCTTAAGATGATAACCACCTAAAAGAGATTCAACATGCAACAACATATAAATGATATTTTAGATTAAAATATATAATAGATTACATAAAAAGTAAAGTAAGTCATAAATGTAATATATGTACAAAAAATCTAAGAAATAATACTTCTAACCTCATGTATTTTTCAAGATCATATATAACTTGTTTACTATTGTTTTCAAACTAGTGTGGGAGGGATAGAGGTAGGACATACTACAATCATTAAAAAAAGATCATTTCAATACATTATAAAATAATACAATAGGTAGCACATGGAATTTTATAAATATATTGTAAATAGAGAATGTGACTTACCTTGACAAAGGTATACCAATCATGTGTTTTCAATCCTAACCCAAAATCACCTTTTTTTGATACAAAACTACTTATATTTGTAGCAAATCATGTGGAATTTTTTTTTTTAATGACTTCTTTTAATGCATCACTTTGTTACTCTATTAATAACCAAGGAAGGACACTTGTATTTATGAGGTCTCCATTTCTATTTTGGATTCATGAATATCATTACAAATTTTGGCAATTTTTTCTCTATCATGCCTTCCATCCAATATTTTTCATAGCGTCTCTATTACATTCTTTCCAATATGCATAGCATCAAACAAATGCATGATTGTGAGATCCTTGTAGTATGATAACCTACTAAATTGAGTAGAATAACGTATAATTCCTCTAGGAAGTTGGTCAATGATGCCTTGATGACCTTTGCGAGAATCAATTACATAATTACTAAATAAAAGACAATATCAATATATAAATTTCAAACTTCAGACCACAAACTAGAAATTACCTCAGTGATTTAGTTAATCATATTTCAACTTTCATAGAGGAGGTGTCATTCTTCATGGCCTTGATGTTGTTTCTTCTTTCCAATTAAAAATATATTTTTAGTAATTCAATACTTATTATTATTGTGGTGAAATTTTTTAAACTCATCAAATCTCTACTTTCCTAAACTTCTTGAATTATAATATTTTATCTTCAGACCACAAACTAGACATGTAAATTTTCCCTTTGTCTGAGGACTTAAAAAATCATGTACAATAGGATGATGTACAATTATTATGCAAAAATTAAGAATACAAAAATAACGTGTAAGCACTATAATAGACCAAAAAGATGTGATTTTAACAATATAACATACCACAAAAATGAGTTAGCCTAGGGGCATCATGTATTGTCCATACAAGAATTATTGAAATTGTCTTTGCCCTATTGGTCTAGAGATGACATAAATAGTGACCCCATTCCATAACCTCAACAAATCATCAACAATTGGCTAAATATACACAATCATATATTTAACTTGATACTTACCTAGTAACTAAGTGAACAAAAATATTCAATTATTATGACCACTTTGATGCACTATTTATAATAGTTAACTACTAAATGAAAAAATACATGTATGGTACAAATCATTGACATTATTATGTGCTCCCTCTTTGTGTACATCCAAGGAGGAATGTTATTTTTAATAACAAAAGAAAGCCACATTGAGTAAATGGTTCTCATACCTCCAAATGGATTGACACCATCCACTACTAATGAAAGCTTGATATTATGAGGTTCTTCTTTAAAGTATGGCCATATTTTTTCTATCTCTTTAAATGAAAAACTATCCATAAGCATTCACATAATATCATCTTTATTTCTATTGCATGCATGGTAATCCATAAATTGTGTCAAGTGAGTGTACTTGAATAATCATTGAAGATGTGGAATAATGGGAATGTATCGAAGAACCTTGTGAGACACCTTTGATCTTATAGATATCTAGTAATATGAAAATTAGGGTATTCTATTGTAAATTCATGTTGTTTATGATATAGAATGTGATAATTGGGACATGCATGTATTATATGACACTTCATTCCAATTTGATTGATAATGGCAAATAATTCTCAGTAAAAATTAGACAAAATGTCTAAAGGTGTTAACAAAAACTTAACTATCAACCTACAATAACAAATATGAATTGTTAAGGTAATGAATAGTAATGGTATTTTAGCATTGAAGATGAAAAAAATGACATACCTTAGCATACATTACATTGTTGCATTGGATAAACCATTCATAACCTTCAAGTTCAGCAACAACACTATAGTAGAGAGAAGTTTTGTTTGGGAGCCTTTGTATAGGGGCTTGTGTGCCTTCTCAAGTATAGGTATATAAAGACCATCTTCTTCATCATTATTAGATGCACTAGTACCATCATTGTGAGCATCTTCATCAGATGCACCAATACCATCTTCTTCAATAATGTCCTCTAGAATATTATCATCTCCTTCCATGGGAGTGTTAACCTTAGCTTGTATATTCACACCTCCATGTTCCTCTAATTGGAAATCCACATTCAAAAATTGATGAAAATCATAGCCTCCTTCAATGTTTCCTACAATGATGTTGGACTCTTGTGATTAGAATTATTTAATTCTTTAAGCCCTTGCACTTTTTGCAAGGGCAATTACATTCATCATCTTTTCTTCAGAACTGAGACCACAATCTAGCAATTATCTCATTAGTTTATTTTGGTTTATATTTTTAGGCGTGGTCTTTCTTCACAAGAAAATATTTCTATAAAATTATTGGACATGTTGTACTTAATGTTTATATATGTACATATGGTTTTGAAGAAAAAATTTGGTGTAATTAATATGTATATCTACAAAAATATTGGACATGTTTTACTTAATATTTATATCTAGACATATGGTTTTGAAATAAAATTTTGGTCTAATTACTATGTATATCTACAAAAATATTGGACCTATTGTACCTAATGTTTATATCTACATATATGGTTTTGAAAGAAATATTTGGTCAGCTCACTCAAATTCACCCATATTGTAATCAATGAAAATTTATCCACTTACATAAAATTTCAATATTTTTTGTCCAATTTGATTCATATACATGTCAAATATGTACTTACTACTACATACTACCCAACCAAAAATGATAAAAGGACTTGAAGAGTAGTTTTCAAAGGCAAGTGAAATAGGGGGGATTTGACTTCTAGAATATGTTGCTCTATCTTAAACTTTTAAGGAATCTTAAATAAAATATGTCATTTTCAAAACAAGGAAAAGAATTGAGAACCTGGAATATAGTGACTACAAGTTGATGAAGAAGTGATCAAAAAATAAGTCTAGAGTTACCACACCCCCACCTTGTCCAACTTTCTCTAAACTTTATACATACAATGGGAAGCCATACCTACAAGTAACAAGACCATAGATTGAATAATCATGGCACTTTTTAGCACAACTATAAAAAGAAAGATAAGAATATCATTGAGGAAGTTTAAACAATTATGAAGTGGTAATTCTTGGTAAGTTGGACAAAAGAACTAATGGTATAAGTCTTTTTATGTAGAATATAAAAAATAAAATAGAATAGTAGACTATAGTGGATTCAAAATTATTAGAAACAAGATTCATTAGGAATTTAATTAAGAAAAATAACTTATGTTTTCTTTCTTCTAATTCTTTAATGAAAATAGATTCATTAATTAAATAGCACCATGAGAATCTATATCTATGACTAACTTATCTATATCCATGAATAGCTCAATTTGCATTATGTAAATCCTAAACCTAAACCATGACAAGCCTAAACTAGACACTCGTATCAAACAATGACATTTAAAAATTGAGCCATGAGAACTCTCCAATTATTGAAAAATATCATTATGTACTATTCATGGTAAATACTAATCCATTTTGTTTCATATGGGAATAATAGAATCATTTCTCAGTTAAATTATTGCTTCTTACATTAAGTGTAAATAGGAAAAATAGCTATAACATAGTTTCTCAATGCATTAAGCAACACCCAATAGTTTCTTGATATCTTCCTATAAACATAAGGTTACATATATTAGCCATTATTCCTATAAGATGTTTCATCAAACAAATAAAACTAGTTTTAAAAGATTGTAAGTGTAATTTTCATATAACAAATTGACAAAATAAAAAAATATGATTTTCAAGTACCTTAATCTTCAACAAAGATGTTGTAGGTGCATATCTATCAACTACATTCCCATCATTGTCAACCAAAAACTTAGTGAAGTTCCATTTTATGCTATCACCAAAAACTCCACCTTTGATTGCTTTGAAGAACATGTAAATAGGGGTTGCATTACTACCATTGACCTCAACCTACATCATCAAAGTGCAATACAAACATAAAAGATAAAATGTAATAACTTTTTTTACTAGTTAAATGAAACTTGAAAAAAAAAATCAAGTATTTTACAATAACCCCTAAAATATCAAATAAAGGTATCTAATAAGAAATGAAAATATAGATAACATGCTAACCTTGCCAAAAATGAGAAACTCTACTATAAAGAGGGTACATGCCACCTCTACAATCTCCTCATTATCACCTAGTTTTTGTACATGATTTTGTTCTTGTATTACATTTAAATTTTATATTCACTTTAAGGATGCATAAGTTTAGTTCTATCTTCCATTATTCTATAGCAATATATACATCAATGTAGCTTTAGAGTAGTATATGGATTAGTATCTAGAGTAGGTTCCAACTTTCATTATTCTATAGTCATCTAGATTTACTTAATATTTTTTTTATTTCTACTTTAATTTGATGTGTAGAAATATTTGATTATATTCCTTTCCAATTCTTGTTCCACTTTATACAGTTATTATTAATTCTATTTAGAATTTCAAAAGATCTTTAAGAAATGACAAAAAATTGAATAACATTTTGAATATTTATGTTGATCAATGGGTTCTTAACTACTAGATGGATTGTAGTGATTCATTATCTAGGTCTCATTGTCTTTAGAATTAGAATGTTTCTTTCTTCTAAATGATATTTTAGCTTGAACATTATGATTATATTTCCTTTGTATAATATGATCTAGTGCTTCAAACTACATTTTTAACATTGTCAATTGATTCATCAAAATTTGGTGTCTTCATAGGATGAATATATCTTGTTCTGGAACTCTAAGAAGGAAAAAAAAACATGTCCAAACTATGCTAATTATAAAAAATTACATGAAAATGTTCTTAATAAATTATGAAAGGTCTATACTTAATTCTAATTTTCTAATTCTGATTATTGTTGATTGTGAAGCTAGGGATGATTGTATCTCCATTGTATCCAGATCCTCTAATGTTGATATTAAAAAGATCACATGTGAACTAGTCCATGGCATTAGGTATTTAAGGACTTAATCATGAGATATTAAAAGTCTAAGGGATGATTTTAATGTGTTTTTTTTGTTATTTTCAGCATTCAAAGCCTAGGAAAAGATTGGGAAGAAGCAACAGTGGAAAAAATTGATGTTCATAACATTCTTTTTACTAGAACTGAAAATAGAGCAAGAATCAAGACTTGGAAATTTGCTTAAATTTAAAACATCAAATATTATATTTATTTAACCTGTCATGATTCAAATAGCTTAAACTTCACACACTAAAGCTTAATTCCTAAACTAAAATTGTTAAATAGTCATGTTTTCCTAGAATGCCTTTGTGAGTAGTGAAGAGGTACTTTCTAAGAGGAATAGACATTTACATTGAAAATGTGGGAGGGAAAATGCTAGAGGAGATACTAAACCACATCAATATGAATGTCAAGATTCCCTTGTGTTGAATGATTTCTCAATATAACCAAGTAAGAAAAATTCATTTCTTTGATCTCTAGAGTTGTTCTAGTCTATGGAGAGTGCTAATGGGACTGCCTTAAACATCACATACTTAAGAATGGTTGTACTAATAACAAGTACAAAAATCAATGCAAGATTGGAAGGAATGTTATGGAGTGAGAAATCTATTTAACTTGGTAGGGAAATGTGGGAAAATGCAAGACTTTCTTGTTCTTTAGTATCTCCATCATATGGAGGAATTTTTTGTGGAGGTGGGAGGATAGATGAAACAAAGTAAACAAAAAATTAGAGAAGATGCGATTGAGTGAATATAAAAATTATTGGAAGCATTCACTTCTCTTACACTAGAGGAAATACAAGAAAATCTCTTGTTCACCTCCCACTCGATTCATAAGCACAATGTCTTTTATTTTTCTTATCTGGAAATGTGCTTAGAATATTCTAAAAAGCCTCTATCATACTGAAAATTCCCATGCTAAAAAATAGTATTCTCTAGTACATTCTAGCTATGGAGAATGCAAATTCTTGTGTGTCATATAAGTTTCTAGAATTATGTAATAATTTATGATTTTTATAAATATAGATATTTTATATTACTTTATGTAAAATATTTAAGGAAAGGCACTTTGCTCTATTTTAGGGAGCTAAGAACCCGAGGAAGAACAATTTATAGTGGAGGAACAACCAAAATATCAACATGGACACATTATTTTCTATGAACCAAAATGACATGTATTGCCATGAACTAGTCAAGGGCACTAGAAACCAAGCTAGGATCAAATAGAGATTAATACATTTTTCCATAGACAATGTTAATTCTAACAATAGGAAACTATGAGTCTCGTTATTAAGCATGAATTTATAAAAGATTACAAAATAGCATATAGAAATGAAATCATCTTCAAGTCTATGACAATAAATCAAATGGTGATGGTCCTACATGTTAACTAAAGGTTTTTTATTTTTCTCTACAATATGATATTCATAAACATGATTAGTATATTTTCCTCTGTAATATGATATTTATAATAAAAGAGTTTCCTTATTAAGTGTTAGTTTGATTTGGCTAATATAATGAGAGGTTATTACTAGAAGACACCATGGATAGTGATTAAGTATATTCCAGTTAGTGTGATAAGATTATATTTTCTTATGGCTCTTAATAACAAGTGCTAACAAAATCTTATTAAGTGTCATTTTGTTTTCACTAATATAATGAGACGTCATTACTAGAAGATACCATGGACAATGATTAAGTATATTTGCAGTTAGTGTGTTAAGAGTATATTTGATTATGGTTCTTAATAACAAGCACTAAGAAAATCTTATTTTTGAAAAGTCATTTTGCTTTTTCAGGGCATCAACAAGGTACAACTTGGACTCTTTTAGTACAAGACATGAATAATTTTCTTATCTTCTTAAAACTATGGTTCCAATTAAAATGACATTTTCCTATTTTCTTAGAAGATCAATCATATCATTAAATATATTTTTAATCTATGCTTTGAATTATATCTAATGTTAATCATCAGAATGAGGAAATGATGAGTATAGAACTGTGGATATGAACCTCACTATTTAGTAATCATTATTTTCTCATTTTAATGATAATTCATAGGGCATTAGTTTAAATATATGGATTATAAATATATATAGTTTAATCCATAAAACTTGGATTGAAATTCCTCATCTTTTCTAAAAAAATGTTTGAATAAAATTTTACTTTTTCGAATATTATGTTAGCATTTTCATCACAAACATTTCTATAATTAGAATTAAGAAAGGATTGTACAAGAGAAGATCATGATACTAGAACCTACTAGGAACAAAATTTGGAAATTCAAAAAACAAAAAAAATAAAAGAAATACCTCCACCAACACTCTCAATGATGAATTCCAATTCTTTAGTAGCTGACTATTCTTCAATCCTCACTACAAGGTAGATAAATGAAATATTTTTACTTGTTATCTTCAAAAATATTTCATTAGGCATGTATGAAAAATAGAATGACATTTAAATTTTCTATAAATGTTAATAGATTTTTGTTTGCTCACAAAATTGAGTGATTTCAAATGAACCCGCTAAAAATCAAATTTTATTGAATGTAAAGACTTTGAACTACATTTCAAAGTGATGACTAAAAGAGTTAGCAGAGAAGAAGAAACAATAATTAGATTTTGAAGAATCTTTAAACTATGTGATGTATCTAAGTTGTTGGTCTCCTTCATAAAATGTTTATATTTTCAATACAAAACTATGTCCCCTCTCCATAATTATAAATTATATTTTCACAACCCATTGGAATAAGAGATGTAAGGGTATACATACAAATTATCATATTCCAATTCACTTGGCCCCAATTTTATAAATGTTTTTTGTTCTATTAATAAAAAAATTATAAAATTAGTAGTGCAAAGATTTCCTTAGACTTCAAAAATCAAATAAATAAGAGGAAAATGATGAGAAATCTAAAATGGTGGTTCATTAGACTTCACAATAAAATAATCTTTTACTTGAAATCCTAATAAATAACATCGTTGCTATCACAAAAGGGGGTGAAAACATTCTATTCGTAACCCAAATGATTTACTAATTTTAGCTTTTTACCATCTATTAAAATAATATATACACAAATATGGAATTTATATAGCTTATAAGATAATTAATGCTCTCTCTCTCTCTCTCTCTCTCTCTCTCTCTCTCTCTCTCTCTCTCTCTATCTCTCTCTCTCTCTCATACACACATGAAATTTTTCAGTACATAGTTCTACAATCTTTAATAGTGATAGACACCCTATCATATTTTTTGATGAACAAAACATTTAAAACTCTGGAACTAAAGACTTAGATGCTTGACATGTCAACATTAACTTCATAGTTTTTTTTTCTACAAACAACATAGACAAAAATGCTCATTAGAAAAAAAAAATATGACATTGCTAGCTTGAAGCTTCTAGTTTTTATGAAACTACTATTAAGGAAGCTAGATTTCTTAAATACTAGTCAATATGTCTCCTCCAAGATACTCAAGAGTCAAATACTTGTGTCCTTTCTTGGATTGATCTACATGATGTGGAGTAGAGATAATTTCTTCTATACTTTCCTTTAATGAACAAATTATCAAATTAGTAGTGCAAATATTCCCTTAGGCAAATTGATTTGATGAAACCATTGCCAAATAAATTATGTGATAAGAAAAGTTGCATATTTCTATAACTTAGCGATACACTTGAAAGGGAAAAAGTTTTAATCCCAAGAAATTCTTTTAGTTGAACAATAAAGGAAGTTCCAATCAAGCTTCATTTAGTATTTTGACATCTTCTCCCTTCCCCACCAGACTAGTGAAAGATGCAAAATTTGTGATGTTTGTGCAGTCAATTCCTCCATGAGAAATTTCATATAAATAACCTATCGAACATCTACAATGGAAACTCAAAATGCAAACTACATAAGGGGATCTATTGATAAATGTCTGCAATGGAAACTCAAAATTTCATATAAATTACTCATTAAATGTCTACAATGGAAACTCAAAATGAAAATCATATGAGAAATTTCATATAAATATAAATTCCTTCCAAATTTGGACACCAAATCTCCAATGGAAGCTCAAAATGAAAATGTAAATAGCCATATAAGGATATCAATTGATGCAAAATTCTAGCTCTTACCTCAAATGGCTCTATTGCACATAGACCATATCCAACCAGCTCATCCAACTATAAAAGAAAATTGTATGTCACTTGTTTTCAATTTTTCTTATGAACCCAATTTGGTTAAAATTTTAACCAAATTTGGGAACCCTAATTTGGTCAAGATTTTGACCAAATCAGGCATAAAAACATAAAAAGGAAGAAATCATAGGCCAATATGGCCTCTCGTTGAAAAAATTGGTAGAAAAATAAGGGGAAATGTACTAGTGATAGAAAATAGTTGCACATCCTGCTTGTACCACTACTACTTTTGATAAATAAGTAAACTCATTATCGAAATATTTTATTAGTTCTTTTTATGTCAACTACGGATCTATCTCTATTACTTTGTCTAAGATAAATTTTTGCATTGTCTCGAAAACCTCTCCAAGAGTCTTTTCTAGACTTTTCACTTTCTTGTTCCTTTCAAACAATTTACTCAAAGATGATATTAGGCATAACTAATCATCATCATCATCTCTAGAAAAATTCTCTAGCGTTTATTCCAATAGAGACTTCTTCTTCTTCTTTTTCTTCCTCCTCCTCCTCCTCTTCCTTCTCCTCCTCTACTTCTTCTTCCTCCTCCTCTTCCTCCTCCTCCCCATTCTCATCCTCTTCCTCATCCTCTTCCTCTTCCTCTTCCTCTTCCTCTTCCTCTTCCTCTTCCTCTTCTTCCTCCTCCTCCTCGTCCTCCTCTTCCTCTACTTCTTCTTCCTCCTCCTCCTCCACCTCCTCATCCTCATCCTCATCCTCTTCCTCTTCCTCTTCATCTTCCTCCTCCTCCTCTTCTCTAGTATTTATTTCTTCTAATCTCTTCCATTTATTTTCTTCTTTCTTTCTTTCTTCCTCTTCTTTCTTTCTCTTTCTCTCATCCTCATCTTTATAACTAGTACAACTCATCAAATTGCCAACAACAGATTATCCATAATCCTTGAATAGATCCTCTATTTTATCCAAGATAATTCTTCTACTTCACATACATTGTATTAGTACCAATGGTTACTTGTAGTGTAGACTTTGACATCATTGTGTCTAATTTACCAACTTTTTTAGATGGTACCTCTAATACTATTTCTCTTGCTAATGCCTCAATTGAAGGTGTGACTTCATCCTTCTTCTCTATTGGTTCTACAATCATAGGAATTTACCCCCCAATGTCTTTTCTTTCTTCTTCTTCACTCGGCACAAAGGTGATGAATTTTATAATTGTCTCTTTATTTTCCTTATTAATCTCTCCATTGTTACCTCCCAATATCAAAATTCCTCTTCTTTTATGCCTCAATAGGGACTCAATACCCTTCATTAATCTCTCAAGGTGTTCATCAGTGTTCACTTCACATAGTTTCTATATCATATTTTCTCTAATTTTCTTATCTTCATCAATCACTGTTCTCTTTCTATTTATCAATCTATTACATAAATCTTTAGGTATCTACTTTTGTATATCCTCAAACCTCTTATTTGACAAAATCATATGTGTAACTACAACATTTTTCTAACTATAGTGTATCCATACTATCATATAAATCATAAGACTTAGTCAACTATACAAAATTTTCATTATTTATGATTGCAATGTTAAGAGTTTCTACCTTAGGCTTCTAGGGCTTCCTTCCAGTAGGTGCCTTCATCTCTACCTTTGCTTTCTATGTCTATCTTTCCTCTATTTCCATTTCTTAAGATTCATCTAATTCAAACTCAATTACTTGTGTCTTTCTTCCTTATGTGTCAAATAATATATTTTTTCATTTCTTACCCAACTCACTTTCTATTTGTTTTTTTTTTTTGTATGAAAGAGATTCTATTTCTCCTATTTGACTTCAGTTAACCTTGCAGATCTTCTATTGCTAGGTGATAGGCCAACGTTGGGGCAAATAATAACAAAAGAATTAACAATTTTATTATGAAATTTTATTTTTCTATATGTGTCAATCGGAGAGCATAAGCTTGTGAAAGGTGTCTGAGCAATATGCTATCTAGGGATGATAGTTGTGAAATGATGGATTATGAATGTAGCTAAAACACACAAAATTGAATCTAGGGAAAACTATAGAAATCAAAGTGACAAAAACTGTCACTTCTTGATGATAAGAACATTAGAAACAAAAATAACTCAACAAAACTAATCTATAATAAAAATAACTACAACTCCTAAGAAATTATCAACTCATAATCTATTTCATATGATATATTATTATACAACCAAATACCAATATTAAACACACAAACTAATATACTATGATCAAATCCATACGATGTAATGCTAAGCTAATTAATATACAAATGAAAACTAATTTTAATGCACTCCAAACATAACTAACAAAAAATAATCATTGGGTAACGTTAGAGTGAGCTCTTCCTCCTCAGCTACCTAGTGAAGAAAAATAATAGTTTTACACCTCTGAAATCATGCAAATATGAAACTTATATTTTAGAATATAATAAAAGTTTGTGTACAATTTTGCGTGTTCTACAGGACTATAAATATATCTCCCTACTTCTATCTCCTGCTACTTATATAGATGCATCTTATAACAACTATAAAAATATAGACCTATTGTTAATAACTCATCTGAACCTTTGCCATACATTATAGGCCAAAATGATTGTTGTTATAATAATAGATCAATGGGTTTCTCCTTAATATCCATCTCCCAATGAAAACATAGAGATATAACCTAAAAATGAATGGTTATGAAATGAATATCAAATAGAGATATTTCATGCCAACAATAGGTAATGTTTTGTATCATTCCAGCAAAACAATATTTGATATGGTTTAGTCAAAACATATTTTGTTTCATGCAAAATGATCAATGATGGTTAATGTTGGACCAACCATGTTTCATTATGAGCAAGATGACTGATAATATGTAAGCCCTTTATAACCATTGATTTCCTTGAAGATTATCAAACAATGACGTGGCATTTAATTTTCCCACAAATTTTATTTTAACTTGGCATTTAAATTAAGAATAATATAGCAGCTTGTGTACCAAAAAATATGCATTCAACTTGCTTCAATGACATTATAATCACCACTAGTTAATATAGGAAAAAGCATAGTAGGAAATAGGAAGATATGTAGGTGACAGGAAGAGTCATAGCTAATAAAAAAATGTTAGATAAATACAATCACATATTATTTATTCACATATTCTATCTAATAACTATATTAAATATTACTCATAAATATAAGATCATATGCAACATATAAGGAAAAATGGAATATAAAATGGGAATTGAAATTCTTGTGAAGGTTTATACAGAGACTAAAATATGGTATAATTTGTAACATAAAATGCTCTCATCACTAGGTGTGGTAACTATTTGAACCTTGGTAATGCTCAAATCTTCTTCATCTTTATCTTTCTAGATTGATGGTATAACATCTGACTATACCTATGGTATTGTTTCATAAGGTGCACTAGCTAATGGTCTAGCTACTGTGACCCCTTGTACTAATCCAACATCAATTGCTAGAGGTTTAACCATCAATATCTAAGATTGACCTCTGTCTCTAATCCCTAGAGCTATTCCCATTGCTTCCTTATATTATTCTCATGTGATACCTAATTTCTTCATAATTGTATCAATCTTCTTTTCTACTCTCTTCTTTATCTATTTTTTGTGAAGTTCATTGTGAACTTCCTTCATTTTCTCCTCATAAGTGCCCCACCTAGGACACTTCTCATCTCTCTTAGTTTCTAGGATTATCTTTGCATAACCCTATATTGCCTCCTTAGTCAGTTTATATCCCATAGGATCTATGAACTTGACTCATGGTTCAATATACTCCATGCATGTTACATTACTTTCAACCATGAAAGAAATGGCATTCTTATACATTTCCACCAAAGACAGAGGTATCCTATATCTCTGCTTCATAGTTTGTTGAAAAAAAATCATCATTATTGAAATATTTTTAGTATTCTTGTCTTCTAAATGTTTCATCTAATGGTGGGTAATCATGCTCATTGTGCAACTACTTCTATCCCATTTACGATCAGGCATTCCAGGGAATATTTTGATTACTTGAAAGAATAAATATGTTAACAAGGACTCAAATCTGAACACTGCATTATTTGTCTTCTGTAATCTATCTATGTTGTCTAACAACTATTATCTCATAGTTTCAAACATATTCATCTTTTCCATTTTTAATGTCATCAAGTAGATTTCATGGATAAATTTAGAAGGAACTAAATTCAATCATGAACTATAATTCATTTTGTAACCAATATTTACTTATCAGTCTTACTTCTATCTTATTTATCATGTCTAGTCTAATATTTCTTCCATCAAATATAATCTTCAAGTTTATCTCTACTAGTTTCGTCACATTTTTTTCATTTCTAGATTATTGCTCTCATTGATCAAACCAATAAGCTAATGGATTAGCTCATTATCAATCATAATAGGTATATCACCTACCCAAAACATATTCTCATGAATTCTTCTTAATATGATCCTGCTCCACTCGTGATTATCAAATTCTTTACAGAACATGTTTCTAATAATATTCAACTCATTCAAGTATTTAAACCCTTGTTTCAATGATAGGTCATTTTTAAATACTAGATCTAAATCTTTATGGATGTCACTATCATTGATGGTATCAAATTTACAATGTATGTATGCCCTAACATCCTCAATGTATAAAACATTATGGAAACTCATGAAAAGGAAACTAGAGGATCATCTTCCATCAAAATATATGGGTTCTTCTTAAAATTGTACCTAGGCCTCTCACTTATACCACATATTGTAGGATTTTCCATTTTTTCAAATCAAAACTTCAAATTACAACTGTACACACGATAAATACCTTAATTTCATAGAACTAGGGATTTGTTTAATTTTCTCTTTAAAATTCCTCAAATTTTCCTTTAATTTTCTCCAAGTCTCTCATTTAATTCTTGCATGATCAAATGGTGCTCAATTACTCAATTTTAACCCTTAAATCACATCCAATTCATCTCTGCATTAATTGTACAAGTACACAATCAACAAAAGTTATTTCTAATTACTACAAGAGTTGTTTTCATTTGTACACTCACATATGAACTCCAAATCTTCTGTGCACTTAACCATAGTTTCAATGCATCATTTTCTACCTCATACTAACTGCACATGCCTTAATTCTTTCTATAACATTTCTTCTACCCTTTTTATGCTCGATACTTAATAAAGTGCATAATTCAAATAGGATGACTAAATCACTACAACTGACTTCAATCTTCCTTCAAGTGCTTCATTTGATTGTTCTTCCAAAACCACATGTGAACTTGATGGATCTTTATCTTTGACAAATACTTATTTAAATTCTTCTATAGATTCTCTTAGACTATTTTTTTGGGTTTCACTAGTGCTATAATTTCTTCTCACATTCTTGTTCACGTTCCTTCTAAAATTTGGAATCCTTGAATTTTTCCTCATGCCCATTCTACAGAATCTTTCTATATGACCAAATTTGTTACATAAATGGCACACTAGTGCATTATTTCCAAATATGAGTCTAGACTAATTAACAAGTGCTCTACAATCTCTAGAAATATGTCCAAAGTTATTGCATTTAAAACACACAATGTTTTCTCTCATTCAATTATTTCCTTCATTGGATCTTCTTCTTGCAGGGTTGGTACTTCTAAACATTGTACTATTGCAATGATTATCTAATGCAGGAGCATCCAAAGGTATAAGGGCAATCCTGTGTCACCAAAAAAATGTACTTAGACTTAGTTTCTTTTTCATGTCTTTTCATATTTGGATACCCATTTGGGTCAAATAAAGGTTCCAACTCTCACAGTTCAACTATCAGTGTGCCAGAAAATCTCAAAAAAATAGGAGCAGGCAATTTGGCCATCATTTTGGTGACCTAGAAGGTGTGAATTGGCCAGATGAATGTAATTGTGATTTAGAGCATTCTAGAAAAAGAATCAGGTCAAAAGGCCCCACGGTTTGAAAGTTATTGTAGTTTTTCAAGTTTTGGAGACCTCCTAAGAATGCTTCAATGTTAAGTTAGGGGCATTAAATGACCTCAAAAAGGGTTGAAAAATGGGGGATGAGCAAAGCTGGTCCATAGGGCTATAGAGTGCTTTGAGAGATTTCTGAAAATGTAAATAGTTCATCAATCGGAGCTACGGTTCAAAAGTTATGCCTCCCGAAAGTTCGATTACCGTTTCTGGATTCTTCTAGATTTGCACCAACTTCTAACGCAGCTTCTGGAACCTTCTATTTGGTCGGTGGATGCATACTAGCACTTTCTAGAATGTACTCCTAGTCCTTAACCCTCTGGGGTCTATTTAAGGACATTTTTGGAATTGTAAAAGGTAGTTCGGAGTGGAGTTTGAGAGGAGGTACTGAAAGGAGAAATTATCTCCAGATTTATTCTATTGTAAGCCCTTAGGGCATGTTTTGAAGTTTATTTTCTTTGTACTATTTGTACTAGCTTATTTTCTCAGTTAATACAATTTCCCTTTTCTTTTGTGTCCATTCTATTCTTGGGTTGTGTCCCCATCAAGTGAGACACCCAGGGTAGATTGAAAAGTGACCCTGTCACTTTATGAATGGTAGAGGAAATCCCAAATGGGAAACCTCAGCTGCTGAAATCCAAGTTGAGTCTTCGATCAGCCATCCTTTCCACTTCACCAAATACTCTTCATACTACCTACTTCTAGTACTCCTACCCACACGATGATCTAGAATGTCTTCTATCTCCTCCTTCTTAGAAGCAGGAATCGGACATGGTTCTAACACCAGCTCCTCATCTGCACCATCATCATGATACTCTGTTAAATTTGCAATGTTGAAAATGGGAGAAATGTGAATACCATCTGGAAGCTCCACTTCATATGCATTTCCTGAGTCATGTTTCTTCAAAATTTTGCAAGGGCCAAATTTCTTCATTTTCAGCTTGTTGTAAGTACTGGCTGGAAATCTTTCTTTTCGTAAGTGCACCATGACTAAATCTCATACTTGGAATTCCTTATGTCTTCTCCTTTGATCAGCCCTAGCTTTATACTCTTGATTCATCTTGGTTATGTGTGCCTAAACCTCCTCATGTAGATGCTTGATATGTTCAGCAAATTCCTCAGCTTCAGCACTTGTCCTCTCCCCTTGTTCTATCTTCCTTAGCTCTGGTGCAGTCCTTGGGCTATTCCCATATACAATTTGGAATGGTGATTTTCCAATACTTCTATTTATAGAGTTATTGTAAGCAAACTCTGCTTGTGGTAGAATCAAATCCCATCCCTTGGGCTTATCCCCAACTAAACATCTCAGCAAATTGCCCAGACTTCTGTTTACCACTTCTATTTGATCTTCAGTTTGTGGGTGATGCATGGAACTAAATTTCAAGTCTATTCTCAACTTTTTCCACAATGTCCTCTAGAAATACACCACAAATTTAGTATCTCTGTCAGAAACTATGCTCCTTGGAAGACCATGTAGTCTTACCACCTCTTTTAAAAACAAGTCTGCAATATGGACAGCATCGTGAGTTTTGTGGCATGGAATGAAATGTGCCATTTTGGAGAACCTATCAACCACCACGAATACTGAGTCATTACCCCTTTGTGTCCTTGGAAATCCAAGAAAAAAATCCATACTTATGTCCTTGCATGGCCTTGATGGAACAGGCAATGGCTGATATAGGCCAGTATTGTGACTAAACCCCTTGGCAACTTGACAAACCTAGCAACTCTGTACAAACTTCTTCACATCTTGTGAAATTTGAGGCCAAAAATAATGTTCTCTAAAAATGGCAATGGTCTTATCTCGACCAAAATGTCCTGCCATCCCTCTGCTGTGTTTCTCCTTAATTAGATTTTCCCTCATGGAACTCCTTGGAATGTACAATTGACTATCTTTGAACAACATGCCATCCTGAATCAAATAGTCTAACCACTTGGTTCTATCTACAACAACAGGTTCTTTAGAAGCTTTCCATGCTTCAGCAAAATCAAGATCCTCGGGGTACAAATTCTTGAGTTCATCAAACCCAACTACTTCAACCTGCATTGTTGTAAGCAACAACTGTCTCCTACTTAGTGTATCTGCAACCCTGTGAGATTTTCCACTTCTATGCTTCAACACAAATGTATAGCTCTGCAAGAATTCTACCCACTTCATATGCCTCTAATTCAATTTACCTTGGCTATTTAGGTACTGTAATGCCTGATGATCAGTATACAAAACAAATTCTTTTGGCAATAAATAATGCCTCCATTTCTTTAAGGCCTGAACTATTGCATAGAACTCTTGATCATAAATAGAATACTTCTTCTTTGCATCATTCAATTTTTCACTAAAATATGCAATAGGCTTACCTTCTTGGCTTAATACAACCCCAATAGCACTGCCACTGGCATCACAATCCACCTAGAAAACCTTTCTAAAATCTAGAAGTGCCAACACAAGCTGTTCTATCACCTTCTCCTTCAGTAATTCAAAACTTCTCATAGCTGCTGCAGTCCATTTGAACTCTTTTCTATCCCCTCTTATTGTATCAATTAGGGGTGCACATATGCCACTGAAATTCTTTATAAACTTCTTGTAAAAACTAACCAGACCATGAAGAGATCTTACCTCAGTAGAAGACCTTGGAGTAGGCTATTCCAAGATGGCTTTTACCTTCTTTGGATCCATTTTGAGACCTTCAGGTGATATAACAAACCCCAAATAGACTAACTCCCTTTTTGCAAAGATACACTTCTTCAGATTAATTAACAGTTTCTCTTCCCTTAGCCTTTCAAGGACACTACGAATATGCAATAAATGTTCTTCCAAAGTCTTTCTAAAAATTAAAATATCATCCAAATAGACAATAACAAATTTTTCCAAGAGCTTATTAAGTACCTCATTCATGAGCCGCATGAAGGTGCTTGGGGCGTTCATCAATCCAAAGGGCATGAGTAACCACTCATAAAGACACTCCTTAGTCTTGAAGGCTTTTTCCCACTCATCTCCTTCTCAAATTTGTATATGCTGATAACCACTCTTAAGATCTATCTTTTTGAAGTACTGAGCTCCACTCAAGCAGTCCATAAGATGATCCATCCTTGGCAAAGGAAACTGGTACTTGATGGTTATCCTATTCATAGCTTGAGAATCTGTACACATCCTCCACTCTCCATCCTTCTTTGGTGCGAGTACTGTAGGTACTGCACATGGACTCAGGCTCTCTCGAATCAAGCCCTTCCTCAACAGTTCTTGAACCTGTCTATTTAGCTCCTTTGTTTCAGTAGGAGTCATCCTATGAGCAACCTTGTTAGGCAAACTAGCTCCTAGAATCAGATCTATCTGATGACTAATTTTCCTTACTGGTGGCAATCCATCTAGAACATTATCAAAGATAATATCTCCAAACTCCCCTAGTAAATCTGAAACTTCAAGTGATATTTCACTACTACCTTCTTTATCTTTCCTAGGAATCAAAGTATAGCACATATGCTGATGTTTCATGCCATCTAAAAACTTCCTTTCATCAACAAGACAAATCCTAGCACTGCTACATACCTTTTCACCTTCCTTTTTCATGGGCTTCAATTTGTGGCGAACTCCATCCTTTGTCAGAGAGTATGTGTTTGCATGTCCATCATGTACTGTATGTCTATCAAACTGCCATGGTCTACCCAACAATAGATGGCAAACATCCATCGAAATAACATCACAAAGAACTTCATCATGGTAACTCCCAATTTTGAATTTCACTAAACATTGTTCACTTACTAGGACCTTATGATCATCTTTTACCCAAGCAATCCGATAGGGCTGAGGATGTTTCTCCCTCTTGAGATTCAGCTTATAGACCATCTCTTCTGATACCAAGTTATCAGTGCTACCACCATCAATGATCACATCACAACATTTATCCTCACACTTGCATCTGGTAGAGAACAGACTCCTCCATTGTCCTAGTTCAATCTCACCACTTAGTAGGACTCTTTCATTTACCAAGGTCTCTCCTCTTTTTGCATCCTCTGAATGTGATAATTGTGCATCTTCATCCACATGAGAAACCCTAGCTTGGCTCTCAGCTCTCCTATCTATCCTTCCTTGTCATTGAGGGCATTCAAAGGCATGATGACCTTCTCCATTGCAATGGAAATAGGTACCATGGAAGCCTCCTCTTCCTTTTCCACATGCTCTACCTCTTCCTCTTTGATTTCCAAAGTCTTGATCATGGGAGCAGTTGAAACCCTCATTCCTCTGGTTCCTGCTAGTACCCACATCTTTAGTTTTCTTTTGGGTTTCATTGCAGCCTCCAAATGATCTACCACTTCCCCTTCCTCCTTGACTGATCCCTCTTTGTCTTCCTTCAAACCTTTTATTCAGCTTCTCTTCAACTCGTAGGGAAAACTGGTATGCCTCTTCAACACTAGTCATTCTTACTAGACTTAATTCCTCCTTGATGCTAGGTTGCAACCCACCAATATAACAAGCAACCTTCTCCTTATTTGCTTCTACATGCCCCACTCTAATCAAGAGTCGATAAAATTCCTTTATATATTCTTGGACTGATCTTCCTGCTTGCTTTAACCCATGCATCTTCTTAAACAAATCAAGCTCGTAGTCCACACGAATGAACTGCTTCTTCAATTTGTCCACCATGCGATCCCATCTTGTGATCTTCTCCTTTCCTCTTTTGTTTCTTTCCAATTGAACCTCTTGCCACCAAATTTTTGCATGGCCTTTTAGTTTGGCCTTTGCAAACTTAACACTATCTAGGTCCCTGATATTCTCATACTCAAAGTATTCTTCCAGTTCATTGATCCAATCGATCAACTCATCTGGTTTCATATTTTCTGAAAATACACCCACTTCAATTGTAGGTCTTTTCCCAAACTTAGTAATGGCCCTAAAAAGCCTTTTCTCTACATGATTCAGAACTTCCCCGTCAAATTCCCCTTTTGGTCCAATTTCATCTTCTTTATTGTCATCTTCACTTTCATCACCTGTGGCCATAATTGCTCCTCTACGGAGCTCCTCCTGCAATGTTTGTACATGCCTTTGGAGGGCTCTAACCTCCTCAGGATTAATAGCTCTAGCCCTTCCACCACGCTCTCTTCGTGGAGGCATCTTCTAACTTGAACCCACAACCACACAGTCCTGGTGCAAACTGCCTCATAGTCGGCACTCTGTCTACACACTTAGGAAAACCAGCTCTGATACCACTTGATGGGGACACAACCCAAGAACAGAATGGACACAATAGAAAAAGGAAAATTGTGTTAACTAAAAAATAAGCTAGTACTTTCAGTACAAAGAAAATAAACTTCAAAACATGCCCTAAGGGCTTACAATAGCATAAATGTGGAGATAATTTCTCCCTTCAGTACCTCCTCTCAAACTCCACTCCGAATTGCCTTTTATAATGCCAGAAATCTCCTTAAATAGACCCCAAAGGGTTAAGGACTAAGAGTACATTCTAGAAAGTTCTAGTCGGCATCCACCGACCAAATAGAAGGTTCCAGAAGCTGTGTTAGAAGTCGTTGTAAATCTAGAAGAATCCAAAAATGGTAGTTGAACTTTTGGGAGGCATAGCTTTTGAACCGTAGCTCCGATTGACGAATCATTTACATTTCTAAAAAGATCTCAAAGCGCTCTATAGCCCTATGGACCAGCTTCACTCATCCCCATTTTTTAGCCCTTTTTGAGGTCATTTAATGCCCCTAACTTGACTTTGAAGCATTCTTAGGAGGTCTCCAAAACCTAAAAAATTGCAATAACTTTCAAACCGTGGGGCCTTTTGACTTGATTCTTTTTCTAGAATGCTATAAATTAAAATTAAATTCATCTGGCCAACTCACACCTTCTAGTTCAGCAAAATGATGGCCCAATTACATGCTCCTATTTTTTTGGGATTTTCTAGCACACTGATAGTGGAACTGTGAGAATTGGAACCTTTATTTGACCCAAATGGGTGTCCAAAAATGAAAACACATGAAATGAAAACTAATTCTAAGTACATTTTTTGGGTGACACAAGATTTCCCTTATACCTCTAGATGCTCTTGCATCACTTTGTTATTTATGGATGTTCGCAAGGAATTCTTGATGTAGGATTGTTATTGCAGGTTGTTCAATTATTGCTTTGATAACGAAAAATCAGAGTTGGATTATTTCATATAGATCTGGTATAAATTTATGTGTTGGTTTATTCAAATTTTATATCTTTCAACAGATATATTTAGATGGTAAGCATGATGTTAAATAGGATATTTGTAAAACTCTCATGTGTTTATATGTATTGGTGAGTGTTTTTACATAGATATTAATCTTTATTTTCTTGATGGAAATTAAACATATTTAATGTGTGTATGACAAACACATTTTGGTATTCCTAATATTGAAAATTTCTCATTTATATTGGTGTAATTGTTATTTGTGAGAAATTCATTTCATACCTATTTGTGCTTGACTTGTGTAAATATATTTATTTATATTAAGTAGATGTCTTGAAGATTCATACACAAAATTCATATGAATATAGGGTGTAATAATCACACATATTTATATAAATTTAAGTGTGAAATATTTAATTTGAACTTTGCATATGATAAGATATATATATCCGCAGCTGTTATTACTTATGAGGTCATTGTGTTTTCATATATTATATGTTAATGAGGATTCATTTTCTAAAACCCTAGTGGGTTTTGAATGCTATGTTTATGGTAATATGTTAATGGTTTGATAGCCTAAATATGGTGGTGGATTTGGACTGTCATTGTACTCAGTCCTACAGTTGAATTTAATGCATTTTTATGAGGTATTATGGCACTAAGGGTTAGTCGATCATTTCATTTTGTGAGTTGGAGTTCCTGTTAAGATAGGGCCAGAAACTTGGCCACATTGTTCTATTTGATGAACACCTGTAACCCTTGTTGCTATGGAATCGATATCATGGAGGAGTTTGTTGTATGTAAATGCATGCTTATGAGGCTGATTATTGTAGAGTTTCTCACAGCTAGTCAATTTGTTACATTTCTCTCTGGTGTTTTTGGTCGGTGTTCGATTTGGGAAATGTGGTTTGGATCTTTGTATTTGGGGCTTCGACTTCGAGTTGTAGTGTAGAGCTTGTGTTAAGCATTCTCCATTTCATGTATTACACATATGGGCATTCTCTATCCCTACTCTCTCTTACTATTGATTTCTTTGGTTAGTAATAAAAATGTTAACTGATGTATAAAACTAGGTTGCATCTCGACCCTCGAGTCTGCAAGTGGGCAGGGCTCGACACAAGTTGTTGAGTGTTGTTGATTCCCATGCTTGAGTGTGGATTTGTAAGGTTTTCTTGCTAACTTAGATTTTATTTGAGTTTTGGTTGTTGTTTATTTTTCTTTTTTAAAATGTGTTATAGAATGTTGTGCTCGGTTTGGGAATATAGATTTCATTTGGGATATGTTGCTAGCAATTCAGGTTGTTGTATATGTCGGAAATGTTTAAGAGTACATTTTTTTTGTTTAAAAGAAGAGTTCTTTATGATAAACTACTATGAGTATTGTTGCCAAAAAACTTGTTATGGTGGGTAGTCATAATATGTAACAATTTTGTTAGCTTGCATACAGTTCATTTGGTCATACAATTTGCATACTACCTTAAGCAATAGGGTAGAGTGTTGTTTCATTTGACTATTACATAAACTGTCAGTTTAAGCAAACTTTGGAAATTCTAGGCCAGACCATTATAATTATTCATGGCTAATGCTATTGAAACAAAAATAGGTATGGTATCGATTTGTTACATGAACTTATAATTAGGTTAACACTCAGTAGTAGGTACTCGACCTAGTCATTTTGTTAAATAGTTAGCTTGGTTCAAAATGATATTGAACTTTTAGGCAACAACACAATTTGTAATTTAACTTTGAAATAGAGTTACAACTGATGTTTGGTTTGAATATGCATGTGAAATGGTTTCATTTATAGTTGTATAAGGTTTCATATGATATTTGGAATCTTGTAATTGCTATTATATGATTTCCAATCATTACATTTTCTCAAACAATTTGTTAACAATTATACTTGATCATTATTTGGTTGAAGAGAGTCAAAATAGAGTTAGAGTATTAATTTAGTTATTTATAGTTAGCAATAGATATTGATATTCTGTTGTTAAAATATATATATATATATATATATATATATATATATATATATATATATATATATATATATATATATATATATATATAGTAATGTGTCGAATGGTGTATTTGAGACCATATGTAGTTGTGTTGTGTCGAATATAGCTAAGGAATTGAACAGATGTATGAGATTGTGGTAACGACATTTGGTTATATGGTTATCATGAAACTTAAAATACATATATTTGGCATCAACATTTTGGTAAATAGTTAGTATGAATTTGCAAATTCATGGATTTTAAATGAGCAGTCATAATTTTATTAAATTGTGAAGTTGAATAATGTTGTTGTAGTTTAAATAGGGAAATAATGAGGAAACATATTGTGGGTAGAACTGAAATCACAGTGATTTAGATGTTTAGTTAAACACGAATGATAACATCATAATTGATCCTCTACTCAAACATAGATTGAATTTGTTTATTAAAAAAAACTGTCTGGGGTGTTAAATTTTGTTATGAGGTATTTCGTTACATTTTATAATGTTCAAAATAAAATCGAATTCTACAGATGCAATTTGTTATTTATTTGGATTTAGAAATGTTACAATTTATGATTAAATTGAAATGCTGATTTCAAATATTGAATCGGTTATGATATATGTTGATGATATTTATTTTTAAACAAGAATATCATTTGTACTTTGATATTATTATTTTTCTATTTTGAAGGATTAATATAGGTTGTTATGATAGCAAGGTTAAATAGTATAGTACTAAGATCAGTAAATATCATTAAATTAATGTGTCAATTTAATTGTATTTACGAGTACTTATTATTATAGTATTTGTTTCTGTTGTTATAGTAATCTAAATTTATCTTTTGAATAGGCAGAATAAGATGTGTTCAAATAGATTAAAGGATGTAGTATCATGTTGAATACTGATTTTATATCTATTGCATGCACATTCTTAGAATATCTATTTGATGTGTATTTTAAGGATAGCTGTGATGTACATATATCGGGGTGGCTGAATTTGGTTTATCCTATTCAGTTAATTAATTCAGTGATAACTTTAACAGAAACTAGGTGGGTTAATTACATATAAAAGATAATTGGCCTTACCTATGACTTAAACCTATATGGTTAAGTATGGAGAACAAGGCATATCTCTATTTTGTCATTGACAAGTATAATAGAGAATTGTATTATGTGTTGACTATGCGCACACCATACATGAATGCAAAATCTTAGTACCATAATGATGACACCTCAGTATATATTTGATTCATTTATGGGTTATTCTCAGTGCGAGTTTAATTTGGTATTGTCAAGTAAATGTTTACTTCTTGCATATTAATTATGGAACTGCACTATGTTAAGTGAATCAAATATCTGCATTATGGTTATGTATATGTTTGTTCTAACGTGTATGCAGGTGGATTATGCTTTTCAACTCAGTGTGTACTGAGCCCCTTTTTGTGTTGTGTTGCATTTCTGTGTGTTTTTCAAGTACTTCAAGTTGATTAGTAAGTAGCTAAAGATTATTGTTGAAGTTTCTTCATGAATTAGTGCTTAATTACTTGTAGGGTCCATATGTTGGACATTAGAGATCAAAAATAATATTGTACTTCACAATTGTACTGAACTCAATATGTAATAGCATCATATTGGTAACATATATGGATGATATCATATTTCATCTTGAGTATTTTGGATTGAGAGTGACTCAATCATTGTATTTGTACTTGTATTAAGTTGATTTAATTAAAAAAAAATTATATTGTGTTCTTTGTATTTGTTATTGGTTTTCAAATTTATTTGTTTTTGTTAGTGTTAGTGTTACATTTTGTATCAGAGTGTGGTTAAAATAACCAGGACTCTTGGGTTATAGGGTTTAACCTGTCATCGATGTGTTATTAATTGTTAGTTGTTTTTAGGTAGCTATCATGCCTCTCATCACTAGAGGAACTCGAGGATGCGACATTCCTGAGGATAACCTTGCTGGCAGAGGCAGAGGCAGGGGCAAGGGCCATGGTAGAGGTCCTAGGCACCAGAATGATGCTGGAGTTGGTCAGTTTGATCAAAATGTTGGGGCTGGAAACAACCAAGATAACCAGGCAGACCAAGCTATTGTACTTCAGAGGATATTGGAACGTCTCAATAATATTGAGACTAACAACCAGATTCTTGGTGGGGGAGTGAATGATAGGAGACCTCTTGTGCAGGGTATTAACCTTCCTATAGAGCATGATCTAGTGGCAAGATCTCAACTCAAGGATCTTTCCAAGGTGAAAGGGCCATTATTTTATGGTACAAAATAGGGTATAGTGGTAGAAGCTTGGCTATTGAATATTGAGCAATGTTTTGTCTTACACCATTACTTGAGTAACGTGAAGGTAAGATGGATGGTTATACATTTGAGGGGTTTTGGTTCCTTGTGGTGGAAACAGGAGTTGGAGAAACTAGGCATTGATATCTCTCTTGTTACTTGGGAGCTCTTTGTAGAGTGATTCAAGGAGAGGTTTATGCCTAAATATTGGCGTCAAGCACGTGCAAAGGATTTCTTTCAGATTATGTAGTCTAGCTCTATAGTGGAAGCTTATGAACGTAGGTTCTATGAGCTTAAAAAGTTTTTTGGGTGGGCTGAAAATGATAAGGCCATGATACAACACTTCATTAGAGGGCTTATGCCCAAGATTGGGGAGGAAGTGATAACTTTCAGACCTTTGACTATGGAGGAAGCTTCGGAGCAAGAAAAGCTAATTGAGATGAAGTCTGGTTATCATGGGGCTTCATACAAAACCAGCATGAATCCACCTACCCCGAATGTCAGTATGAATCAAAAGCTTCCTTAGAGTAGTTTGAAATTAGGGTATTCAGGTGGGAAATTCAAGAAGAAGAAAATTGGTAAGGATTCCAAAGGTTCTAAAAAGCCTAGACCATCTCAATGACCTCAGAGTGTGTAGAGTAATAAACTATCTCCTAATCCTTCTGGTTAGAACATGGGATTCAAGAAATCTGTTAAGTGTTTCCATTGTGGACAGTTAGGTCATTACCAATCTCAGTGCCCTAACTAGGACAAGCCGAAGGTTGGACCTAAGGCAGCTAGGTCTGAAGTGATAGTTGGTGATTCTGCCAAGAACCACCATATCTTTGCAACCCTGGATTAGAAACAGGCCAAACACCAGAACACAATTATAGAATCTCAAGGTAATACTCAAGGTATGAAAGTATCTATCTTATTTGACTCTGGAGCTATAGACTCATTTATTTCTTCTGCTTTAGTTGCAAATAGTGGAATTCCTATGGTTAGGGCAAGGAATAGTTGGCAAGTGGAGTTAGCATTAGGTTCTAGGGTGAATGTAGATATTGTTGCTCCTGACTGTATGATTCAAATGAAATTTTTTACTACTTCAGCGAACCTTAGAGTTATACCTTTAGGATCATATGACATAGTTTTGGGAATGGATTGGTTAGAACAACATCAAGCCATTTTGGATTGCAAGAATAAGTTAATCTATTGCATTGATGATTTTGGATCAGCTAGGGATATTGCTAGAATCAAGAGACCCATCTCTTTGTGGACAATTTATGCCAAGCAATTGGCTAGGTGTGCTCAGAAAGGCTGCAGTTTGTTTGCCATTTCGGTAAATGATGTAGAAGATTCTTTTGTTAAAGGTTCTTCTCTCGACCATCCAATCTTGCAGAGGTTTTTGGATATTTTTGTTGAGGAGATTCCTAGAATACCTCCAAGAAGAGAAATTGATTTTTGAATAGATTTGGTGCTATGAATGGAACCAATTTCCAAGACTCCATATAGGATGACAGCTCAAGAGCTAGTTGAAGTTAAATTTCAGTTGGAGGAGCTTTTGGAAAAAGGTTTGATTTGTCCTAGTGTATCACCTTGGGGTGCTCCTGTAATCTTTGTCAAGAAGAAAGATGGCTCCTTAAGACTTTGTATCAATTATAGATAGTTAAATAAGGTCACTATTAAGAATAGGTATCCTTTACCTAGAATTGATGACATATTTGACCAAGTCAAGGGTGCCCAAGTCTTTTTGAAGATTCATCTGAAATTCGAGTATCATCAACTTAGAATTCATAGTAGTACCTTTTGGTTAACAAATGCACCTTCAGTGTTCATGAGCCTAATGAATGGTGTGTTTAGAACTTACCTAGACAAGTTTGTAGTAGTTTTTCTAGATGATATTTTTGTGTATTCTAACACTGCTGAGGAACATTAGTAGCATTTAAATCAAGTTCTGGAATGCCTTCATAGGAATAGACTGTATGCCAATCCTAAGAAGTGTGAATTCTTCAAATCAAAGATTTTCTACTTAGGGCATATCATTTCAGGGGATGGAATTTCTATAGATCCATCCAAAATTTGGGCTATTGTTGATTTCCAACACCTACGAATGTGTTCAAAGTTTGAAGTTTCATGGGCTTAGCTAGCTATTACCACAAGTTTCTGTCAAAGTTCTCCAGAATAGCACATCCTATCACATCTCTTTAGAGAAAAGGGAAGAAATTTGTGTGGACAGAGGAGTGCGAGGTAGAATTTCAAAAACTTAAAGAATGTTTGACCAGTGCACTAGTTCTGGTAGTCCCTGATTCAGCTAAGGAGTTTGTGGTTTGCACTGATGCATCTTTGGATGGCATAGGGGTAGTGTTGATGTAGGATGGATGTGTTATAGCATATGAGTCCAAAAAGCTTAAGAGTCATGAGGTGAATTACCCTACTCATGATCTCAAACTTGTTGTGATTATGCATGCTTTGATCAAGTGGTGGCATTTTCTTCTAGGTCAACAATTTGAGTTACATTTTGATCATCGAAGCCTTTAGTATCTTTTCACACAACCAAACCTCAATGGCAGATAGCGAAGATGGATGGAGTTCCTGTGTGAATATGACTTTGAGATTAGGTATGTGCAAGGGAAGGAGAATGTGGTTGCTGATGCACTTAGCAGAAAGGAACATGAATTATCTTCTTTAATCCTGACAGTGGATCTTAAGGATAAGATTTTACAAAACCTTTCTGCAGATCATTGGTTCTAGGATGTTAAGGTTGTTATTGACAGTGGTAGCATCTTGGAAGGACATTTTGAGCGGTATTCAATGAATTCTTAAGGTTTGCTGCTGTATAGAGGAAGTGTGTACATTCTTGAGTTGGGTGATTTGAGAAATCTGGTTATGGTTGAGGCCCACAAAGCACCATATTCAACTCATTCGAGTGTCAAGAAAATGCATGCTAACCTTAAGAAGCATTATTATTGGCCTGGAATGAAGAGAGACATAAAAAATTTTGTGGCTAGATGCTTGGAATGTTAGCAGGTAAAGGTTGAACATCAACACCCTAGAGGATTATTGCAACCACATAGTATTCCAGAATGGAAATGGGACACCATTTTGATAGATTTTATTACTGGATTTCCTATTACAACTCATAGACATGATGCTATTATGGTGGTAGTGGACCGATTTTCGAAGGTTGCTCACTTTATTCTTGTTAGATTGTCCTATAATGCAGCAACGGTTGCCAAAGTATATATGGAACAGATTGTTAAGTTACATGGAATTCCTAAAAAGATTATTTCTGATAGGGATCTAGTGTTTACTTATTCTCTTTGGAAATCCATTCAGCGAGAGTTAGGTACTCAGTTGAATTTCAGTTTAGCCTATCACCCAGAGATAGACGGACAAACTAAATGTGTCAACTAGATTTTGGAAGAAATGCTTAGGATGTACGTAATGGATAGACAGAATAAAAGGGAGGAGTATCTACATTTGGTAGAATTCGCTTATAACAATGGATATCATAGTTCCATAGGTATGGCACCATCTCAGACATTGTATGGTAGACCTTGTAGGACACCTCTCAGTTGAGATAATTTGGAGGACAAGACTCTTTTAGGACCTCTTATGTTGCAAGATTTGGAGCAGCAAGTTAAGAGGATTAGAGAGCACCTTATTATTGCTCAAGATAGATAGAAGAAATATGCTAATAAGCATATAATTGATAGTCAATTCTTGGTAGGTGATAAAGTGTTTCTCCGAGTAAGACCACGTAAGAGTCCAAATTTTTATGGAAAGGGATCCAAGTTAGCACCACGATTTGTAGGTCTATTTGAAATTTTGGAATGGATTGGACCAGTTGCCTACAAACTTGCCTTGCCACCGATTCTTTCATGCATACATAATGTATTTCATGTTTCAATTTTGCATAACTATATACTTGATATTGCTCACGTCCTTGATTGGAAAAATTTGCAGATTTTGGATGGTCAAATCATGCTAGAACCAGTACAGATCATGCAAAGTAGAACTATGAGTTTAAGAGGAAGAGAAATAAGGTAGGTAAAGGTCCTATGGGATCTCAATGATGAGACATCTGCTACCTGGGAGGATATTGAAATGATGAGAGTAGCTCATCCGCACTTGTTTGTTGACTTCCAAGAGAAAGTTGAACCCTAGTGGGGGAGGGTGTCATGCCTGACTCTACTCCTTTCTATTTCTCCTTATTTACTTTAGTTTTTTTTTTTGTCATTAGTTTTTTTACTGGGATATTTTAAACTCAACACTATTTTGTTTATGATCAAATAGTTAAGTTTCGGATTTGTGAGATACATTTTTTATGGATACTGCTTTGGTATTTCAGTTTGATTGTACTTGGGATTTTAGCTGATCAGATCTAGTTGTAATGCTGATTTAGAAATGTATGATTTGATCTCAGAACTGAAACGGGTCTTTGTTATTTATGGATGTTTGCAAGGAATTCTTGATGCAGGATTGTTTTTATAGGTTGTTCAGTTATTACTTTGATAACAAAAATCAGATTTGGATTATTTCATATAGATCTGGTATAAATTTATGTGTTGGTTTATTTGAATTTTATATATTTCAAAAGATATATTTAGATGGTAAGCGTGATGTTAAATAGGATGTCTGTAAAACTCTCATGTGTTTATATGTATCGGTGAGAGTGTTTACATAGATATTAATCTTTATTTTCTTGATGGAAATTAAACACATTTAATGTGTCTATGATGAACACATTTTTGTATTCCTAAGATTGAGAATTTCTCATTTATATTGGTGTAATTGTTATTTGTGAGAAATTCATTTCATACCTATTTGTGCTTGACTTGTGTAAATATATTTATTTATATTAAGTAGATGTCTTGAAGATTCATACACAAAATTCATATGAATATAGGGTGAAATAATCACACATATTTATATAAATTTAAGTGTGAAATATTTAATTTGAACTTTGCATATGATAAGATATATATATCCGCAGCTGTTATTACTTATGAGGTCATTGTGTTCTCATATATTATATGTTAATGAGGATTCATTTTCTAAAACCCTAGTGGGTTTTGAATGCTATGTTTATGGTAATATGTTAATGGTTTGATAGCCTAAATATGGTGGTGGATTTGGACTGTCATTGTACTCAGTCCTATAGTTGAATTTAATGCATTTTTATGAGGTATTATGGCACTAAGGGTTAGTCGATCATTTCATTTTGTGAGTTGGAGTTCCTGTTAAGATAGGGCCAGAAACTTGGCCACATTGTTCTATTTGATGAACACCTGTAACCCTTGTTGCTATGGAATCGATATCATGGAGGAGTTTGTTGTATGTAAATGCATGCTTATGAGGCTGATTATTGTAGAGTTTCTCACAGCTAGTCAATTTGTTACATTTCTCTCTGGTGTTTTTGGTCGGTGTTCGATTTGGGAAATGTGGTTTGGATCTTTGTATTTGGGGCTTCGACTTTGAGTTGTAGTGTAGAGCTTGTGCTAAGAATTCTCCATTTCGTGTATTGCATGTAGGGGCATTCTCTTTCCCTACTCTCTCTTAATTTTGATTTCTTTGGTTAGTAATAAAAATGTTAATTGATGTATAAAACTATGTTGCATCTCGACCCCTGAGTCTGGAAGTGGACAGGGCTCGACACGGGTTGTTGAGTGTTGTTGATTCCCATGCTTGAGAGTGGATTTGTAGGGTTTGCTTGGTAACTTAGATTTTATTTGAGTTTTGGTTGTTGTTTATTTTTCTTTTTTAAAATGTGTTATAGAATGTTGTGCTCAGTTTGGGAATATAGATTTCATTTGGGATATGTTGCTAGCAATTTGGGTTTCTATATATATTGGAAATGTTTAAGAGTACATTAGCTTCAGTTAAAAGCTGAGTTCTTTATGTTAAACTACTATGAGTATTGTTTCCAAAAAACTTGTTATGGTCGGCACTCATAATATATAACAATTGTGTTAGCTTGGGTATAGTTCATTTGGTCATATGATTTGCATACTGCCATAAGCAACAGGGCAGAGTGTTTTTTCATTTGACTGTTATATAAACTATTAGTTTAAGTAGACTTTGGAAATTCTAGGCTCAACCATTATAATGATTCATAGCTAATGCTATTGAAATGAAAATTGATATGGTATCAATTTGTTACATGAACTTATAAATAGGTTAACACTCAATAGTAGGTACTCGACCTAGACATTTTGTTAAATAGTTAGCTTGGTTACAAATGATATCAAACTTTTAGGCAACATCACAATTTGTAATTTAGCTTTGAAATAGAGTTACAACTGATGTCTAGTTTGAATATGCATGTGAAATGGTTTCATTTATAGTTGTATAAGGTTTCATATGAAATTTGGAATCTTTCAATTGCTATTATACAATTTCCAATCATTACATTTTGTCAAACAGTTTATTAACAGTTAGACTCGATCATAATTTGGTTGAAGAGAGTCGAAACAGAGTTAGAGTATTAATTTAGTTATTTATAGTTAGCAATAGATATTGATATTCTATTGTTAAAAATATATATAATGTGTTGAATGGTGTATTTGAGACCATAGATAGTTGTGTTGTGTCGAATATAGCTAAGGAATTGAACAGATGTATGAGATTCTGGTAATGACATTTGGTTATATGGTTATCATGAAACTTAAAACAGATATATTTGGCATCAACATTTTGGTAAATAGTTAGTATGAATTTTTGAATTCATGGATTTTTGATGAGCAGTCATAATTTTATCAAATTGTGAAGTTGAATAATGTTGTTGTAGTTTAAATAGGGAAATAATGAGGAAACATATTGTGGGTAGAACTAAAATCATAGTGATTTAGATGTTTAGTTAAACACAAATGATAACATCATAATTGATCCTTTGCTCAAACATAGATTAAATTTTTTTAGGAAAAAAAACTGTCTGGGGTGTTAAATTTTGTTATGAGGTATTTCGTTACATTTTATAATGTTCAAAATAAAATAGAATTCTACTGATGCAATCTGTTATTTATTTGGATTTAGAAATGTTGCAATTTATGATTAAATTGAAATGTTGATTTCAAATAATGAATCGGTTATCATATATGTTGATGATATTTATTTTTAAACAAGAATATCATTTGTACTTTGATATTATTATTTTTCTATTTCGAAGGATTAATATAGGTTGTTATGATAGCAGGTTTAAATAATATAGTACTAAGATCAGTAAATATCATTAAATTAATGTGTCAGTTTAATTGTATTTACAAGTTCTTATTATTATAGTATTTTTTTATGTTGTTATAGTAATCTAAATTTATCTTTTGAATAGGCAGAATAAGATGTGTACAAATAGATTAAAGGATGTAGTATCATGTTGAATACTAATTTTATATCTATTGCATGTACATTCTTAGAATATCTATTTGATGTGTATTTTAATGATAGCTATGATGTACATATATGGGGGTGGCTAAATTTGGTTTATCCTATTCAGTTAATTAATTCAGTGATAACTTTAAAAGAAAATGGGTGGGTTAATTACATATAAAAGATAATTAGCCTTATCTATGACTTAAACCTATATGGTTAAGTACGGAGAACAAGGCATATCTCTATTTTGTCATTGACAAGTATAATAGAGAATTATGTTATGTGTTGACTATGCACACACCATACATGGATGCAAAATTTTAGTGCCATAACGATGACACCTTAGTATATATATGATTCGTTTATGGGTTATTCTTAGTGTGAGTTTCATTGTCAAGTAAATGTTTACTTCTTGCATATTAATTATGGAACTGCACTATGTTAAGTGAATCAGATATCTGCATTATGGTTATGTATATGTTTGTGCTAACATGTATGCAGGTGGATTACGCTTTTCAACTCAATGTGTACTAAGCACCTTTTTGTGTTGTGTTGCATTTCTATGTGTTTTTCAGGTAGTTCAAGTTGATTAGCAAGTAGCTAAAGATTACTTTTGAAGTTTCTTCATGAATCAGTGCTTAATTACATGTATGGTCCATATGTTGGACATTAGAGATCAAAAAGAATGTTGTACTTAACAATTGTACTAAAATCAATATGTAATAGCATCATATTGGTAACATATATGGATGATATCATATTTCATCTTGAGTATTTTGGATTGAGAGTGAATCAATTGTTGTATTTGTACTCATATTAAGTTGATTTAATAAAAAAAAAATTATATTGTATTCTTTGTATTTGTTATTGGTTTTCAAATTTATTTTTTTTTGTTAGTGGTAGTGTTATAGAGATGATCTATCTTATCTTTCAACTTTCTAATGTAGTCATTAGCATCTTCATATATTTTTTCAAAGCATCTCTTTCTTCAGTAAGAATACTAATTTTCTCAAGAGATAATTTTAGGTTCTTCTATGATTGTTCCATATCCATAGGGATCTTACTCAAGTTGTTAAGAATTTGTTGAGTACTTATGCTTTGATAGCATTGAATCAGTATTTCACAAACTTTAGCCCAAAACTAGATATCTTTAACTTTATAACATGCATAAGAAAGTAAACTAACTATGTTGAATATTAAACATAACCATGTAATAAGAGAACTCATAACACCATATTTTATTAACTAGGGAGACCTTAGCCAAAGGAAAACCATGGTGGGGATGGTACCCACAAAATGATCCACTAATGAAAAGTATCTTTTGAAAGATATTGACCTTGTTAGGAGTTTATTACATCTGGTGTCTTGGTCCTTGTTAGAAGACTAAGTCTTGTTAGAAGGCTTGACATTATTAGAGATTGTTATATAAAATTATAAAATGTATGAAAGATGAGCCCATTTCCTAACCATGCAATATACAATGAAGTGCTTCAATACAAAGAAATATATACAAAAACCTCTTTAGACTGCTACTAATATCTTTAATATCTAATACTACCTTTGTTTCTCTTTAAAAAATTATCACAATTCACATTCCTCTAATCATACATTAGAATTCACATCATCAATTTCAAATTAACTCACATAATACTTCACATAACTTCATATTTAGCAATAAATATCTTCTTTTTCATCCTTGCAAATGGGGTTGCAAGCTTTGGGTTTAACCATGGAGGAAACTCCATAGTTAAGTGCGCTCAGGCTAGAGTAGTACTGGGATGGGTGACCTCTTGGGAAGTCTCGGTGCTTCACCCCTATGAGCATCACCTAGATCCAATGAGTGCTAATTGTTCCATTTATTCTCATGAGAGATGGATTCATGTTGAATCACTTCTCATGAAACATGGGTCAACAAGTTTGACTCAAAAAATCACATAGTTAAATCCTGATAGCAATATCACAATCCTTATGCCTTTTAACTATTTTCTACCTATGTACTAATGTAACTGAAAAATCCTTCATAACTATGTATGTATTGACTATATTGTCCTATGGAATTGACTATAGAATCCTCATACTCTATACTATCTATGCTCAAGTGTGCATGTACTAATATAGCCCCTATAAACTATGTTGATCAAAACTTCATCTATTCTAACAAAGAAACTATGTAACACTTAAACAATTTTCTAAGAAAACATGTCATAACTTTATCTTTTTGTGTTTATCACTTCATATGGCTAATATATTTCCATAAATGACAACATCAAAATGTCTAACCTAGCTAGCTTTCCAACAAATTTCTTGCTCAAATTTGAACTAGGAACTTGTTGTATTTTATGGTCAGAAATTATATCTCATGGTCATCCTAGCTTAATTTTGAATTTCAAAATGTGAGATGATGTATATAAATTCTCCATCTCTCCTCATTTAGACACATTTAATAAATAATTGAATAGCCAAGAATATTTCATTATCAATAAGTCATTCACGATCAAGTTAATTCATGAATATTCAAAGGAAAACATCAAAGATCTATTGTTTCTACAAGAATTAAAGGTATTTTGAAGGCAATTTTCTCCATCATAGAATTTTTTTCTATCATGATGGCTAAATTGATGAGCTCTCAATGAATAAAAAAGATCCTTAATCCATACTCATGCATTCTTCCTCCATAGAAAGCATTCAATCAAGAATAAAAATATTAAAGATATAAATGTGGCATTCATATACCCATATATTCATGAGCCATGCTTTATTTCTTTGTGCATTCCAAGGTTGACAATAAAAACACTTAGACATCCTTATGGATATTTGTGATCTCAATATTTGTTCATGAGAGTATTGGCAAGATAAATCTAATATTTACCTTCATATTTACTATACTTTATGCAATTTCATTTTATTTTCAATATTCATTCCTAAACAAGGGTTTGACCAAGGTGAATCCCTCTTTGTAACAATTTCCCCATTTTTAGTGTGAAAGAATAGGAGATGTGATTATCTAGACAGTTCAAGATCTACACGATTGACTCTGAAAGTTTTAGGAAAATTCATTGAGAACAAAATATAACCTAGGCTTCTTGTCCCAAAAACAAAATTTCCAAGGCATTTTTTACCTTAAAAATTACCTTTAAATTTGAATTATCTTAGGTTGCGATGTTTTTGACATTCCCATTTTAGTTCACCACAACTTTTTGTTTATCTTTTGTCAGGTTAATTTTTGTAACTACTTATATTTTCTTATTTAGTCTTTTGTCTTGCATCATTAGGTCATTGTTTCTAAATCCATTTTGTTCTTAATCATATTCAATTAAGGAAAGAGGCCATTGTCTCACTTAGTTCTTGAAACTAACTTTGATCCTCATAGGATATCTTCCTTCCAAATTGTGCATTAAGGAAAGGTAGGTCAAATCTCTCAAATCCTACTAGCCATATTTACTTTATGTAGAAAGTGTTGGAAATAAAAATGGGAAAGTAAGTTTTAAGATAGGGGAGAGACATGAATTAGTACTTAAAACTTTTACCACTAAAACATTTCACAATCATCCATCTCATAACTTAACATGTAAACTAAAATATGTAAGCATGCATCACGTCCATAGAATAAAATAAATTACCACATAAGACAAAAGATTTGATTACCCATAGAACCTCTAAGGAGAAGGTAAAACCAAGGTGGGAACAACACCCACAAATCTTCACTTCTACAACAATAAACTGTGGCCAATTATGGCTGCAAATTTTCAATTATAATCTATGATCTACCTTGTGGGAGGTTTTCCCTATTAAAGGCTTAAAAAGACTATTAGATCTCATATTGACTAAAGAATTTAAACTTACAATTAAGTAAGCACTCTATTACAAGATTTACAAAAGTCTATTAGGACTAGTCTGTTAAGAGATTTACCCTATATCACTTGTCAAATGATTTAGTACTAATCCTTCGGTTAACACCCTTTAGCTAGATGTTAAATCTCCTCTTTAAATTTTATTTCTTGATCCTTTTGATCAAATGTATCTTCTCTGATTTTCCACTACTTGTCTTCACAGTTGGTTCTACAATGCTTAACCTTCACTTAAGCGCCTTCTCTATGTCTCTTTTGGAAATGATCTCCTTGGTGTCTATCTTTACACTCTTACTCCCACTTAGGGTTTACCTCCTTAAGTAGGCATCTGGAGATGATCTTAGGTAATAATCGATGGCTTTGGTTGATGGCTATTTCTTCCTAATGCTTCCCTATTTTTGATTAGTTACATGTATAACATAGGGATGAGTGATTGACTTGATCTTTATTTCTTTGTATCAAAAATTTGAGATTATTTCAGGCAAAAATGATTTAAATAGAAGTTTGTGTCATTACACACATATATTTCATTGACTAGTTACTTGACATCAATAGGATTTTGATACTCAACCTTAATTATGCTCTTGTGATGTTTACTTAACTCTTGAATCACTTGGCATGTAGTAACTATTTGGCATACACTATCTTCTCAACACTTGACTGATTTGACACATATTGACTACTTGACACCTACTAGTTCTTGACAATAACTAGCATATCACTTGACATGTATTTTTTGGAGACTTATGCTCAACATGCTCTGATCACTCAGCTTACACTAATCACTTAACTCATTTTGTTCACTTGGCATAAACTATGAACTCGACCTAAGTAATGGCTTGGTTGTAGTGATGACCCACCAATTATGTTAGATGATGACTACGTGTTTTGTCACTACAATGTAAAAACCATAATGAAATTAATAGTCTCCCCCTTTGACATGAGTGGAAAAAATGCTTTGTCATCACTTGTATATTCTTTCTTCATGCATAAGTTAGACAATGTATACATTCTACTTGGTCTCTATGCAAAAGTTCAAAACCTTCAAAATTTGCAAAAATATTTTTGTTACCTTGTTATGTTATTCCCCCTGAGTAAATACTTCATTTCTATTTTATGACTCCTTCTGAGTAGATATCTACCTTGAAAATATCTTCAAAATTAAAATCTTCAAAGTCTTCAAAATCTTTAGAATCCCCCCTTTTGATACTTATGTCTATGAGGGTTGTATACTTACTATAGATTTATCCAAGAATGTCTTGTGTACTTCCATCATGATTCCTAATATGGAATCCCAATTCTCTCTTGCAACATCAAGTGTTTGAATCAGTATTTCTAGATGTGCTTCCATATCCACTAGTCCTTCATGTGTAGAAAGATGAGAATATTTCTTATCAATGTCTCTGTAAAGGCTAGTTCCTTCTTTAAAAATTCCATGTGTGGAGTCAACATGGACTATATGCTAATAAGAGTTGATCTTATATTTTCATCTTTTGCTTGCAACTCAATAAGCCTTACCTATGCCAACATTAATATCTAAAAATATAATTGACTAGTACTAGAAGATGTCTTCAATGAAGATCTAGTAGACTTAGGATCTCCTTGCAACCTGACAATTTTTTGTTGAGTTTCTTGAGTAAAGAAATAAAATTATTATAGTTTACTTTATAGAGAGTAAATATTCTCCAAAACTTTCTTCACACTATCCATTTTAGTTGATGAATCAACTTGTCTTAGTTCTATAGCACTGGATATCTTATCCATGACCTTAGTGTGAAATTTCTTCTCAAACCATTCCAATAACTTTACATTGGTCTCTATATCATCATCTTTAATCTTATCAACTATATCTACAAGTTTCTCTAAGATAGTATTATTGGAAAAAGAGCATGGAATATTAAAAGCATAAGTGAACATATATTTTATGTCACACAAAACCTATTTTTTCTTGTGCTCTCTTCTAAGATTCTCTTGCTTTGATTTCCTTTATAGGGTCTCTTGTAGTATCTCCATCTTTTCCAATGTGATTGTTGTTAGATTAAACTATGGTAGAACAATCACCTCATCTAAACTCACATCCTCTAGTGATATAGTTTTAGTACTCTTTGGTGGGCTTGCACTCAACATTGATATCTACAATGGGGTGGTTGAGTACTTTACGTTTGAAGATTTTGGATGCTAGGATGAGTTGAAATGATTGGAAAAGTGACTAGTGTCTAAATTGTTGCTTTCTCCTCAGTCACAAAAGTCATATTATCCTCTTCTACTTAATCATCCTCTTTCTGATTTTCAACATGCTTTGGTGAGGTGGGTACAAGACTAGCTTCCTTATCCTTATTCTCTTATCTTCCTTCCTTACCACTTACCATAATTATTGGTATAACTAAGCTTTGTAGATTCGGAAATGATATAGCTAGTGTATCTATCACTTTCTCTTTTATCTTAATGATAGATGTTGGCATTGTAGATGGTACATTAGTAAGCTCATATTTCCTCCCCAAAATGTTATCCTGTGATATTGTTTGTTCATTTGACTCTTTCTCCGTTGCCTTTGCAATAAGTGGGAGTATGATAGATGTGTCTTGTTGTTTCTTATCAAGGAATGCAATCTTGTCCTTTTAAAATTCACCAATCCTCACTTATATAGGATTATGTCGTGGTTTCACAATGCATGCCCCATTTTTCTTAGAAATGGGGACCCTCTACTTTATTTTTTGGCTTTCAAGATCCCTAGTTTGGGGTCTGAGTCTTTTCTAGGGTTTTTTTTGTCTAGTGTCCTACTTAGATCAGGGTCCTAGTTTGAAAACCTAGATCTCAAAAAATTATCATTCTAAGAGGACAAGTCCTTTTTGTAAAAAATAGGTGCACTAGTGGACCTCATCAAGTGTGCTACTGTGCTAAAGAACTTAGGTAATGTCATCACTCTTGGTGATTTTTAGTAGCACAATAGCACAAATACATAGCACCAAGGAGTTCTTGGGACCCCATTCTATATGACCTAGGGACCCCCTCATTCACTCACCTTTACTTTATTTCTTCTAAGCTTTGAGCTTTGAGCATACCACCACACTCTAGTAGGCGTGCCTCCTCTACTCTTTCCCTACACAAATAAACACAAAACCATATTAAGACTCCAAAAAAGAAATGCAATAGTGCACCAAATTAGATGTGCTACTATGCACCTTTATCTTCTCAAAACATTAAAAATCTTTAAACCTTTAAAAAAAAGAAAAAAAAAATTCATTAAGGTTCATAGTAGTGCACCTAATTAGGTGTGCTACTGCACACCTTTAAAACATTAAAATATTTACCTAGGTCTATATAGGGTGCACATCAGCACACCCCATGGGGTGTGCTACTATGCACCTATTGTGGTGTCCACAACACACACCACATTCCTAACTAGGAATGGGGATCCCCTACTATTTTCAACTCCTAGACTCATAGTTTGAGAGTCAAGAGAAGAAGGTTTCGTTAGAGTTAGATTTTTGAGTCAAAAGTTCAAAAAAAAATCACAAAAAAATTAGAAAATAAAAAAATTCACAAAACAAAATTAGAAAATCTAAAAATAATAATAATAATAAAATAAAAAATCTTCATGCACATGTACGCGCATGGGCAAAGTGCACACTGCACACTAGCACATGCATCGAGGCACACTACACACATGGCTAGGTGTAGGGCTATAAACCCCACTTCATTCTCTTTTTTCATAACCATTTTTTTCTTTGTAGGTCGATCATATTGAAAGCCAAGAGGGTGAGTTTCTTCACACGCTTACATGGTAGCGCTGAAGCACAACATCCCTTTGGGTGTGCCCATGTGCGGTGTCCCTTTGGGCATGCTCACACAATGCCTCTCTTGGGATGCCCATGCAATAGCAACTATGCACATGGTGCCCCTCTTGAGATGCTCGCCTCTCTTGGGATGCCCACATAGTAGCATCCACGCATGTGATGCCCCTCTTGAGATGCCCGTGCGGCGATGCCCATGCGCAATGCCCTTCTTAAGGCACCCATGCGTGGCGGCCCTATATGCATTTTTTAAATTTATTTTTATTTTATTTTAATTCTCAAAAAATATATATAAATAAAATAATAAAATAATATGTAAAATCAAAAAAAATCAAAAAAAGGGATAAAATAGAAATAATAAAATGTCCAAATGGGACCTTGTTTTTTATTGCTCAATGGTCTAATTTACATTTTATCTATGACTAATAAATGCTTTTCTTGGAGTATGTAGGTGATTAAATGGAGTGTACATCTGGAGCAGCACCCAAACTTGTAATATTCAAGTTCCAAGGCATATCTTCAAAGTCTAGATTTCACAATGATTACATAGAGATTAGAGATACCAACCTTGGACACACAAATTTAGGAGAATTCCTAAAAAATTGCAACAAGCCAATAGAGAGGTCAGCCTTGGTATCTACATTGATCCATTTTGGATTAGTGAGTGCAACGTCACAATCTATATTGGTGCAATCAGCTAAATTAATCATGGCTCTTTCACAACACTTCATCCATTATGAGAGGGTGGTCAAGAGCATCATAGGGAAAGTAGTATTGGATTTGTTACCTAATAACATTGAGAAGGTTTTCCACCTACCAAGAGAAAACTAGTTCATCCAACTTTCCTATGAAGTGGCTAAGAGATGGTATAGGGAACATCAAGAAGAAGCCATTGACATTATACAATCCTCATACTTGATTGAGAAGCCTCCTCAGGGAAGGATAACTAGAAAAGTGGATATAACTTAGGGATACATGAAGGAGGACATTGGATACTCCATTATTCTCCTAAGTAGAATCATGGGCTTACTCATAGTAGGTCACCTCAGCACATTCATGGTCAACTTCATTGAGACCATCAGACAGGCAAAGATACCATTGGACTGGGCCACCACACTAAGTGAAAACTTGTGTGAGCAACTAAGGGTGGTGAAGTACAAGAAGAAGTTTTACATGACTTCTTACCTAGTGTAACTACTTACAGTGAGGGCAAAAAACTATCTTGGTTTGTACAAGAGAGGTAGTATGTAGGACCCCAATGCCTGGCCTTACATAGTTTATCCTTAGTTGGTGAAGAAGAAGGTCTCAGCATAGAGCAAGGAATATAGAATTGTGAATGATGCATTCATCTTTGCAATCATTTTATTTATTAAAGGAGACCATGGGAAGAGATTGTTCAATAAATCCAAAGCACATATCATAGCTCTCAAAGCTTACTTCATCTAGTTCAAGACATTCACATATCTACGAGTAGCTAGTGCAACCATCAATCCTAAGAAGCTTTTGAGATACCCAAGTGACAAGTTGGTACTATTGGAGATCTTTAGGCAGATTGAGTCAACCTATGAGAAGATAAAGAGAAAATGGAGACCTTGCTAGGAATGGCCATTGGTCATTGGGTCATATTAGGTGAAGCAGAAAGAGGATATTCCATCCTTCAAGTGGGAGTGGGAGAACTATCTTCTTGAAGAATACAACTCTTCCTGGCCATATTTTGACAATGTTGGGAAAGTGAAGAGTCTAGCAAGAAAAGACTTCCATCATGAGGATTTTTTTGAAGATCATTGAATGAATGCAACAAATGACTATGATATTTGCATTAGGGACTATTGTAGGATGATTTTATATCTAGCAGAAAAGGCTCTCTAATTGAACATCCTAGAGGAGATAAGGCAACATGATTCTAAAGAATTACTAGATCCCCTATTCAAAAAAGATAAAATTGGTGAAAGACCTATTTTGAATGTTGAGGTTGACAAGGAAGAAGGTGATGATATTAATCATTGAGCGAGGCATGTTATTAGAATGACAAAGGATTGGATCAAGAAACCTTTTCCACTTGATCCAATTCTTGACATACTAATCTTCCATGCACATGCTCATCCAAAAAGAGGAAGAGGTAGGAAAGTAACAATTCCTATCTTTGCACTCTAGTCCCCTATCAGGCTAGAAACAATCTACCAGCTTGATCACCCAGTGGGATATTATCACCCTCCTAAAAGGAAGGGAAAGAACAAAAGAAATAGGGTCTCTTCTTAGAGGATTCAAATAGAACAGGCAGCTTCCTAGTAGTAGGAATAAAGTCCATAAGGGTCTCAAGATACTAGAGCTACCCTAGTCTAGGATGAACCATAATTACCTCCTATTGTGTCTAGTCAACTAGAAGAGGGAGAGATTCCACAAGTCTTCATTCCTCCTATGCAAGATGAATCTACTTCTCCTTCTACATCCAAGAAACAAAAGAAAAGTGTTAATATTTGGATGAAGAAAAGGAAAAGGATTAGTAGAAGATTAGTGCCTAATCCTTCTATTACTAAAAGCATTCTAGAGAGAGATGAATAAGAAGAAGAAAAAAATTAGAGGAGGAAGAGGAAGAACAAATGCCCCTATAGGGAAGAACTTGGCTAGCTAGAGCCATAGAATTATAAAGAAGAAAGAGTGCCATGATTACCCTACCATCCATTCAAGTAGAACCATTAGAGATATCTTCTTCATAAGATGAAGTACAATAGTGGGTAGATGAGTGGAGTGGAGAGAGTGGTTGTGTTTCTCAATCTCAAATTTTGATTTAATGCTCATAGGTACAAAGGTTATAGGGGATAAGATTAGAGATACCCCTATAGGTGAACTCCAATAGGAAGACTGGACATAGATGCTGCCAAAAACACTAGGTCCTAATCTCACTCCTTCCTCTCCAACACAAATTATGATGGTAGATAAGGGTTTAGTAACTCCCCCACCTCTGATTTTAGAAGAGGAACAGGTTCAAAAGGAACCATCATCATAGGAGCAACTAGAGCCAAGGGATACTAATGAAGTGTCAAAGAAAGGATAGATGGTAGAATGTGCACAACAATCTTCACAAGATGCTGAGGAGTAGGCTATAGGATCCATAGATTTTGAAGCTATAGAAGAGGAGTCCTCGCAATAGGAGATGAATCCAAAAAGGAGTGATAAAGGGAAGGAGATAGTTGAACACACTCCTTCATCATCAAGAGCTAGATCCATAGGAAAACATATCCTCAGATGGTTTCAAAAAGAGATAATGAGAAGTGCTAAGCCTCAGTTCTATGCATTAGAGGATGACATTTGTGATATTGCAGAGATTTTGAACAAACCTAAGTCTCCATCACATGAGGTGATACCATTAGCATTTGTCACCACCATGCAAAACTAGGATTTATTTGCACATGTGGCTCTTCCCCCTGAAGATACAAATGTAGAAGGTGTTAGCTTCAAAGATTATGAGATGAAGGATACTATGTTGGGAAGGCCTACATGTGATTTAGCTTGAAAAATGATGACCATGGGAGTCAAAGAGGTCCTTAGGCACATGGAGCAAGATGAGATTGAACTTTGAACACTTCAAAGGCAAGTTGAGATCCTAAAGGGATATCTAGCCAAAGTCATTTGTCCTCTTGATCCTAAACACCCTGAGCATACTTTGAATACTATACTTAGAGAAGGGGGAGGTGTATAATTAGACCCATTTTTGAAAGCTTGTTAGGAATGGTGGAAAATTTTTGAGGAGAAAGGTATCCAGATTATCAAAAGGAATCTGAAGTTACTTCATGCTACACAAAATAATTTGAATAAGATCAGCAATTTTGAAGTAGGACTTCAGTATCATGGATGAGGTATCTACCTAGACTAAGGATTTGTAGACTATACAAGCCATAAAGGGCCAAAGATATCGAGTTTTGGTCGATGTATATATTGGAGAAGAATTAGACATGATTGATGATTGGATAGAGAAAATAGTGGATAGCAATAAAGTAATGGAGATATTACACAAAGAGATCCATCGGCTCAAGGACCAAGCCTAAGAGTGAATTTTGGAAGCAGAAAGAGACTATAGTGATGATGCTTGGATATTTTTGAAGATGAAGAAAGAGAAAGGTTGTTACCTATAGAGATAGTAGTGGAGAATTTTAGGAAGATTTTTGTGAGGTTTCTGATGATGAGGACATTCAACGGGACTTTAGGACAAAAGAAGCATTGTTAGAGTTGGACACCAAGCTTAGAAATTTTGCAGAGACTCAAATTGAGGTGGACAACTATAGACAAAAGGTAAAGGATAAATATGAGGCTTTAGATCTTCTAGATGTAGCTAAGATAACTAAGATGATAGAGAAATTCAAGGTCGAACATCCAAACATAGCTTTGGGATAAAGAAGAACAAAATCTAGATGCCAGAATTTCAATTTTGACACTTGGCAAAATTTTGAGATTTTGACCCTATCGAGGTCCATAGCTCCGTAAGTCCATAACTTTTCAATTTAGAGGTGCACTGATAGTTAACTTCCAGTTCCAAAAATAGCACTTTCCCTGCATCAGAAGCACATCTTGATGGCAGTTTAACTTTGACACACACTTAGTGAAGGACTAGCTTTTATTTTTGGTGTCTCCATGCACTTCCACTTCGACTGATGGCTTCCTCCTACTTTCTTTCTCATGCTTTCTCTATTTTTGACATGTAAAGGGCTCATGCATCCAATTAATGAATAAAATATGGATGGAGTCCCTCTAAGCACCAGATTAATTGTAAGTCTATATATATTTAGTTTGTTTTAATATTTTAAAAGTATTTTATTGCATGAAGATATCTCTCACTCTCAACACAAATTGAGGAGACAATTTCTTATAAATACCTCATTGTAAAATGCAATAAGGGGTGCCGTTATTATGAAATAAAATTATGCTTTTGGTGCTCGCATTTGGAGTGTAGTGATTCTTGAAAAATGTTTCATTATTTTGTGGATTTTTTTCATGAGATTATGATTTATCCAAAGGTTTATTGTGTTGTTTTTGGTTGTGCAATCTTTTAGTTCTAGTGTTTGCTAAAGATTGATGAATTCTTCTGACATATCTAGCTTGAGGAGAGATCACAAATTGTGCCTACATAACTCTTTGTCTCACATGATCACACTTTTCATGGCCTTGTAATTTGATGAAGAGTGAAACATCATTCGGTTACTAAAATTTCCCATCGATGATTACATGAGTGGATTCTAGGAAGTCTTGCTCCTATTTTCATTGGTTTCCTACCAATTTCTTTGAAAGTTTACCTCGCAACATTTTTTTTTCTATAGCTTATGTCCATTTAGGATTTAAATTTCATTTTATTTGCTTTCAATTTCATTATTTTCTTTGCTAACCCATTGTTAGAAGAGGAACTCATTTTAGTTGCACTGTTAGATTGCATTCATTAAAAAAACCAAAAAATACAAAAATATTGTGCTTTTGTGTGTAATTTTGAGATAGCAAATAGGTTTACTTCATTCCAATATCATTGTAGAACCAGCAAAGGCCTTCTTATGAACAATCACATTTATCTTCAACTAAGAAAATTTTGGTAAGTTACAAGACAAATACTGAACCTTGGAGTTGATCCCAAAAAGATTAGCTTTTCAAGAGAGGAATTGTGCAATGGATTCCTACCATTGACCTTGTGTAAAATGATCGCCCAATAGCACCCCACATTTCTAAATGATAGAAGGTGAACCAAGCACACCTCCTAAGTGTGCCTTTTCTTGTGTTTTTTTCTTTTTTTTTTTTTGCATTTAAGGGTTAAAGTTACATTTTTGGGTGTTTTTGAATAATTAGGTTTTATAAGTTTGTTTGCCTTAGTTTTAGGGTTTGATTTAATCATTTTTTCTTCAAATCCAAACTAATAGGTATCATTTTTATGTAGATTCAATGGCTTCTTCATTATCCTCCCTTGCAGAAAAGATGGTATTAAAGCCCATAGTATTCAAGTTTCAAGGTGTTCTAACCAAGTCATGGTTTCAAGATGACTATTCAAAGATTTGGGACACTGAATTAGGTCACATAGATTTGGGTGCATTCCTAAAACTGTGCAATAAACCCAAAAAAATTTCTCTAATGATATCCACCTTGATTCGATCAGGATTGGTTAACACAACATCGCATCCAATTTTAGTACAATCCTTAGAATTGGTCATGACACTAGTAGATAAATATGTTCTTGAAGAAAGGGTTATGAAGAGTATAATTGAACAGATCATCCTAGATGTCTCACCAACAATATAGAGAACATGTTCCATCTTTCAAGGGTGGATCAATTTATCATATTCACAAATCACCAAGCCAAGAGATGGTATAGGGAACATGTGGATGAAGCTTCTAAAATCATTTAGTCATCATACCTCATCAAGAAGAATCCTCTAGGGTGAAAAACAAGAAAAGTGGATATGACAAGAGGTTATATGAAAGAGGATATTGGATATTCAATCATACTCTTGAGAAGAGTCATGGGTTTGCCTACTTTTGGACATTTGAAATATATGTATGGTCCATTTCATTGAGACTATCATGACTACAAATATGTCAATTAATTGGGCTTCCATTCTCAACAAGAACTTGGGTGAGTTGCTGGTGGTAGTGAAGAATAATAAAAGGTTTTATATGACATCATACTTGGTGTACTTGTTAGCTACAAGGGCAACAAATTATCCAAGGCTTTACAAGAAAGGTAGCATGTAGGATGTAAATGCATGGCCCTATATTATATATCCTCAACTGGTAAAGAAAAAGCTTTCAGAGAAAAGAGAGGAATATAAAATTGTGAATAATGCTTCTATACTTAAAATAATCTAGTTCCTAGAGGGGGATTATGTGAAAAGGATGTTAGAAGAGGTAGTTGCTAAGATATTAGAAGTTGGAGTATACTACATCCAGTTCTAAACATTTACATATCTAAGCATATCGAGTACAACTATCAACCCTAAGAAGCTCCATAGGTATTATTGGTGTCTTGAAAAACCTACTAAGCAAAAAAATGCTCAATACCAAAATGACATCACTCACATAATCTAAGGACTAGCCAATTCCTATTAACAATTATATGTGCAAACCATTTGGACCCAACTTCAACAAAACCAAGGGTGGTTTTCTGCTCTTTAGGCTCTGCAAAACAAGGGTGGGTATACCCAAGGATGATTCAAGATTGGGAAACATTGTATGAGGATTATTTTAGTTTCATTTTGATTCTCATCTTAAATCCTCAAATACATGCATAATTCATGAAAATTTGATAAACACATCCCATATAACAGATCTGGCCAAAATTCTTCTATAGGTCTACACATGTTCTTAGCAATAGTGGCTAACTAAAGCTAAAACTTTCCATGCAAACAAGTACTAGCCAACTTTGAAGATCTTCAGGAAATAAAAGTAAAATTGATTATAATTCTACATTTGAAAACCATTTATGACACATTTCTCTTCCAATTGAATCAATTTGACCAGTGCCTAATCCATTGGGGTCCAGAGTCTACACGAAATCCTTAGATCGAATTTGTTTCCTTACAACAAATATTATCAGCAATTCTTATCAAAATTCATCATTCAAAAATCCATTCTACTACTGTAGAAACCTTATCAAATTCATCAAAGCTTTTACTTAATCCATTGAACTAATAGCAGTGATGAATAGATATACAACCTAACTAGATTGCATTCAATTGCACAAGCCTTTACTCATACAATATCAAGATAACCAAGTAATCAAAAGGAGACAAAATTTAGAAAGAACTAATATAGGGACAACTCATAATTTGTATTCATTTTCTTTGAAAATTGTATACATTTGCAGTAAACTTAGAATTATCTTAAGAAGAAATACAAAGATCATTCCATATTAATGTATTCTCAGGAACTAACAGAGAAAATACATCATAAATTTGCTCAAAATATTGGACCAAAAAACTAAGTAAGTATATCACCTAGAAACAATAGAAATCAGACACTTTCTCTAGCCCTAGAATCTCACTTATATAGCGTGAGATGCAACAAGCTTCAGGCTAAGAGAAAATGACAAGTGTCCTTTACAAGAAATATTTACATAGACCTATCACAAAATTATGAAATGTGAGTAATAGAAAGACTTATACATCAAACATTCCTTTTGTGGGTTCCTTTCTATTATATCCTCTATTGTTGTTGATTTGGTTGCTATTCTAATCTCTCTTTGTATGCAACTGCCAAGATAGCCAATGATGAAGATTTTTTTGATGATTGTACATTAATCTCCACCTGTGGGTTTTCACCATCTTTATCCTATATGGTGGGAGTAGTTTCTACTTTTTTCTCTTCTTCGATTGTATCAACATCCTATGGGCTAGGGCCTGCAACTGAAAGTGACTAATTATTCTTGTCTTCTTCTTCCAATTAGGCTTGTGTAGTTAAGGTGTCAATGATTTGGATCTCCTCACCCTACACCTCATCACTATAAGTTTCATCTTCATCAAACTGTTCACCAAGAGCTATTTCTACCATCCACTTGTCAAACAATGTATCATCTGGCCAATTGAATCACAAAATATCTCTCTATAGTTTTAACACATACTCAACCTCGTTATCAATAGCAACAAATTCTTGTTTTAAAGAATCAAAGAATATTTGGGCCTTCACCATTTTTTCCATTGTGGTAGCCCACCATGCATATCCTGTTTCATTTACAATTCTATTAATCCTTAAATAAAAAATATCATCAAGTTCCTTCACCCATTCATCCTTGCTTTTCAAATTATTTCTTTTATTTAGGGCATGTGGAAACAAATTGAATTTTTAGCTCTTGTACTTGTTTAAGTAGCCTACTATTATTCTCTGTAAATGAAGCCTTTTATTGTCAAAATCAGCAAGATTAGAAACAATGTCAAAGGTTTTTTCCATTTGATCATAAGAATTCCTTATGACAAAAAAACACAAAAATTTCATTTCTTTCTCCCTTCTTACCCATTTATTCACGATAGGCTTTAGAGCCTCATTATTGGCTTTCAACTCCTCCCAGATACTAATCACCCTGGCCTGACCCTATATTGGGAGTGAAACCCAATCTTCTCATTATTTCGTTGGCTTTATCTAGAAAAAAATCAATGAAATGTTACTTCTTCTCATTCATTACCTCAATTATTTTGGGGAATGTACACATAAGCTTATTTATTCTATCTGCAGTAGTTACAACATTACTAAGAGGGCTAGAATCTTTGTCAAAATAATTAATAAAATTCAAAACGTTTGAATAGACCCTCCATTTTTCTTTCTTTGTTTCTTTCTCCTACAGAGAGTACTCATTCCTTATTACATCTTCAGGGAAATAAAATTCATGTTCAACTGGATGAAGCTTGATCCTATGCCTAAGAGCCAAATTAAAGAAACCTTCTGCATCACAAAAATGAGGGTGAGATACTACCATTTTATATTGATCCAAAAATTTGTAGAGGAAGACCCACCCTTCCTTGGTTATTAGAAACTAGTGGGCTACTATGCAAGTGGGAAAAACTGATCCAATTCCCCTTTTGTGCAAAAAGGCTTCTTCTACTCTTCCTAGATACCACAAGAATTCAGCTACTCCTACCTTTAAGGGCACCTGGTAAGGTAGTATATGGGGTGTTACCTTGAATCCATAAATTTTGATAATAGTTGAAATTGAATATGGGATGACATCTCCCCAATTATGTGAAACTTTTAGATTATGGGGTTTGTCAATAGGCCTAACAAGGTGCATTAGTGCCTCAAGAATATTGGGATTGTCTCTTAATATGAGGCACCTCAATTTTGAGGCAAAGTGCCTATCAAATCTAACAAAACTAGCATTTTCTACTTCCCCAGTCATATATGCACTCCATAATTGAACTGGTAGTGCTTCCCCCTCTTATTCTCTATTCAAAACCATTTCTTTACCAAAGTATGTAGCCCTCTTAAATAGAAACATGTGCATCAATAGGGAGTATTGGCCCCAAACCTTTTCCACCTTTCCCATTGCAATCCCAACCAATCCACTATGAATCTCATTAGCCAGGTAAGAAGAAAAATCAAAAATTATATCCATAGTGAAAGAGGAGATTTGAATAATCATATACATGAAATTCATGGGCATAAAATCTTCTTCACCCTCTCCAAAAACTCTACATAAGGTCCTGTATATCTCTACTACCCTATCATCTAAGCATGCTTTCTTGAAAGGTTCTTTAGAGGATGATGTTATTGCTGGTAGGGTTCCAATTCTGCCAATGTGGGCCTTCAATGCACCTTTTCTAACTAGATCCTTCTTTAAAATATATTCTTTTTCTAAATTTGTTAAATTGATGGGCACATAATACCTAGTGAGAGGTCCCAAATCGAAAACTTCCCTAATCTCTTCTCGACTGATGGTGATTAGAATTTCACCATCTACTCTTCACACTACCCTAGTGGCTTGATAATAACTCTTTGCCACAGCCTCAAGGAGGTCATAATCCATGAACACATTGGGAACAACTAGCTTTCCCAAGTCAAAATTCCATATATTGGTATGTGGGGCAAACAATTTCCTTTATGAAAATCATTTCTTGAAAAAATTTAAACTAGTTTGTGAGGTTTGAGAATCCTGGACCCAATTACCCTTATCATACAATCCATTAGCTATCCTCAACCTAGGGTTTAGTGAGGTCAACTTTTTAACTTGCACTATCTCTATTGTAGAATCATGTAGCAACTCAAGCAAGTCATCATGTACATTTCTATCCAAATAATTTACTTGACCTAAAAGTCCCTTCTTTAGAGGCATCTTTGATTATGCTTTATAGAACTGAAACACCTACAAAGATTATAGTTGGATTAGTTACTTGAATTCTATCCTTGTTTTCCTCTATATTTTTGCAAAAAATTTCACTAACAAACTACTTAACAATCTTGGCAAACTGCAGCACAATTTTCTTCAGTAATTGCTTATGCTTAGGGAAAGCTCGAAATCTTTGTTTGTGTAAGGTGAAACTGATAAAATTTCCTATATTATACTCTATTTTTCTTCACATGTTAATCTTTCATGTCTAATTAATACATAGAGTGGCATCACCTTCTGCATTTAAATCTGCACAGTCGATCTTTAAAATTCCTACGATCATGGGATATGGAGAAAGACAACTTGGTGTTGCACTTGACAATTTGGCTAGTGAATCCAATGAAAACTACCCATGTACATAGCTCCTCCCTTGATTGCAATTCTGTCTGGACCCACTGGAAACTAAAGACATGTGTCAATAGGTCACTACTTCGCTATACATAAAAAACAAGCACCTTGCCATAGCGAAGCAATGACAACCATGGATTTGATCTTGATCTTGTGGATGATATATTACTACACTGATTAGAAGAACAGTGATGGGCCCTCATTTGCTATCTCTCTATACATATCATCTGAGCAACTCTTCATGGTGAGATAGTGGTGGCCATTGATCTGAGATCAAATTAAAGGTAAAGAAACTTCATGAAGTACCTTGAAAGGTAGTGGGTCCCATACTCACTATGTCGCATAGGTTACACAACTTGCAAATTTCCATAGTGAGGTATTGAGAACTATTGATTCTGTTTTGATCTAACAATCAGGATCCTTTAAGTGATTTTTGAATGGGGCATGGGTTTGGGGCACTGGTGACATAGGAAAATCTGCACTACTGGCAGCAAACCTAACCTTTCTTAAAAACCTAGTCACCCATCCACATTACTTGAGGTCCCACCAGCTATATATTTCATGGTGCCTCACTACTTTGCTAACGACGAGATGTCAAATTTTTTCGATAGTGAGGTAGCGAGCTCCAATGAGTTCAATAAAACTTGGCACCGTGAAATATGATAAGCCATCAAATCACCAACACTCCTAGTAACTACTTCTGACAATAGTAGTTATTCCTTGTCATGCCACCTAGATAGACCATGGTTACTAAGAAATTTGGAGGCCACCGTTTCTTTCATTTCACAATGCCTTGCTCCTTCACTAACAGCAAGATGATTAGTTTTTACAATAACAAGGTAGCGAGGCATCAGAAAGACCCTCATTTTGGCACCAACTTTTGACTCTTTTGCTGGGTCCCTTTTCCTATTTTGACAGTACTTGCAAGGTGTATGTGACTGAAATATTAGCCAGAAAACAAATCTCTAACCGCCATAGCTTCATTTTACAGTCTCATTTCATAAAATTTTTGGCACTCGCTACCTTGCTATACATAAAAATCACTCACATTTTTATAGCGAGGTAACAACAATGGTAGATCTATTCAAATCAAATGGTGAGGAATCTAAGAGGAAATGTAATTTGGGGGCATGGAAAAATAAAAAGAAAATAGAATATTTTCCCAAGTTCATTTTTCAAATATTTCGTGCCTGAAATTTTTTAAAAGGAATGAGACATAGGGTTTTCACAAAAAAATTTTAAGGCTAACAAAAGGATGACATAGCTATAAACCCTATTCACCATTAATGGATACAATCTAAATTTTTATACCTAGACAAAGGAATTTTATCATGCAAAAATTTAGACCAACAGTGGATCTATTTGGGGACATTGAATCCTCTTGATTCAAGTGAGGGCTCAAATTTTTTGGGAGAAGTAGACCACACACCTGAGCTTTAAATTGACAACTTAGAGAGAGCAAGAACATAGAACAAAAGAATATACAGGGACTATACAAAAGACACAAAGATTATATAGAATGTACAAGGAAACCTAGACTACTATTCATGGAGAAAATAAGTATTTTTCAAGAAAATACCTTTTCAAGAACTATCCATGAACTGGTAGTTCAAGAATGTTGCCTGATAGATCTTTGATAATATAAGAATCTTCTCCCCATGTGTTTTCAATCAAATAGGGACCTAACCATATGGGATCAAACTTACCATGTTTTCCTTTATTTTCTATCCTGGCATCCCACATAAGGACCAAATCTCCACTTTCAAATTTCTTTCTCACTATCCTCTTATCATAGAGTGCTTTAACTTGTAGTTGCAACTTTTGGTTTCTGATTGATGCTTCTTTCCTAGTCTTAGTTATCCCAACTAGTTCACACAATCTTTCTTTCATATCATCAATGATATCCTCATCATACATTTGAATGTAGTTATACAAACCTACCAGGTTGTTCTGAGGCATTCTTTCTTGAATTCCATACACCATATCAAATGGAGCTACACCAATGGCTTTCTTCATAGTTACCCTATCAGCCCATATTGCTAACTGTAACTTGGAATCCCATGCTTTCTTGGTATCATCCAAGGTTCTCTTAATAACCTTTAACATGCTCTTATTTGTGGATTCAGCTTGTCCATTTCCTTTTGGATGATAAGGAGAAGATGATGATCTTGTTATTCCATATTTATCACAAAATTTGATGAATTCCTCAGACCTGAAGCACATTGCATTGTCTATTATAATTTTCTGAGGACAACCAAATCTTGAGATAATATTATTTAGTAGGAAATTATTGACAACTTTACTTGTTGCATTTCTTATGGGGATAGCCTCTACCCACTTTGTAAGGTAATCAGTAGCCACTAGAATCCAAGAATAGCTAGTGCTAGACTTGGGGGAAAACTCTCCTATGAAATCCATACCCAATTGTTGAAAGGGTGCTTGGACCTCCACTGACTTCAATGGAGTATTACTTGAGAACATCAGTTTTCTAGAAAACCTCTGACAAAGGTCACATTTCCTAATCATAATTTTAGCATCCTTGAAAAGGGAGGACCACCCAAATCCAACCCTCATCACTTTATCTACAATAGTCTTGGCCATATAGTGTCTTGCACACACTCTAGCATGCATTTCATTTAAGACTTCTTTTTGCTTTTCTTGATCAATACACTTCAGCAACACTCCATCAAAATTTCTCTACCATAAACTACCTTGGACAATTATGTATCTAATGGTATGTAATTTAGTACTCCTCTTTTCATTTTTAAGCCAAATGGGGAGGAGCTTCTATGTGTTGCAGGTAATATATAACATTAGTGTACTAATCAAAATGATCCGTGTCACATAAGTCAAATCTAAGGTCATCAAATATCACATTTATCTGATTGGCATCCAAATTAGATTCAACCATGAGTTTATCCAAACTTTGACCTCTTACCAACTTAGCTATCTATATTTCAATATTGAATTCTTGGATCTTGTTAATCCACCTACACCTTCTGCCTGATACTTCTTGTTGAGAAAATATATCTTTCACTATAGCACTAGGTACAAAGGTGATAACAATGGCACCTACCAAGTAGCATCTGAATTCCTTAATAGCCTTTACTAGAGCATATGCTTATTTTTTATTTATCTCATATTTCAGTTTAGCAAGCTATAGTGACTTACTAAAAAAAGAAATGGGTTGTTCATATCCTTCTTCATTTTTTTGCAACAAGAATATGACTATAGTGTGAAAGGATGCAAAAGAAAAAATATGTATAGGCTTTGTGTAATTTGGAGTTCTCAGTACTGGAGCATTTTTTTATTGTAGTTTTAATATACTAGAATGCTTGTGAGGGCTCACCATTTCAATCTATAGTAGCTCCCTTCTTGAGCATCTTTGAGATAGGTCTAGTAATTTCAAAAAAAAATTTAACAAACCTTCTAAGAAAATTAACTTGGCCAAAGAAGGATTGAATTCCTTTTACATTCTTTGGCTTGGGGACTTTATCAATAATTGCTACTCTCTCAGGATCTATTTTCACCCCATCTCTAGACACTATATGTCCTAGTAATCTACCTTCTATCACTCCAAATGCACATTTCTTTGGGTTCAAGGATACTCCATATTCCAGAGCTTTGATAAAAACTAATTCCAAATTCCTGTAGTGATCCTTATCCTTCTTAGAATAGGTTGTAAGATCATCCAAGTATACAACCATAAATTTGTTGATACAATCATGAAATGCCACATCCATAGCTCTTTGGAAAGTAGCTCTTGCATTAATCAAGCCAAATGGCATCCTTATATATACATAGGTTCCCCATGGGATTGTGAAGGCTATTTTGAATTATTCATTTTCCTTTACCAGAACTTGATTGTACCTAGAGAAACCATCCATCATTGACATTAGCTCAAAACTAGTTACTTGTTGCAACATGGCTTCCATATTTGATAATCCATAATTATCCTTTAAGGATGCAATGTTCAAATTCCTGAAATCTACACATAATCTTATTTCTCCATTTTTCTTTTTGACAAGTACCAAATTTGACACCTAGGTGGAATGTCTAATTCATTTGATTATCCCCCCACCCCTTAATTTCATCAATTCTTCTTCCATTTTGGAAGCTTGGGTAGGATTCACTGGTATTTGTTTCTATCTAAAAGGTTTTAAATTATCCTTTAGTGGTATGACATGTTGGAACAAATCTTCCCTATAAGCCTTAAGGTCATCATATGAACATGCAAAAACATGTCTATACTTCCTAAGAAAGTCAATCAATGGTTTTTTGATTTTAGCAGGCAAATTTTGGCGAATATAAAATTTTTTGGGAGCTTCATCAATACCAAGGTTTATCTCTTCTAATTCTTGAGGCTTAGGGTCCTTAACTCCTAGTTTTACTCTATCTTGATTATCAAAAATACTTTCCAAAACCACTAACCCCTTAGGCACCTTGTTGGTTTTCAACTGCATAATCTCCTAGCCAAAAATGGTTTCCTTACCATCTATGGTTTCAATTAAATCACTACAATCCATTTATTGACCTTGGTATCTATCTTTTTTTAACAAAAAAATTATAATGTCCTTGTCATCTTCCAAGACTTGCCAATTTTCAATGTTATCAGGTATTGAATGTCTATTGTGTACCTCAATTTGAGAGATTCCTACAAATGATATCTCCTTAGGTTTGATTGCTACATTTGCTAATAAATTTGCCATTTTATTCTGAGTCCTATCTCTCCATGAGATAAAAAATGCATCAAAAGATTCTATCTGATCACAAACTACATTTCTATATTGTTTCAATCTCTTGTTCTTGGATGAATAGGTTTCTTTTATCTGGGAGATAACTAGTTCAGAATCACCTATGACATGCAATTTCTTGATTCCATGATGTGTAGCAACTTTCAATCCTAGCAATAAGGATTCATACTTTGCTATATTATTTGTGCAAGAAAAATTTAAAGTGAATGAGTATCTAAAATTATTTTTCTCAGAGGAAACAAAAACTATCCCTGCCCCTGCACCCTCTTTAGAACTAGCCCCATCAAAAAACATTCTCCATAATATTGGTGAGTTTGTACAACATTCAACTTCATGTTCAATTACAGCAGGAAAATTCTCAACTTCTTGAATAATCAATTCAGCTTTGAATGCATTCACACCAGTATCTAAGAAGCAAGTGGCATCTTTGTCAATTTCTTCCCTTAAAATGTGACTAACCCTTGGCTCTCTATTGACCTTAATAGTGTTATCTTTGATCTGAAAAGTAGCATAGGTTAAGTCACATTGTAGACTACCCCCCATAATAGCACTCCACTTTCAAGAAAGAAACATTCCATAGCATGGAGGTATATCCACTACAAGGACTGACATGGTTAACTCTACTTCAAGATATGTAGCTAATTTGAATGGTAAAGCATTTATGGTACCTATGACTAGGACTTCCCTAGCATCTATTCCTCTACATCTGCCTTGCTTGGTGTCCAATTTCAACCCTAAGGCTTCCATTACTTTGAAAGGCATTATGATGTTAGAAGCTCTTGAGTCTATCATGAAATTTTTTAGGGTCTTCCCTTTTATGATTAGACTAAGGAAAAATGGGTCAATATCTTCTATAAATGCCACTTAGGAATCATCTAAAAACATTTGGGAAATCTGGGATATGATACCACTACCCTCTACTACTAATGGGGTTTGTTGGATAATAGTTTTTTCTACAATAGTATTATTATTTCCTATCCCTCCCAACCATGATAAAGCCTTGCTTTTATGCTCTTCAATTCTAAGAAGTTCAGACAAAGGTACTTTTACAATTATTTGGGACAACATGGATATCATATCAACAGTTTCAACAATAGTGGTTTTTACAAGAATACCTAGAGTTGAAGTCTTTTAAATAACAGGCACCACTATTTGCTTGATAGTATCAGGGCCTGATTTCTTTGGTTGCACAACTACTTTTGTTGTTTCATTTGTTTGAAACTGAATCTTCTTTTTTGGTTCCAACTTCTTAACCTTGTTGTCTTTGATCTTAGGAACATCTATATTGACTTTCTTATTTTCATCATTCATCTTATGGGTGATATCTTTGATGAATACACTAGATGGCTTTCCTACATCATTATTTACTATTCCATTTCTTAATTTGTAGTTACTATGGACTTGGGAAATGATTTCTATTGTAATTATGTCAATCTCCTCTTTGGAGGGCATTCTTAAGCTTATGTGACCTACATCAAAAGATGTAACACATACCTTATCTACATCATAACCTTCATCACCTGAAAGCACTTGCTGATGATGTAAATGATAAGAAATTCTTTGACTGGTAATATCATTTTTAGGTTCTTTAGAATCAAACTCTATAAAGTCATCACACATGCTTATGATATTGCAACTTATATCATCATGGCTTTTCTCTTCATTTTCTTCTTCAAGTTGCACACATTGATCTTGGGAAAATGATTGAGCAAAAACACAATAATTAGAAGAATGAGGTGATTGACATACAATGCACCATGGTACATCATCATTCATATTTACAATGTTCCTTTGCAAGGGGTCTAGGGTACCCTTATCCTTCACATTTTGTGTCTGGTTAGGAACTAGCTTACCATCTTTCCACTGGGTAATGTAAGGGTAATTTTGCATTCTAGGTTGCTTATTGAAATTGCTATTATTTACGAGGGTTCTCTCAGCAACATTTGGCTTATTAAAATTAGTGGGATTCATCTTCTTCAGCAATTCCAAAACCTGGCCTATAGTAGGTTTTTCTCGCTTCTTTCCTATAGGAGTTTTATCACCCTCCCTTTTCTTATTATTTTAGGGATTGAAAAGCTTTTGGTCATCTCTCCTACCCATTTTTCTAGATGCTTTCCTATTGTTTTCTATATTTACTATAATTTTATAGGCATCCCTTAAGGTTTTGGGATCCTTATCCCTCAATTGATAAGCCATTTTTCTATCAAAAGCATTAAAATATGTCGTAAGACAAACATCCTCATTCAACCTCATAACTTGAAATAGTTTGTACATACCTTTCTAAAATCTAACATTGAACTTGAATGTGGACTCATTAGGATTCTTCTTGATGTTATTGAATTCATTTAACATGAATCCTACATTAGTGTTGTCTCCCTATTGCTCCTTTAACAAATTTTCCAGGTCACTCCAAGAGGTAATATTGTCATCAAGCAACCTTCTAAACCAATCCCTTGCATCCTCAGTTAGTGAATGAAAAAACAACTTCATGACCACATCTTCATGTTCAACTTCATAATCATTTAACATGTCTATGAAAACTCTCAAATTTTATTCATTAGTAATAGCATTATTTCCAGAGAACTTAACCACTTTATCTCTTAAATAAAAAGATATGGGATGTGGAGCACTAGGAATCCCTGCAAATGATATTTGTCTATACTTTTCCATGTATACAAGTTTCTTCTAAAAACCAAGAACATTTGAGGTACTTGCTATATTAGCTTGGTTTAGAGGAACATTTTGGGATTGTTGAAGTTGGACAATAGGGGCTTGAGTCTAATGGGTAGATGATGAGGCAAGAGTAGACTGAGATATTCCTTGAACTAAGACTATTGGTCTAGAGGGAAGTATAGAAGCTGGAGCTAGGATGGATAAATTTGGCCATGAGACTAATGCAAAATTAGTCTTAAAGAACTAGATTTTTCTCCTAGTTTCTACAGCTTGAGCTTCATTTTCCACCTTCTCAACAAGATCTTCCTTCACCTTTCTAGCTTTGTCCAGATCTAAATCTAATTTTGACATGGGAGGGTTTATAGATTTTCTTGGTAGAGCTTGAGGTTCATTTATTTGGATTCTTATGGATTTACCCTTCCCTTTAGCTGTAGCTTTTACAGTGGGTTCGATAGGATTTACTTGAATAGGTTTATAGTCTTGGACAATAGCAATAACTGGTTCTTGCTTTTGATTCAAGCATTGTTCTAGTTCTTCAACTTTAGCCCTTAGACTATCTATGTCTCCAAAAACAATAGTATGAAGGGTTATAATTTTTTCTTCAAACTTTTTGTTCTACTCCTTCAAGGAAGCTTTCCTTCTCAACAGAGCATCTCTTTCTATTATGGCATCCAAGGTGGCTTTCTCCTTCTCCTTTTCAAGACTAATGCATTCAGCTTCTTCCTTAGCAATCCATTTCTTTAGAACTCCTATCTTAGATTGCACTTCTTTAGGGTCTACAGAAGTAGCCTCTGAATCAGTAAGATCATCCAGATCTATAAGATTGGGCTCCACATATGGGGCTGCTTTGGGATTAAAAGGATCATCAAATGAACTCCTAAATCCTAGCCTATGGTTCATATCTGCTATGAGATCTAGTCTTGGTGAAGCATTTCCTACATGAGCCATATCTTTATCTTGATATGTTCTTTCATTTGGTACTGGGGTATTGAAAATGCCTCCTAAGAGTTTTGTAGTTTTGGATTTAGAACTAAGTGAAGAAGATTCTCTCCCTAATACTAGTTGATACTAGGAATTGATAGATACACTACCTCTAGATTTCTAGGTGGGATTTGGATCTATCATTTTCTTATTTTGGTTCTTCCTACCCCATTGGGGTGAATTCGTATACATTGGTACATTAGGATTGGCTCTCATGTAAGCTCTTGTGTTCTTTCTCTTGTCAGCCATATTCACCTTTTGTTAAAATAAGCACTAGCTTCAAAACCTTGACTGAGTCACCACCCTATTCTTGGGAAAATACACAATGACAATTATTTTTGACTCCAAGGAAAAAACACACAAATAGAAATAGAAATATATGACATAGATAGACCAATCATTAAGATCATAAGATTGCAACTCTTTTCTCATTAGATAAGATGCTTGGATAGGTTGGATACATTAGTGTGTCACTGTGGTACTTGGGCTATTCTCTCTTTAAGCTCTCAAGTTTTTTCACTAAAATATTCCCTTATAACCACATGAAATACTTAGATAACCTGACACACACGTACAGAATAGAACCAAAGAAACTGTAGTACTTTTCATAGATGTGTTGGACAACTCCCCAGTAGAGTAGCCATTTTGTTGGTGTTTTGAAAAAATTACTAAGCAACAAAATGCTCAATACCAAAATGACATCACTCACACAATCTAAGGACTAGCCAATTCCTAATAAAAATTATATGTGCAAACCATTTGGACCCAACTTCAACAAAGCCAAGGGTGGTTTTTTGCTCTTTAGGCTCTACAAAACTAGGGAGGGTATACCCAGGGATGATTCAAGATTGGGAAACACTGTATGAGGATTATTTTAGTTTCATTCTGATTCTCATCTCAAATCCTCAAATACATGCATAATTCATGACAATTTGATAAACACATCCTATATAACAGATCTGGCCAAAATTCCTCTATAAGTCTGCACGTTTTCTCAACAATAGTGGCTAATTGAAGCTAAAACATTCCATGCAAACAAGTATTGGCCAACTTTGAAGATCTTTAGGAAATAAAAGTAAATTTGAATATAATTCTACATTTGAAAACCATTTATGACACATTTCTCTTCCAGTTGAATCAATTTGAATAGTGCCTAATCTATTGGGTTTCAGAGTCTACAACAAATACTTAGATCTAATTTGTTGCCTTATAGCAAATATTATAAAAAATTCTTATTAGAATTCATCATTCAAAAACCCTTTCTACTACTATAGCAAGCTTTTACTTAATCCATTAAACTAATAATAGTGATGAATATATATACAACCTAACTAGATTGCATTCAATTGCACAAGCCTTTACTCATGCAATATCAAGATAACCAAGTAATCAAAAGGAGACAAAATTTAGAAAGAACTGATATGGGGATAGCTCATAATTTGTATTCATTTTTTTTGAAAATTGTATACATTTGCAGTAAACTTCGAATGACATTAAGAAGAAACACAGAGATCATTCTATATTAATGTATTCTTAGGAACTAATAGAGAAAATACATCATAAACTTGCTCAAAATATTGGACTAAAAAACTAACTAAGTATATCACCTAGAAACAATAGCAATCAGACACTTTCTCTAGCCCTAGAATCTCGCTTATATAGTGTGAGATGCAACAAGCTTTAGGCTAAGAGAAAATGATAGGTGTCCTTTATAAGAAATATTTACATCTACCTATCACAAAATGACAAAATGTAATAGAAAGACTTATACATCAAACATTGATTTTTTGTGGGCCCCTTTCTATTACATCCTCTATTGTTGATGATTTGGCTGCTATTCTGATCTCTCTTTGTATGCAACTGAAAAGCTAGCCAATGATGAAAATTGTTCTGAAGATTGCTCATTAATCTCCACCTATGGGGTTTCACCATCTTTATCTTGTATGGTGGGAGTAATTTCTACTTGTTTCTCTTCTTTGGTTGTATCACCATCCTGTGGGCCAGGGCCTGCAACTAAAAGTGAATGATTATTCTTGTCTTCTTCTTCCAGTTGGGCTTGTGTAGTGAAGGTGTCAATGATTTGGATCTCCTCACCCCACACCTCATCACTTTTAGTTTCATCTTCATCAAACTGTTCACTAGGAGCTATTTCTGCTATCCACTTGTCAAACAATGTATCATCTGGCTAGTTGAATTGAAAAATATCTCTTTGTCCTTTTAACACATAATCAGCCTCATTATCAATAGCAAAAAATTCCTATTTTAAAGAATCAAAGAATATTTGGGCCTTCACCATTTCTTCCATTGTGGTTGCCCACCATGCATGCCCTGTTTCATTTACAATTCTATTCATCCTTAAAGAAAAAATATTATCAAGTTCCTTTGCCTATTTATCTTTGCGTTTCAAATTATTTATTTTATTTAGGTCACGTGGAAACAAACTAAATTTTTGGCTCTAATACTTGTTCAAGTAGTCTACTATTATTCTCTATAAATGAATCCTTTTATTGTCAAAATCAGCAAGATCAAAAACAATGTCAAAGGTTTTTTTCAATTTGATCATAAGAATTCCTTATGACAGAAAAACACAAAAATGTCATTTCTTTCTCCCTTCTTACCCATTTATTCATGATAAGCTTTAGAGCCTCATCATTGGCTTTCAAATCCTCCCAGATACTGATCACCCTACCCAACTGATCATGAATTAGTGGCCATTCAAATTTGTCACCCAAATATGTGAGAGCTTTTCTTAGTTTATCTTCATATTTTGACTCCAACTCTACATGTAAGGTCCATAGTTTACCCTTTTCTTCTTCAAAATCCTCAATAGTGTAGTACTGTGGCCTTTGGGGTGTATTTGGTATTTCTATGAGGGGGGTGGATTTGAAGGGTTCAACTGGGGGGTGAGGGTATGTCATTCTTGGTGCTATTGACCTACCCATTAGCTTGTTCTCAAGATCAATTCTCTTCTTTACCTCTTCATTATAGGCATCCACAACTGCCTCATACTTTCTCTATAGCTTAGTCATTTCCTTTTCTTCCCTCTTTGTAGTAGCTAAGGAAAATTGAGAGTAATCTACATTCATGTGAGCTACCTATACATGTGAGGTATTAGCAACTCTCCTCACAATGATACTCCTTGTTAGTCCTAAATCATTAGGTTGTGATGGAGCAGCCCTAGACCCTCTTCTCAATGTCCACATGACACGAGCAACTTGTTCATTACTAAATGTAGTTCCCAAGAACTCCTTTTTATTTGGATCTTGCAATCCCAAATTATTTGGCATAGAATTAAAAATCAAGGCATCAACAATGTCCCAATTGGGCAATAATAAAATATTTGCAGCCTTTACCATCTATCTCCCTTCTTTAGGGGTTATATTCCATAACCCTTGAGTTTTTTGTTCCTTTATTTAACTTTGAATGGAGGCTTCATCCATTTTTGGATGCTCTGCTTTCATATTTTTACATCTTTCCTCAAAAATGTGCATGTTTTCCCTCCAAGAAAACTGATGGAAAGCCCTAGACCTTACAAAATTGTCATCAGACAAAACTTGTTGACTGGCTTGTTCCAAAATAGGGTCTAATTCCCTTCCCTTGAAACCAACTACAATTAACTCAAAACTTGGCACAAGAGGCTCCTGGTGGTTTCGTTCATCAATCTCTACTTGGGTAATAAAAATTGCCCCTTGTGATCCAATTTTTTCAATTTGCTCATTAGTGAGCTGCTGCTCATTAATTCTCATGGGCGTTTGGGAAGGTGAGTAACTCTCATCATGTGGTTCCTCTTCCCTTATTATCTTTATGCTCTTCAGAGAAGGTTCAAGAGGCCTTTCTTCAAAAACAACACTAGTAGATTCAACTATCTATTTTCCTTTATCCACAATGGGCCTTTGATCCTAAATAATAGTATATCCTGACCTCCTTTGCACAACTAGTGGGCCTGCCCCTATATTGGGAGTGAAACCCAATCTTCTCATTATTTCCCTGGCTTTATCTGGAAAAGAATCAATGAAATGTTGCTTCTTCTCATTCATTTCCTCCATTATTTTGGGGAATGTACTCATAAGCTTATTTATTCTATCTACAGTAGTTACAACATTACTAAGAGGGTTGTAATCTTTGTCAAAACAATTAATAAAATTAAAAACTTTTGAATAGACTCTCCATTTTTCTTTCTTTGTTTCTTGCTCCTTCAGAGAGTACTCATTCCTTATTACATCTTCAAGGAAATAAAATTCATGTTCAACTAGACAAAACTTAATCCTATACCTAAGAGCCGAATTAAAGAAACCTTCTGCATCACAAAAATGAGGGTGAGATATTGCCATTTTATACTGATCCAAAAATTTGTAGAGGAAGACCCGCCCTTCCTTGGTTATTACAAACTGGTGGGCTACTGTGCAAGTGGGAAAAATTTATCCTGTTCCCCTTTTGTGCAAAAAGGCTTCTTCTACTCCTCCCAATCACCACAAGAATTTAGGTACTCCTACCTCTAAGGGCACTTGATAAGGTAGTACATGGGGTGTTCCCTTGATTCCATAAATTCTAATAATAGTTGAAATTGAATATGGGATGATATCTCCCCAATTATGTGAAACTTGAAAATTATGGGCTTTGTCCATAGGCCTAACAAGGTGCATTAGTGCCTTAGGAATCTTGGGATTTTTTCTTAATATGAGGCACCTAAGTTTGGAGGCAAAGTGCCTATCAAATCTAATAAAACTAGCATTTTCTGCTTCCCCAATCATATTTGCACTCCATAATTGAACTGGCAGTGCTTCCCGCTCTTGTTCTATATTCAGAAGCATTTCTTTACCAAAGTATATAGCCAACTTAAAAAGAAACATGTGCATCAACATGGAGTATTGGCCTCAAACCTTTTTGCACCTTTCCTTTTGCAATCCCAACCAATCCACTATGAATCTCTTCGCCCTCTCCAAAAACTCTACATAGGGTCCTGTATATCTCTACTACCCTAGCATTGAAGCATGCTTTCTTGAAAGGTTCTTTAGAGGATGATGTTATTGCTGGTAGGGTTCCAATTCTGCCAATGTCGGCCTTCAGTGCACCTTTTCTAACTACATCCTTCTTTGACTTATATTCTTTTTCTAAATCTATGAAATTAATTGGCACATGATACCTAGTTAGAGAACCCAAATGAAAAGCTTCCCTAATCTCTTCTAGACTGATGGTGATTAGAATTTCACCATCTACTCTTCTCACTACCCTAGTGGCTTGATCATAACTCTTCCCCATGGCCTCAAGGAGGTGATAATCCATGAACACACTTGGAACAACTAGCTTTCCTAGGTCAAAATTCCATATATTGGCATGTGGGGTAAACAATTTCCTTTCAGCAAACCATTTCTTGAACAAATTTAAACTAGTTTGCAAGGTTTGAGTGTCTTGGACTCTATTACCTTTATCATACAATCCATCAGCTATCCTCAACCTAGGGTTTAATGAGGTCAACTTTTTAACTTGCTCTGTCTCTATGATAGACTCAGGTAGCAACTCAAGCAAGTCATCATGTACATTTCTATCCAAATAATTTACTGGAACTAAAAATCCCTTCTTCGGAGGCATCTTTGATTATGCTTTACAGAACTGAGATACCTATAGAGATTATAGTAGGATTACTTACTTGAATGATGTCCTTGTTTTCCTCTATATTTTTGCAAAATTTTTCATGAAAAAATTGCTTCACAATCTTGCCAAACTCCAGCATGATTTTCTTCAGTAATTGCTTCTGCTCAGGTAAATCTTGAAATCTTTAGTCGCGTAAGGTGAAACTAATAAAATTTCATGTATTATAGTCTATTTTTCCTCACATGCAAAACTTTCATGTCTAATTAATACATAGAGTGGCACCACTTTTTGTTTTTAAATCTACATCGTCGATCTTTAAAAATCCTATGATCATGGGATACAGAGAAAGAAAACTTGGTATTGCACTTGACAAGTTGGCCAGTCAATCCAATGAAAACTGCCCACATACACAACTCCTTCCTTGATGGTACTTCTATCTAGACCTATTGGAAACTGAGGACACATGTCAATAGGTCACTACTTTACTATACATAAAGAATGAGCACCTTGCCATAGCGAAGCAATGATAACCATGGATTCAATCTTGATCTTGTGGATGATATATTACTGCACTGCTTAGAAGAATAGTGGTGGTCCCTCATTTGCTATCTCGCTATACATATCGTCTGAGAAACTCTTCATGGTGAGATAGAAATGGCTATTTATCTAAGGTCAAATCAAAGGTAAAGAAATAGCACGAAGTAACTTGAAAGGTGGTGGGTCCCATACTCTCTATGTCTCATAGGTTAAACAACTTGCAACTTTCCATAGTGAGGTAACGAGGACTATTGATTCTAGTTTGATCTGACGATCGGGATCCCTTATGTGATTTCTAAATGTGGTGTGGGTCTAGGGCATTGGTGACGTAGGAAAATTTTCACTGCTAGTAGCAAACCTAACCTTTCTTAAAATCTTTCTCACACATCCACATTACTCTAGGTCCCACTGGCTATTCATTTCATGGTGCCTCGCTACTTTGATAATGACGAGATGTCAATTTTTTCTGATAGTGAGGTCGAAAGCTTCGATGACTTCAATAAAAATCAGTGCCATGAAATATGATAACCCATCAAATCACCATTGCTCCTACTAACTACTCTTGACAATAGTAGTTATTACTTGTCATGCCACCTAGATAGACCATGGTTATCAAGAAATTTTGAGTCCATCGTGTCTTTCATTTCATGGCACCTCGCTGCTTCACTAATGGCAAGATGATTAGTTTTTCTAATAGTGAGGTAGCGAGGCATCAGAAAGATCCTCATTCCGACACTGAGTTTTGACTACTTCTATTGGGTCCCTTTTCCTATTTTGACAATACTTGCAAGGTGTACATGATTGAAAAGTCAGCCAGAAAACAAATCTCTAACCATTGTAGCTTCATTTTACGATCCCATTTTATAAGCTTTTGGCACTCGCTACCTCATAATACATAAAAAAGTGCTCACATTTTTATAGTGAGGTAATGGAAATGCTAGATCTATTCAAATAAAATGGTGAGGAATCTGAGAGGAAAGGTAACTCAGGGGGCATGAAAAAACAAAAAGAAAATAGAATATTTGCCCAAGTTCATTTTTGAAATATTTCATGCCTAAAATTTTTTAAAAGGAATGAGACATAGGGTTTTCACAAAAAATTTCAAAGGCTAACAAAATGATGACTTAGCTATAAACCCTATTCACCATTAATAGATACAATCTAAATTTTTATACCTAGACAAAGGAATTTTATCATTTAAATATTCAAACCAATATGTATCACAGCGATAGACTTATTCTTCTAGAGATTGCTTGACAAATCTTGTCTACATATGATAGAGTCAGGAAGCAACACAAAATATGTTGGATATGTCTTATTACTATAGGACATTTTAGTGTGGTGTGAAGGCAAGACATTCCATCTTTTGAGTGTGAATGGGATTAGTATCCCTTAGAAGAATACAATTCTACATGGCTTGATTTTGATAACATTGGAAGAGTGCAACATTTAGCTAGAAAGACATTTCAGCATGAGGATGTGATTGAGAACCACTAGATGAACATAGTAGATGACTACGATATCCACATAAGGGATTATTGTAATGAATCTATATCTAGCAAAGAGTGCTTTAAAGGTAAAGATCCGATTGTAGATCATGCAACAAGATATGAAGTATCTTCTCAATCCTTTTTTAAATAGGGATAAGATTGGTGACCAACCCATCATAAATGCCAAGACTGACAAAGAAGAGAACTTGGAAATTAATCATAGGGCAAGGCACATCATCAAATTGACAAAGGCTTGGATCAAGATACCTTTCAAACTTGATCCAATTCCTCAAATGGTGGTCTTCCATGCTCAAGCCCACCTAGCTAAAGGATGAGGAGCTAAGGTCACTATGCCTATAATTATATCCTAGTCACCAGTGAGACCAAAGAAAGTACACCAATTTGATAGTCCAGTTAGATATTATAGTGCTCAAAAGGGTAAAGGAAAGAGGATGAAAACTTCTCCTCAAAGGGTCGAGCCAGAAGATGAAGTGACTCAGGCACCTCCATAGCAAGGAGAAGAAAATGTACAAGGGCTAGATAATGTGGAAACCACACAAGCCCAAGATGACACTAAAGTGCTACAAACTAAATAGGGCCAAGGAGAAGCAAAAACTGATGTACAAGAGGTGTCTCCACCCCAACAAGAGGTACAAGTCTCCCCCTTTGCTCCTAAGAAAAGAAAATTCAAGACTCTAGTAAAGAGGAAGACACAATAATCTACCAATAGTTGGGTCATTTTTCCATTGGATTGAGCAAGCACCCTTTGAATTTTATAGGGTATAGCTCCTTAGTTAAATATGTAAAGAATGATATTTACAATACTTTTAACCTAAAAGTGAAGGCTGGCCTCACTATTCTTGAATAGTTGAAAAATAACTAAACAACAACTAAAAGAAATAGAAAACATAGAACAGACAACTTGTATATGCACAATATAATTATCCAACATCAAAAAGAAACTTTAATAGTTAAATATAAATTCAATACTATATTGACAATGAACAATCCAAAGAAAAATTTCTCATTCCAAAAAAAGTCTAGTTCAGGTACAATGTTGGAAAACTAAAACATCGCATAGCTACTAAAACTTCAAATAGAAGCTCATAGTCTGATATCCATCAAGAACTGCTAACCCTATACATTCTAAAGCCCCCTCAAAAATGTAGCACACAATTTTCCTACATAGAAAAAGAAGAACCCCATCTTTTCCTTTGAGCTGCATATTTATCTTTCCCCTTGGATCAATTTATTTTCAGTTTTTAAATCTGATTCTTGGAAATTATCATAAATTAAATCTCCTTTCCTTTGATCATTGTCCACAGTCACTTTCCTTTATCCATTTCCTTCTATAACATAAATTATTTATAAACATTATAACTAAGACTTTATGAATATGACTTTATAATGTTTATATGAAGACTTTGACATGTGGTATTTACCAGTAATGAAATGTTGTCATTTTTTCATAAGTCATGACAGTTTTGATATTCTACTCTAATGTCAATAATGTTTGATCTATAAAAAATTTGAGAAAACCATTTAGGGAAGGTTTAGAAGACTAGGACTCCTAAAATATCTCCAAGAATCAGCTAAATCCAATGGTTATATTAAAAGTTATGGCCCCAAAAATATGACTGATTTTATGTGATTTGCATTTTGTGACATTTAGTGTTGATTTGATAGTCTTGCACTCATAAATCCATAACTTTTGATCCATAATAAATCTTATTAAAATATTTTCATGATTCCTAAAAAATTAGGTCTTGAAAAACATATCTAAAATTCAGCCTGATCGAGTAGTTGAATTGAGAGACATGGCCCTCGAAATATGATTGATTTTCTATCATCTGCATTCTATGATTGTCAGTGCTGATTTGACAATGTTGTGAATAGTCAGATGTATCTCACAAATATGGACACATTTTGAAAATTGGTCTTTTTTTTATTTTTAAAATTATGTTAACTCACACATATCCAAAGCTAAGCAGGATCCAACAGTGGGTTTGAAAGTTATGACCCCCGTACTAAGACCCAATTTTCAATTTTTAGAAAATCTATTATCATTGTTAAAACTGAATCTTTGAATTGTTGAACCTCTTAAATTACATGAACCTTCAAACTTTAACTTCAATTTTGAATCTAGAGTTTGAATCATAATATTCTTGAAATCTACATTTTAAATATTGGACCCATACCAAGGAACCTACAAGATGAAAGTGCATCAAGGAACCACTGAACTTATTCAAACTATTGAAAGCCAACTAGTGAATTTGTGTCTAAATCAACATTCCAAGTTTGAAAATGGTGTACATCTAAAACAAATTTGAAATTTGGGTTCTCCAAACTCAAACTCTAAACCATCACTAAAACCTATTCAATAGGTACAAGAGGTTCAAGACGGCTTTGTACCATCTGAACTTGTTTTCTCAATCTCAAGTTTTGGCATATGTGTTACTAGATTTGTTGTTAAAACAACCAATCTAGACATTTCCTTCTTGAAAAAAAACTCCATAAAGTATTTTTTGACATGGATTCACAGAGACTGAAAGGTAAAATATGAAAAATTTATTAAGTGGGCCAAATTATCATGTTTTAAAATTGGGGTTAAAACACCAACATTTACTCTGACTGAGGAGCATGTTCTAAAAAGTGCATGAAGAACCCAACATCTCTATTCAAAAGACCAGTTCCTAGTCCATTGGGCAATATACAAAAAGGGGGCTACTAATAGGGAGAGTAGGGAAATAAAAAAACAAGACAAGAAGCAAAAAAACCTACTCTTAGCACCTAAACTAGCAACAAGGCAGTAGAAAACCAAAGCAAGGAAAGCTAAACTATGCACCACAAAAACTTGTTGAAGAAGAGAATAGTTATAAATATGTACAATGATAGGAAGATCTCACCATGGCACTTAAAAACATGGAATAATTACATGAATACATCAATGGGTTGAGAAAAATAAGAGCCTTTCTGGGTTAGCAAGTTGCATTTGAATGCTGCATTTCCATACCATCTTAGTTTGGTGAGCCTCAAGTAGTAAGAATTTTTATTAATCCTATTTAGGAACTTGGCAAAATGATATTCATATCCAAACAACCATAACCCATCACAAGTTTTGGCTGAAATATCTCATCATCTTGGTTCAAGAGATTTGTATCATAATTAACTGCATTTTTCCTTTGGGAACAATGAGCTAAATCATGGATGTGGTAGGCATTGAGGAAGAGACTATTAGAAGCATTTAAACCAAATTTTGGGACTATACCTACTAAAAATCTATCTCCCATAAGTTCATCAACAAATTTACTTTTAAAATAAAATACCTCAAACATGTGGGGTTGAGACCACTCCTCTTGAGTTGGGTCAGATCAAATAATAAAACCTTGTATTCAATTTATCACCAAATGCACAAACATTAAATTATAGTTCATTAGTTATCACATTATGAAAATGCATGGGATTCAATAAAGGAAGCATCAAGATCTTTACAATTGAAAACCAAAGGTATCAAGCTTGAGATATCATCTACCTCAATCATACATTCAAAGGCCTTTTAGACATCACTAATGAAGTCTCCCTCAGCTATCTTAAGAAGCCATGTGTCATTCATTGAAGGAGCTTCTAATAGGTTGTCATGGTTAGGACTATCTGCAACTTCCTTTTTTTTTTATGCATGTTTATATTGCTGGAAATTCCATTATGACTTTCTTCTTCATTACTATCATACAAATCACCAAGGATGAAGAAAGGATTATCCCAAATTTCAAAGTCCTTGATATGTTCAGTGTGAGAGTATAATGCATTCATGTTGTTCCAAATAATTTCATGATTGCTATTCATAAATTGATTCTCTAATGCTATCATATCCACCACATTCTTCCTTTGTAATGCAAAAGAAAAATTAGAATTCATAGTTTCTTCCTATAGGTTACAAACTGAACTATCCTTATGACATATAGTTGAAAGCAAGGGTTTTTTGAAACTACTTTCAAATACCATAGGATCAAACTTAGTATAAGAAACTTCCTCTCTTGAAATGGTGTAAAAATCTTCATTATGAAAAGATATGAGATAAAAGTTCACTTCATAATTTCTTTCTTCAAAAATATTTTCAACATTCAAAGAAGCTTGGTCAAGAAATATCTTTTGTTTCTAACATTCACCAAAATTAAAATATTTTTCCATGGGCTGGTCATGTATCAGTGTACTTTGGGAATCGTCTTTATTTATAATTTTATTATAGGCTAAACTTTTAGCTTCTAAATGGACATATTTTTGTAATTCTTTACCATCAAAATGCTCCAATGTGAAACAACTATCCTCATTTCTAGAACTTTCTATATCAAAAAATAGTGGATTTTTTAGGAAAACTTTTGTTTTCTTTATTCAAAGCTTCTTGGGGGTGAGTCTAATCATCAAAAATTGAGTAGATGTGAGAAATGGTTATCACTAAGGGTTTTTCATCATCAACCATCAACTCTTCTTTCAGCCTTACTACTCTCTTTACACATTTTTGTAAGTCTTTTAATTTGTGAAACCTTGTACCAAGGCTTTTCCATAATAGTTAAGATGTGGAGTCCTCTTTCACACTTAAGTTGTTCCTAACAACTTGAGGTATGCTTTCTTTATATCCATCTACAAACTCCTGCAATACTTTATCATCCATCAAATAAAGTTCCATGAGAGAAGGATTTGGCCTTGTCCTTCTTGTGGCTTTCATATTTGGCATGGTCTTTACACAAAATTTCCAATCTCCTAAACATAGAGATAATATATTTCAGCAAGGAAAGAAAAACACTAATCTATCAATTTTTATTCCCTAGAAGAGTTACCAAGAACTTCTTGGTGAATAGATTAGCCTTCACACAAAATAATTACAAAAATGACTCAAGAATGCCCAAAATGAAGACACAATAATCTACCAATAGTTGGGTCACTTTTCCTTTAGATTGAACAAGCACCCTCTAAATTTTATAGGGTACAACTCCCTAATTAGATATGTAAAGGATGAGATTTACAAATCTTTTAACCTAAAAGTGAAGTTTTCCCTCACTATTATTGGATAGTGGGTAAATAACTAAATAACAACTAAAAGAATTAGAAATGATAAAACAAACTTGCATATGCACAACATAATTATCCAATATTAGAAAGAAACTCTAATAGTTCAATATCAATTCAATACTAAATTGATAGCAAACAATCCAAAGAAAAATTTCTTATTCAAAAAACAATCCTATTCAGGTATAATGCTAGAAACCTAAAACATGGTATAGCTATTAAAACTTTAAATAGAAGTTCATAGTATGATATCCATCAAGAGTTGCTAACCATATACATTTTAAATCCCCCTTACAAATGTAGCACATAGGCTGGCTATGTAGAAAAAGAAGAACCCCATCTTTGGCTTTGAGTTTCATATTTATCTTTCCCCTTAGATCAATTTATTTTCAATTTTTGAAACTGATTCTTGGAAATTGTCATAAGTTAAATCTCTTTTCCTTTGATCATTGTTCATAGTCACTTTCCTTTATCCATTTCCTTCTATAACATAAAGTATTTATAAACACTATAATTAAGACTTTTTGGATATCACTTTATAATGTTTATATGAAGACTTTAACATGTGGTATTTATAGGTGATGAAATATTGTCATCTTTTCATAATTGTCATGATAGTTTCAATAGTCTTCTCCAATGCCAGTAACATTTGATCTGTAAAAAATCTGAGAAAAATAATTAATAAAACTTTAGAAGACTAGGACTCCTAAAAAATATACAAGAATCGGCTGAATCCAATTGTTATATTAAAAGTTATTGCCCCTCAAAATATGATCGATTTTATGTGATCTGCATTTTGTGACATTTAGTGTTGATTCGATAGTCCTGCACTCATAAATCTGCAACTTTTGATCCATAATTAATCTAATAAAAATATTTGGAGGATATTTAGGGAATTACAATTTTCAAAACATATCTAAAATTCAGCCCGATCTAGTGGTTAGATTGAGAGATATGCCCTTGAAATATGACCAATTTTATATGATTTGCATTATGTGACTATTAGTACTAATTTGATAGTTTTGTGAACATTCATATGTATCTCACAAATTTGGACACATTTTGAAAATTGGTCTTGTTTTAATTTATAAAATTATGTTTACTCACACATATCCAAATCTAGGCATGATCCAACAGTCGGTTTGAAAGTTATGACCCCCGTACTGAGACCCAATTTTTAGTTTTTAGAAAATTTGTTATCATTGTTAAAATTGAATCTTTGAATTTTTGAGTTTGAACCATAATATTCTTGAAATATACATTTTGAATAGTGGACCCTAACCAAGGAACTTACAACATGAAACTGCATCATGGAACCGCTGAACTTATTTAATCTATTGAAAGGCAACTAGTGAATTTGTGTCTAAATCCACATCCCAAGTCTAAAAATGGTGTAGATCTAACACTGAAGTTGGAATATGGGTTCTACAAACTCAAACTCTAAACCATCACTAAAACCTATTCAATAGGTACAAGGGGTTCAAGACCGCATTGTACCTTCTGAATTTGTTTTCTCAATCTCAAATTTTGGCATATGTGCTACTAGATTTGTTGTTAAAAAAATCAATCTAGACATTTCCTTCTTTAAACAAGACTCCATAAAGCATTTTTCAACGTAGATTAGGGGAGACTTAGAGGCAAAATATGAAAAACTTGTCAAGTGGGCCAAGTTATCATGTTTTAAAATTGGGGTTAAAACACCAACTAACAAGATTATACAAGGAAATCTAAAGCTATTACACCATATGTAAGATAATAAAAATATGATAGTCACCATTTTGAATCAAGATTTTGGTCTAATGGATGAAGCACATACCTAGGGCAAGGATTTATAGGCATTATAGGTGATTAAAAGCCAAAGGAATTAGATGTTGATGGAAGTATATACAACAGAGGAATTAGCTAAAACTAATGATTGGATAGAGAAAATTTTAGATGGAAATAAAGTAATGGAGACATTACATGCAAAGATTCTCAAGCTCAAGGATCAAACCCAAGAAAATTTTTTGGAAGTAGAGAGACATTATAGTTGCATGTTTAGACAATTTTTAGGATGATTCTTGGGAAAGTTGATACCAGTAGATGTAGTAGTTAAGAAGTTCTAAAATACTTTTGAGGAAGCTGCTAATGATGATGAAATTAGGTAAGCATTCAAGACATAAGAGGCATTATTAGAATTAGATGCAAAAATCAAAGATTTTTTGGAGACTCATATCGAGGTGAATAACTACAGGAAGAAAGTAAAAGACAAATATGAACCTTTAGATTTTCTAGATGTTGCTCAAGTCACTAATATTATCAAGAAATTCAAGATTAAATATCTAGATATAGCTCTGGTATAAAGGGGAACAAAATCCAGAAGTTGAAATTTTAATTTTGACACTTAGTAAAATTTTACATTTTTTGAACAAGCCTCTAAGGTGTCTTGGTGTGTTAGGTGTGTTCGTCTATTTTTTTAGTAGTGTTTTAGAAGATTTGAGGAATTCAAAGGTGCATCAACAATTAACTACCAAATATAAAATTAGAGCTTTACATGCATCAGAAAAGTATTCTAATAGTAGTTTAACTCCTATAGATGCCTAGTGAAGATGAAGCTTCTATTTTTGGCACTTCCAGACACTCCTACATCAACTGATGTCTCTCTCTTCCTTTTTTTTTCTCATGATTTCTTTGTTTTAAGATATGTAAAGGCTCATGCATCCATGAAATGATGTAAATATGGATGGATTCATATTTAGCACCAGTTAGAGAATCAATTTGTACATAAATAGATTTGTTTTATTAGTTTAGAAGCATATGATTGCATAAAGTTATCTCTCACTCTCAACACAAATTGAGGAGAAGATTTATTATAAATTGAGAAATGTAATATGTATTCTAGGCTATCATTATTTTGATGCAATAATATATGCTATTGGTGTTGACATTTGGAGTGTAGTGATTCTTTCCTAAGTGTGTTATATTTTGTGAATGTATGTTCATGAAGTATAATTGAACCAATTGTTTTATTGTGTTGTTATGGTTGTGTGATCTTTTAATTATGGTGTTTAATACAATTTTACAAATTCCACTAATGTACCTAGTTTGAGAAGAGATCACCATATTGTTTCTACATAGCTTTATGTCTTGCATGAGCACACTTTCTCTAGCCTTATGATCTAATGAAAAGTGACACATCTTATGGTTACTAAATTCCCATTGATGATTACATCAGTGGAATTAAGGAAGCAGTGCTCCTAATTTAATTGGTTACCCACCAATCTTTTCGAAGGCTTAACTTGTAGATGCATTGTTTTCATGTCTTATGTCCTTTAGGATTTTACTTTCATGTTATTTTGTTAAACTTCTTGTTACCCTATCCTTTTTATTTTCTTTACTAACCTGTTGGTTAAATTAGGAATTCATATAGTTGCATTGTTAGATTGCATTCATCATAAAAATAGAAAAATAGAAAAATACATTTCTTTTTTTGTGTTTATTCTTTTGAATTAGCAATCCAATTCATAATATTATCCAAATCCTTGTAAAAACTCACATTTATCTTTATCTAAATGGATTCTAGTAGGTCATAAGATCACCCAAAACCTTGGAGTTAATCCCAAATCAATTTTTTAAGAGAGGAGTTTGAAAGGATTCTTGTCATTAAGCATCATACAAAACAATAGCTCAATAGAAGTGGTGCTAGAAGGAGGGCCTTTAACATTTGAAATAAAAGAAAAAATTTGCAAATTTGAAAATTTTGCATTTTTTTACAAGTTCGATTTTTTTTTTTGAACTTTTGATCTTCTAAGGTGCAATGTTGTGTAGGTGCACTAGTGCACTAAATTCTGAGGTGCACCTTATTTTGTGAGAAAGTGTACTTCAATAGAGGTCATTTTTTTCCATAATTAATGTGAGCTAGAAGATTCTGATCCAAAATCCCCATTTTAGTGAACTTTAAGATCTTCACCAAGTGCATACAATTTCCTCGAGCTTATCCATTTCTACAAGCCCATCAATGAAAAAGGAATACCTCAAATTTTACCACTTCCATTCAACATTTCATCATCTTCCTTAGTTCCACCTTTGCAACAACCACCCATTATTGCACCAAACTATCCAATGGCCTTTTCTGCAAATGTTGTAGACTCACCAATCAACTTGATAGGTGTACTTAATGACCTTTGTAAGAATCTTGAGAAGCCTTGCCCAAGGTTCATCTATGAAGAGACACAAACTACTAAAGATCACATCAAGGTATTCAAATAAATTTGCAACCAAAAAAAAATTGCTAATGAGAATGTAGTTCTTCATTTATTCCCCCAGTCTTTGGGGGAAGTTGCCTTTAATTGGTATGTTAATTTGCTACCTAGATATATTAGAGTCTGGGATACTTTTGAGAAACTATTCTTGAATAAATTGAATACTTTCATAAACCTAGCAATGATACATCAACAATTCATATCAATCAAAAGAGACCCACCTGAGACAATTTCGTGCTTTAACCATCCCTTTCATATGGCATACTACAAGCTAGAAACACCATACACTATACCAGTTGAAGCTGCTATTTAGATTTATATAAATGTTATGGACCATCTCACTACTATTTTTCTAAGAACACTTCTTACAAAAAATATTGACACATTGGATAAAGTCTTTTTAAAAGCAATTTCCTTCACTAAGCAAGCCAATCCTCATAGAGGGGATTGATGCTTCCATCTAAAGCTATTACAACAATGCCAACATATCTTGTCAGAGCACATATGATACCAAGCCAATTCATACCTATGAATCTAGTTCCATTACAATAAGACCAATGCCACAAAACCCCACTTTAACATATCTAGGATATGAACCTCCTAAAGTTTCTTTCTTCAAGAAAAAGGCATCAACTTCCATTGAGGTAGACAATAGTTTTTCATCTGAGTTTGGTCAAATGAAGAAGACCATGTCATAAATGAACAATGAGATGACTCATCCAAGGTTATCACAAGGACACAATAAAAAATTTCAAAGAAACAATGTTGGTCCTTATAACAACAATTATGGTTAGAACTATAATAGGAATTTTGGTGGAAACAATAATGTTGAGAACAACAATGTAGCAAACAGTAATGGGGGAAACAACTTCAATCCTCCTAATTGTAATAATGGCTTGAAAAGAAAAACTTGATAATGGAACACTCATCCAAATGATGGAAGCATTCCTGTAAACCACAATAACAACAATGTTCAGTATGCAGATATCAACCAATATGATGATGGTCAAAATACATCTAACAATGATAGTTCATACTACAATGGAAAGCAAGAGATAAATCAGAATTCACATGTGAATGACAACATCCTAATGCAGGAGCATCTAGAGGTATAAGGGAAATCCTATGTCACCCAAAAAAAATGTACTTAGACTTAGTTTATGTTTCATATGTTTTCATTTTTGGACACCCATTTGGGTCAAATAAAGGTTCCAACTCTCACAGTTCCACTATCAGTGTGCTAGTAAATCCCAAAAAATTAGGAGTATGTAATTGGGCCATCATTTTGGTAACCTAGAAGGTGTGAATTGGTCAGATGAATGTAATTGTGATTTAGAGCATTCCAAAAAAATAATCAGGCCAAAAGGCCCCATGGTTTGAAAGTTATTACAGTTTTTCAAGTTTTGGAGACCTCCTAAGAATGCTTCAAAGTAAGGTTAGGGGCATTAAATGACCTTGAAAAGGGTCAAAAAATGGGGGATGAGAAAATCTGGTCCATAGGGCTATAGAGTGCTTTGAGATCTTTCCAAAAATGTAAATGATTCATCAATTGGAGCTACGGTTCAAAAGTTATGCCTCTCGAAAGTTCAGTTACCATTTCTGGATTCTTCTAGATTTGCGCTGACTTCTAACATAGCTTCTAGAGACTTCTATTTGGTCGGTGGATGCGTACTAGCACTTTCTAGAATGTATTCCTAGTCCTTAACCCTCCGGGGTCTATTTAAGGAGATTCCTGGCATTATAGAAGGTAGTTCAGAGTGGAATTTGAGAGGAGGTACTGAAAGGAGAAATTATCTCCACATTTATGCTATTGTAAGCCCTTAGGGCATGTTTTGAAGTTTATTTTCTCTATACTGAATGTACTAGCTTATTTTTTAGTTAATACAATTTCCCTTTTTTGTTGTGTCCATTCTGTTCTTGGGTTGTGTCCCCATCAAGTGGTATCAGAGCTGGTTTTCCTGAGTGTGTAGACAGAGCGTCGACTGTGAGGTAGTTTACACTAGGACTGTGTGGTTGTGGGTTCGAGTTAGAAGATGCCTCCATGAAGAGAGCATGGCGGAAGGGCTAGAGCTATTAATCCTGAGGAGGTTAGAGCCCTCCAAAGGTAGGTACAAGCATTGCAATAGGAGCTCCGTAGAGGAGCAAATTTTGCCGCAGGTGACAATAGTGAGGATGAAAATGAAGAAGAAGAAATGGGACCAGAAGGGGAATTTGATGGGCAAGTTTTGAATCATGTAGAGGAAAGGCTTTTTAGGGCCATTACTAAGTTTGGAAAAAGACCTACAATTGAAGTGGGTGTATTTTCAAGAAATCTGAAACTAGATGAGTTGATCGATTGGATTAATGAACTGGAAGAATACTTTGAGTATGAGGATATCAGGGACCCAGATAGGGTTAAGTTTGTAAAGGCCAAACTGAAAGGCCATGCCAAAATCTAGTGGCAAGAGGTTCAATTGGAAGGAAACAGGAGAGGAAAGGAGAAGATCACAAGATGGGATCGCATGGTGGACAAATTGAAGAAGCAGTTCATTCCTATGGACTACAAGCTTGATTTGTTTAAGAAGATGCATGGGTTAAAGCAAGTAGGAAGATCAGTCCAAGAATATACAGAGGAATTTTACCGACTCTTGATTAGAGTGGGGCATGTAGAAGCAAATAAGGAGAAGGTTTCTTATTATATCAATGGGTTATGACCTAGCATCCAGGAGGAATTAAGTTTGGTAAGAATGACCAACGTTGAAGAGGCATACCAGTTTTTCCTATGAGTTGAAGAGAAGCTAAATAAAAGGTTTGAAGGAATAAAAAGAGGGCACGGTCAAGGAGGAAGGGGAAGCAATAGATCATCTGGAGGCCGCAATGAAACCCAAAAGAAAAATGAAGATGTGGGTACTAGTAGGAACCAAAGGAATGAGGGTTTCAACTGCTCCCATGATCAAGACTTTGGAAATCAGAGAGGAAGAGGTAGAGGATGTGGACAAGGAAGAGGTGGCTTCCATGGTACCTATTTCCATTGCAATGAAGAAGGTCATCGTGCCTTTGAATGCCCTCAATGACAAGGAAGGATAGATAAGAGAGTTGAGGTCCAAGCTAGGGTTGCTCATGTGGACAAAGATGCACAATCATCACATTCAGAGGATGTAGAAAGATGAGAGATTTTGGTAAAATTAAAGAGTCCTACTAAGTGGTGAGACTGAATCAAGACAATGGAGGAGTTTTTTTCGTACCAGATGTAAGTGTGAGGATAAATGTTGTGACATAATCATTGATGGCGGTAGCACTAATAACTTGGTATCAGAAGAGATGGTCTCTAAGCTGAAGCTTAAGAGGGAGAAACATCCCCAGCCCTATCGGATTTCTTGGGTAAAAGATGATCATAAGGTCCTAGTAAGTAAATAATGTTTAGTGAAATTCAAAATTGGGACTTACCATGAGGAAGCTCTTTGTGATGTTATTCTGATGGATGTTTTCCATCTATTGTTGGGTAGACCATGGCAGTTTGATAGACATGCAGTACATGATGGGCATGCAAACACATACTCTCTGACAAAGGATGGAGAGTGGAGGATGTGTACAGATTCTCGAGCTATAAATAGGATAACCATCAAGTATTGGTTTCCTTTGCCAAGGATTGATGATCTTATGGACTGCTTGAGTGGAGCTCAGTACTTCACAAAGATGGATCTTAAGAGTGGTTATCACCAGATACAAATTTGAGAAGGAGATGAGTGGAAAACAGCCTTCAAGACCAAGGAGGGTCTTTATGAGTGGTTAGTCATGCCCTTTGGATTGACCAAAGCTCCAAGCACCTTCATGCGGCTCATGAATGAGGTACTTAAGAAGTTCTTGGGAAAATTGGTTATTGTCTATTTGGATGATATTTTAATTTTAAGAAGACTTTGGAAGAACATTTATTGCATATTCGTAGTGTCCTTGAAAGGGTAAGGGAAGAGAAACTATTAATTAATTTGAAGAAGTGTATCTTTGCAAAAAGGGAGTTAGTCTATTTGGGGTTTGTTATATCACCTGAAGGTCTCAAAATGGATCTAGAGAAGGTAAAAGCCATCTTGGAATGGCCTACTCCAAGGTCTACTACTGAGGTAAGATCATTTCATGGTCTGGTTAGTTTTTACAAGAAGTTTATAAAGAATTTCAGTGGCATATGTGCACCCCTAACTGATATAATAAGAGGGGATAAAAAAGAGTTCAAATGGACTACAGCAGCTGCGAGAAGTTTTGAATTGCTGAAGAAGAAGGTGACAAAATAACCTGTTTTGGCACTTCCAGATTTTAGAAAGGTTTTCTAGGTGGATTGTGATGCTAGTGGTAGCACTGTTGGGGCTGTATTAAGCCAAGAAGGTAAGCCTATTGCATATTTTAGTGAAAAATTGAATGATGCAAAAAAGAAGTATTCTGTTTATGATCAAGAGTTCTATGCAATAGTTCAGGCCTTAAAGAAATGGAGGCATTATTTATTGCCAAAAGAATTTTTTTTGTATACTGATCGTCAGGCATTACAGTACCTAAATAGCCAAGGTAAATTGAATCAGAGGCATATGAAGTGGGTAGAATTCTTGTAGAGCTATACATTTGTGTTGAAGCATAGAAGTGGAAAAACTAACAGGGTTGCAAATGCACTAAGTAGGAGATAGTTGTTGCTTACAATAATGTAGGTTGAAGTAGTTGGGTTTGATGAACTCAAGAATTTGTACCCCAAGGATCCTGATTTTGCTGAAGCATGGAAAGCTTGTAAAGAACCTATTGCTGTAGATAGAACCAAGTGGTTAGACTATTTGATTCAGGATGGCATGTTGTTCAAGGGTGGTCAATTGTGCATTCCAAGGAGTTCCATGAGGGAAAATCTGATTAAGGAGAAACATAGTGGAGGGATGGCAGGACATTTTGTTTGAGATAAGACCATTTCCATTCTTAGAGAACATTATTTTTGGCCTCAAATTTCACAGGATGTGAAGAAGTTTGTACAGAGTTGCCAGGTTTGTCAAGTTGCCAAGGGGTTTAGTCACAATACTGGCCTATATCAGCCATTTCCTATTCCATCAAGGCCATGGGAGGACATAAGTATCGATTTTGTTCTTGGATTGCCAAGGACACAAAGGGGTAATGACTCATTATTCGTGGTGGTTGATAAGTTCTCCAAAATGGAACATTTCATTCCATGCCACAAAACTCGTGATGCTATTCATATTGCAGACTTGTTTTTCAAAGAGGTGGTAAGACTACATGGACTTCCAAGGAGTATAGTTTCTGAGAGAGATACTAAATTTGTGGGATATTTCTAGAGGACATTGTGGAAAAAGTTGAGAACAGACTTGAAATTTAGTTCCACGCATCACCCACAAACTGACAGCCAAACAGAAGTGGTAAACAGAAGTCTGGGCAATTTGCTAAGATGTTTAGTTGGGGATAAGCCCAAGGGATGGGATTTGATTCTACCACAAGCAGAGTTTTCTTACAATAACTCTATAAATAGGAGTACTAGAAAATCACCATTCCAAATTGTCTATGGGAATAGCCCAAGGACTGCACCAGAATTGAGGAAGATAGAGCAAGGGGAGAGGACAAGTGCTGAAGCGAAAGAATTTGCTAAACATATCAGGCATCTACATGAGGAGGTTTAGGCACACATTACCAAGATGAATCAAGAGTATAAAGCTAGGGCTGATCAAAGGAGAAGACATAAGGAATTCCAAGTAGGGGATCTAGTCATGGTGCACTTACGAAAAGAAAGATTTCTAGCTGGTACTTACAACAAGCTAAAAATGAAGAAATTTGGCCCCTGCAAAATTTTGAAGAAACATGACTCAGGAAATGCATATGAGGTGGAGCTTCCAGATGGTATTCACATTTCTCCCATTTTCAACATTGCAGATTTAACAAAGTATCATGATGATGGTGTAGATGAGGAGCTGGTGTTAGAGCCATGTCCAATTCCTGCTTCTAAGAAGGAGGAGATAGAAGACATTCTAGATCATCGTGTGGGTAGGAGTACCAAAAATAGGTAGTATGAAGAGTATTTGATCAAATGGAAAGGATGACCGATCGAGGACTCAACTTGGATTTCAGCAGCTGAGGTTTCCCATTTGGGATTTCCTCTACCATTCATAAAGTGACAGGGTCACTTTTCAATCTACTCTGGGTGTCTGATGTAGGAGCATCCAGAGGTATAAGGGCAATCTTGTGTCACCCAAAAAAAATGTACTTAGACTTAGTTTCTGTTTCATATGTTTTCATTTTTGGACACCCATTTGGGTCAAATAAAGGTTTCAACTCTCACAGTTCCACTATCAGTGTGCTAGTAAATCCCAAAAAAATAGGAGTATGTAATTGGGCCATCATTTTGGTAAACTAGAAGGTGTGAATTGGCCAGATGAATGTAATTGTGATTTAGAGCATTCTAGAAAGAGAATTAGGTCAAAAGGCCCCACGGTTTGAAAATTATTGCAATTTTTTGAGTTTTGGAGACCTCCTAAGAATGCTTCAAAGTCAGGTTAGGGGCATTAAATGACCTCAAAAAGGGCCAAAAAATGGGGGGAGAAGCTAAGCTGGTCCATAGGGCTATAGAGCGCTTCGAGAGCTTTCTGGAAATGTAAACAATTTGTCAATCGGAGCTACGGTTCAAAAGTTATGCCTCCCAGAAGTTTGGTTACCATTTTTGGATTCTTCTAGATTTGCGCCGACTTCTAACGTAGCTTCTAGAGCCTTCTATTTGGTTGGTGGATGCCTTCTAGCTATTTCTAGAATGTATTCCTAGTCCTTAACCCTTTGGGGTCTATTTAAGGAGATTCTTGGCATTGTAGAAGGCAGTTTGGAGTGGAGTTTGAGAGGAGGTATTGAAAGGAGAAATTATCTCCACATTTATGCTATTGTAAGCCCTTAGGGCATGTTTTGAAGTTTATTTTCTCTGTACTGAATGTACTAGCTTATTTTTTAGTTAATACAATTTCCCTTTTATGTTGTGTCCATTTTTTTCTTGGGTTGTGTCCCCATCACATCCCCCCTTTCCAGTTTAATACTATGTTACTAGAATCTTATGATTATGTATAGAACATACAAGTAGAAAAATCACCCAATGAAGAATTCTCTTTTCCATTTGGTTAGGAACCAAACATTCAACCTGAAGAGATGCTTTCTTTTCACAATGACAATAAAAATACTTACAATTTTAGAAGTAGAAAAGAACCTATGACAAATGGAATTCCTCTAGCACTACAAACAACTCCTCCTGATCTAAGAGTGAGTAATAATGTGATATCGATTAGGCCATTGTATGGAGTAAAAAAAAACCAAAATCAAGGAAATGTGATAACAATATTGAAGAATCCTACTTGGTCTACTAAAAAGTATAGTGCAGTAAAAGATTTGAAATGAACAAAGGCTAACATGTCCATGTTTGACATGCTACAAAACTATCTGCACCAACAAGAAGCACTTATAATGACTTTGGATCACACAAAGGTACCCCATAATATGAATATTGTCTCTCAAAAGCTAGGATCTCAACAAGTCAATGCTTTAGAGGTAATGCTAACTATGTTTAAAGACAAGTTTGAGGTTCTCCATTTTTTCTTAGCATCGGGATATATGGGAAGAATCTTCATAATTACCTAATTGATTCAAAAGCCTCTTGTAATTTTATGCCACTATCAATAGCACAAAGGTTGGGAGTTACTCCTTAGCCCTCTAATCAGATAGTGACACAATTGGATAAAATGGAGGTGAGAGTCATTGGGGTATTGAAAGGTGTGTGGACATAGTTGACAATTGACCCCTAGATTCAAGACATCATCGATATATATGTGGTTGATATTCTAGAAACCTAAAAATTACTTCTAAGTAAAGAATGGATGAAATGCCTAAGAGGATGGTTTTCTACAAATTTTACTCAGCTGTGGTTACCATGGAAAATATTGAATAATCATATCAAGATATATGTAGAGTCAAAGTTAAAAACCATGATTATAGAATACAATGTCTGGAATGAAGTGGTATTCTTACAATCAGATTTGAGCTCTTATAAAGTCATTGCTTTTGATACAACTCCAAATAAAATAGTAGATGATCAAAATGAAAGGACCAAGATTTCAATCTCAAAGGACAAAATTGTAACACACTTCATAGACAACATGCTGGCTAATTTATATATTTAGGAGAAGAAGCTTACCCTAGTATCCTACTTCTCCCAAGATTTTGTCAATTACATAAAGTTACCCATTTAGAGTTTGAATGTTCAGTGTGCCAAGAAGTAGTTGCTATGGTATAAACACACATAATGGGAATAAAGAGTGATAAAATTTTCAGAGATGAACCCCTAGAAAATCAAAGTCCTATAAACATATCTGAATCTATGGAAAAAATTGAAGAGAAAGTTAAAGATATAAATGTGTCATATAGTGATACCTCTTTAGATGGTGGAGGTTTTTCTTCTCCTCCACCAAGAATGATCAAAGTTCAAAGAAGAAGATGATACATAAAAGGTCAAGGATGGACTTTACTAGTCATCCCTCCTAAAGCCAAATTGAATGAAATTATAGAACTAATAGGGGAAATATAGGACAAACAAGAAAAAGGTACAATTCTAGTGTCAAGGACTAACAATGGAAAATCATCAAGTCCACCCCATGAAAGATTACAGTGGGTCCCCAAGAGACAATCCTTCAAAGACCAAGTGAAAGAAAAGCTAAGGATGAATAAGCATAATGTTAGGAAACCCAAAGAAGATCCAATTTGGACACTTCACTTTGATAGCTCCAAATCCAAATTAGGAGTTGGTGTAGGTATTGAGTTGATCAACCCAAAAGGTAAGTCTTTCTATGGAGCATATCAATTATAGTTTAGATGTACTAATAATGCTACAGAATATGAGCCATTGATCCAAGGACCTTTTTTTGCATTAGAGAAAGGAATCACAACTCTCATAGTCAAGAGCAATTGTCAATTAGTTATACAACAAGTGAACTTAGTATACTCCTGCAATAATAAGGGGTTACTTTCTTATAGGAAAAGAGTATGGGATCTAATGGATTATTTTGAAGCTTTGAACATAAAGTCAATCCCAAGAAGGAAAATCATGGTAGTAGATGCTCTCACTATTTCAGCTACTACATTACAACTAGTTGAAAGAACAAAATTGAAATGATTTTTAGTAGAATTGGTTGTGGCTCCATCTATCTTGGAAAATATCACAAACTTCCATATTTTTCAAGATGATCAATATATACTTTAATTTATCATGTTCAATGGCTAATTTAAAGGGCAAGAGATTGATGAATCTCCAAATGAAAAACTTGAGGATGATGAACTTGAAGATGAAGATGGGATCTTAAACTTAAAAACCAATACTATTCCTAAGGGAATGGTTGAGTTGGAATGCATTTTTTATCATAATGAATCAGAACTTAACAGAAGAATGGTACAATAAAAAGGGATCAAAGAATGTGATTCATACAATTTAGGTACTAATGAAGATCCTAGAATGGTAAGAAATGAAAAGGCGTGCAATGAATATGAAAGGAAAGACATGCTCAAATTACTTGTAGAATATAAGGATGTCATTTCTTGGAGCTACAAAGAGCTAAGAAAATATGATCCTGAGATTATTATGCTTAACATTCCATTGAAACTAGATGCCAAACCTTTCCCTCAAAGGCAAAGACCTATTAATCTTATCAGTGAATCATTTATAACAAACAAAGTTCAGAAGTTACTTGATGTAGTGCCTCTCCCATTTGACTTTTGTAAGTCAACCTAATGGATGCGACCTTGATGATCTTTCATTGTGATGGATCATGATTGTGACCCTGAGTGGTCTACACCGTTGAGGTGTTTGGATTTATGTTTATATATCAGTTGCTTTGATTATGCTTTTGACTAATCTTTGAGATTATGATGTGATTTTTGATTCGCTGAGGTTTGTGCCAGTGGTTACCAGGATCGATGTGGTATCATGAGGTTGTTCCATGATTACCTTGAGTTGTGTGCAGAGATTGCACTATGTTCTTTTACCATGCTACACTGGACTAGGTTCCTGTAGCAGTGGTTAGTCATGGTTATGACTGTGTTCGTTTATGTGTTTTAAGTGCCTTATTAAATGCATTAATGATTAGAAATGGATTATTCTTGTTGGATTCTTTGGTTATGTGTTGTGGACATTTACCTTGTTTTATTTTGATCTGAGAGATATTTGTTCTTATGTGATGATTTACATTTGAGATGACCTGAGGGTCAAATGTTACTCTTCGATTCCAGTATCATGGATTTTAGACTACTATGTTGTTTAGTTAATCATATTGCATGATGATGCTATTTTGAGATGACAGTGTGTTTTATGATGATATTTGGTTATCTGGTATTTGGACATACCTCTGATTTTGTTATGTGATGGATTTAATGCTATGGTTATTTACTTCATTCATGCGTTCTTATGCGAACGTGAGTGATGTAAATAGATTATTTTAATATAATTAAATAAATGGTTAAATTAGGTGATTTAATGCATTATTGCTTTGGCTATGTTATTATATGCAATTGCACTTGATCGTGTTGTTTTGTGTGCAGGATTATATCCCTGGCAGTGGCACATGTAGTTAGTGATTCAGCCTTTCATATTTTACCAATGTCGTCCTTGTATGGTCAATGTATCCTTTATTAAAATGTTTAAATTAAACCTTTTGGTGATTATTAAATCCGAACTCATTTGCATTATGTGATTAGACCAGTAAGCGTGTTTGTGCATTTAGAGGTTCGCATTGTCGCGAAAGTTGTTTAAAGTGATTTTTTTGTTTTTGGGTTTTCGGGCTTTTTATTTGATTTATTTTAATTTTTGGCAGCTTTTCCATAGATGAATTCCTATTTATAGGAATAGCCTATTTTCATTTGGGTCGATTTGGGGTTTAACTAGATTGGCTGGTTAAATGCCCTAATCGATTATTCAACCGAAAAGTGAATAAGTATCCAATGAGGAATTTAATTCCTCACTTCTCACTTTCAAATTGGAAAGTTGGAGAGTAAAACCCAAAATCCTCTTCATGAGGATTTACTACTTTGTTCTTTGTGGGAGCTACGGGCATGGGATCGTTGCGAGGTTGAGCTCGTTGGATCCAACTCGGGGAAACCTTGGATTGCCACGATTTTCAGCTACTTCTGTGGGATATTTATTTTATGGTTCAGATTCCCGTTTTGCCCTTTTGGCTGTGAGGTAGGGCTTTCTTGTTTTACTATTTTTGCTCTATTTCTGCTTCTATTTTTGGTAGCCGTTTGTTTGGAGGCTGAGAACTAGTGTTCCCCTCCATTTTTGTATGCTAGTTCTACCCAATTGGGTGGGTATGAACATTTCCCTATTTTTGGGATGAGGGTTTGGAGTTTTGCACCGTTATGCTAGCTATTTTTGCATACGATGTCCGATTTCATTTATTTTTGGATTTTTGGGGTTTTTGAACCCAAACACCATATGGGTTTTAATTTTGAAGTTTTTCAAATTTTTGGAGTTTTTACCTCGTTTTGCGTGCCACCCTCTTTTCTCAAGATTTCTTGGCACAATGTGGGTCGTGGACCTTGATGATCTGTTTGGATATCAGTCAGACCACTTTTGCACCTTTTGTTGCATTGGGATGCGTGTCGCACCCACACTCCCGACTTTGTGTTCGGTGGAGTGATTTGTTACCTGTTATGGTTTTTGTTGGACCTTTGCTTTTGTTTCGTGAACGCTAGGATTCGTGTAGAATCCATACTCCCAGATTGAGGCTAGTTGAGTGAGTTCACGATGTTTGGTCTTGTTACATCATTGAGATTCTTGTAGAATCCATAGTCTCGGATTGAGGTCGATTGAGTGATTTAATGATATATGGTTTTGTTGGCTTTGGGATTCGTGTAAAATCCATCCTTCCTGTGTTACTTTCAGTTGGGTGTTTTCTTTGCATTGTGTTCTCATTCCTGTCCTTGTGTTATGATCTTCGTGATTGTGGTGCGCCGCACACGAGTACATGCGCATACATTTGTTGGGTGACTTGCGAGGCTCGATCTTCCGTGGATTTGTCGAAACTTATGATCATTGGGGTTGGGATGGGAGTATGCATGCCCACGGGCACTTGTCATAGGATGAGCATGGGTAGGGTAGGGTAGCATATGGAGGGGGCTTCTATCTTGCAGCCCGACGATCATGGCATCATGGGTTGGCAAAGGAAGCTTTATATAAGTGATAACTAAATAAAATGTGTGACTGGTAATAAAACTTAAGATAAGTAAAATGTGTGAGCACCCGATTAAGTTCGAGGACACAATGTGTGAGCACCCATTTAAGTTTGAGGACACACGATCCAAGCTTGGGCTTTTTGATGCCAAGCGACTCTCCAGGATGTCAGCCCCTACATAGTAGCCTATTGAGTGTCTGACTGGGACCTTGACTCCTTGCATTGTCTTAGGTTCTTTGTTCAGCCATCATACTATCTGGCATGAGTGTTAGCCTTGGATGTTCTATTTTATGTGTGTTTGTGGTTGGATCATTATCTCCATCAGCATGACAAGTGTGGACCTATGGGTGCCACGTGGTTGGGAGGCATAGCTACCTTCACCACTGCTAGGGACTAGTGTATAGAGACGGTCTCTTATCCTAGTGCGACCATTGCTAGATGTTTTCACTTGGTACTTCGGGTTTCAGAGTATGCTTTCTTGTGATTTATGCTTTCATTGGAATGCTTGGATATCATGTATAGATGATGTTAGTTTACTTGACGCATTCCCTTATCATGATGTTTAGCACATGATTAGATGATGTTATTTGATTTAGTAGTATATCTATTGCTTACTGCTGTTTAGCATGTGATAGGTGATGTTATCTACTGTAGGATTATCTTATGCGTTATCACTAGCATGCTAGATTTCCTTATGCTTATATTGCTGCATGTTTTTAGTAGTGACATCCCTATTATGATAGTACTGATGATCTGGTTGGTGGCTTGGGATGTTATGTGCGGGGGATGGCTAGGACCCACGATGGTCTTATGATGCTATTAACGGTTGGGAGGGATCACGCATTTATTTGGTTGTTTAGTTCTAAAATGTATTTTGTTCATTGTAATGTTTATTTTAGTATGTGCTTTGCTTTTATGTTTTAGATGGTTAGATGTTCCTCTTTCCTTGCTGTTAGTGCTCTCGAGTGTTCATTCCTCGATTTACATGGATCCGGTACTCCCCGGTGTGGAGGTTTCCTTGTTTATTTAGCTTTTTGTTTGTGTTTTGTGTCACACTAATTTGTTTCCTCGCGCGAGATTGTATTTTCCTCGCATGAGACTATTTCTTCCTCGCGCGAGATAATTTCTTCCTCGTATGAAAGAATACACTTCCCGAATGAGAATGTAAATCTTCGCGCGACGCATAGGAATCCTAGTGTGAGAATGTGAATCCTCGCACGAAGCTCAGTAGTCCTCATGCAAAGTGCGCACTTTCTCAGCCGAAACTCAAGACCAGTTTTCTTTCTCGTGCGAGAAACAGGAGCTATCTAGGCTTGTCGGATGAAAGTTTGAAAGTTGGTTTTGGACATCCTTTTGGTTTTTACACCTTCTTGGTTCAAAACAGATTTCCTAGGGGTTTAAAATATATCATTTAAGTATAAGTTGATGTATATTTAATTCCTTATACTTAAGATATATTTTAAAATATGTGTCAAATTGTTTGAGATAGGTTTCAGACCTCTCAAAGATAAGTTATGGATTCTAGGAGATTTCAGGGCTTCAGAAACCCAGACTTAGCCAATTTTTAGGGCTTCAAGATTTCAGGCTTAGCCAAATTTTGGGATTTTGCATTTTTCCTTAGCTTGGTGTTTTTTTGATGAGTGGTCATTTCTTGTGCCCTCATCTTGTTGTGGTGGTTGTTGGCTTTTGTTTGGGTGTGTCAGTTTGGTAGTGGCGTTCGGAGATTCATTGGTTGCCGAGATTGTGTTGAAGTCTTCTATTGCGATCTTTGTGATCCCTGTATGATGTTGTCTTGTGCATTCATACTTTTAAAAAAAAAATATCTTGGCATGATTTGAATCCTTGTTTCCAAGGATCTCCAGGCGGGGAATTACACTTGATGCCAAGATCATTTTCCCCATTCTCCATTCTACGTGGTTTACTAATGTGGTTCCCATATGGAAAAAGACCAAAGAGATTAATCTTTGCATGGATTTTCATAACTTGAACCTCACATTTCAAAAGGACAATTACCCTTTGCCTTTGCTAGATGAGGTTTTAGAAATTGTAAATGGCTCAAAGATGATGTCTTTCTTGGATGGATACTCTAGGTATAATTAAGTAATGGTTGATGAAGAGGATAGGCTAAAGAAAACCTTCATGACTAAATGGGGGACTTTTTCTTATAGAAGAATTCCTTTTGGGTTGATTAATGCAGGGGCTACATTTCAATGAGCTATGGATGAAGCTTTTAAGGGATTGATAAACAAGTGTATAGTCATCTACATGGATGACTTAACTATCTCTTCAAAGGATCAAAGCACTCATATTGATAATTTAAGATAGGTATTCAATAGATGTAATAAATACAACACATCACTCAATCCTAAGAAATGTTTGTTTGGGGTTACTAAAGGAAAGCTCCTAGGTCATATCATCTCTGAAGCCAAAATCTCTATTGATCTCGATAGAATCGAAGCTATTCTAAAGTTATCACCTCCTCATAGTTGAAAAGAACTTAAGTATTTCTTTAGGAAGATAAATTTAGCACAAAAATTCTTAAGCGAATTTGCAGAGATTGTTCATCCCCTAAATGATTTACTCAAAAAGGGAGCTAAAATAGAATGGTTCCAGAGATTAAGAAATCATTTGAGGATATCAAAGCAACCATTTCCATGGCCCCAATATTGGTGTCATGTCCTGCCCTGACCATCTTAGCACTACTGACATTTTGTTTCTTTTGGACTATGATAGTTAGACTCTAGATGACACATTATTACCTCCTATGGACATTGATATTTTGATCCTTAGACTATTTGATTTCTTGTTATGTTATTGGAACATTGATACCTATATCACTAGGCTATATGATGATTCCTTATGATGTTATTAGGACACTAATATTCTAATTATTTTTCATGATGTTATTTAGATATGCTTACTTACCTTCTTGATGATCCATATGTCATGATTAAGGCTTATGTTATATTCAAGTGAATATTTGATTTTTGAATTGTGGTTTCCATATGGTGCTAGATTATCATGTCTTAGCATATTGAGAGTAACATTAAGAATTTATGTATCATTTATAGGAATAAACTAGAATTCTATAATTATATTATACTTGATGCATTTCTTAATGTAGATTAATTCCATAATTTTCTTTAAGAATAAATGATCATAATGTTTTACTATCTAGACTAGAGAATTGCTACAACTGTGAAGTGTGTAATGTGATATGAATTGAAATACATATTTCATATTAGTTATGTTCTTCATGGATGATAGAATCTATGTGATTTATATTTATGTTATCGTTTTATCACCTTATTTTTTGGACTACTGATATTTGCAATAAGTGTGTAGGAAAGAAGCCCATGGATTTATGGAGAACCTTGGTAGGTGTTTGAAAAACCAAGGTTAACCCTAAGGAGGGTATAACCTTTTTACCCTTATATTTTATTTGTAAAACTAATTTGTGTGTATTATTGTGATTTTATAAAAAAATATATATATTTTTATGGCTTGCCAAGTGTGTTGTGGTGTCACTTGACACATGTTCTCTTTTGTAGCATGCTTAGTGGGATGGTAGGTGGTTGAGTGAACCAAGGAGTGGTTTGGTAGGATTTTTTTTCCCTAGGTTTATTTATGGGTCCAAGAGGGATGTTTTCCATGCTAGGTCGAATGCACACCTTTCATGAATTTCTAGGAGGTTTACACCATCCCTAGGGGTACTTTGAGCCTTATTTTAAAGCCCATATGATATACCTAGGGGGTTAGGGGCATTTTTAAGTATTATAAACTTCCCTATGAATTGAAAAGAGCACCCAAAATTGTCAATTCCCAAGTTGGCCGAATTTGGAAACTTAAGCATGAAAAAAAAAACTTTCTAGGGGGAGAGTTTTGGGAGATCTAAAAATCTAAGTGGGGGTAATTTTGGGAAAGAAAAAAAAAACAAGGAGAAGAAGACAACTTAGGAGGAGGATTGCTAGTAAAAAGAGAGGGAGCTCAAATTAGCTTGGAAACCAGTTTGGTAACCTTATGTACCCTTGCTATGAAAGCTTGTTTTCAAGTATAATATTTTTTATTGTTTTATGCATGTGAGTTTTTTGTAATGTAGTTGTAATATGGTGTGTTGTAATGTGTTGTGTAAGGTTGAGGGACCATGTTTCAATTTTCGTGCATGGGTGTATTATGATTTACTTTGTGTTGTGAATTCATGTGTTCTTGTTGCAGTTTTCTGTTTTGGGTGTGACAAGGTGAGTCTCATCCTTTGTTAGGGTAAGGGGTGCATATAGAATGTGTTGGGTGAAATTCTCTCCTTGTGTAGGAGAGGGATTCCATATGGGTGTTATGGGCCCCATACGCTATCGTGCTGGAGTTATAAGTGTTGTAAGGGTGCCATGTGAGGGTATGTATGTGTTGTTGGGTTGCCTTGTGAAAGCATGTGTATAAAATGTATAGCCCAGTGAAGGCATAGTTGCAGGTGGAGTCTCCCCAGCATTCATTTCCCACCCTTACCCCTTGAGAAGGATCTACATGTGATCCTAAATGGTCTAACTTGGTTGGGAATTTTTGTGGTTTTATTTGTGAACTGGAAAATGTGTGAACGGTTTTGTAATGTGAGCATTGTGTTGTAAATAGTTGTTGGTAATGTGTGTCCACCCTATCAAGGTTCTCCCAGCTAGGGGGTGACCTTGAAAAGGCCTAAGGTTGGGAGGAGAGTACCATGGACTTTTTGGTGTTTGTTTTATTACAAGTTATTGTCTATGGATTTGAAGACTTCAAGAGAAGAAGGATGTTGTCTTATTTGCATGTGCAGCAAAAGCATACTTCCATGTGAATTCTTATTGTATTAGGGAGAGTCACCCTTGGGTAACCCCCAGTCTTCTGTTATATGATAGCTTGTAAGATGGTTATTGTATAAGTGAACTATATAAGTTGATTATACTTGTTAATATGTTGCTACATTTAGTGATTAAGTGATTAAAGAAATTTAAATGTCATGCACTATTCTATAATAGATAAAAATGAGTAAAGTTGTCATATTTCTTTTCTAAAACTACTCTGAAAGAAAATATGTGTATCTCCATTGAATTTACTACATTTGGTTATTAAGACATTTTGTTATAATTTCAACTAATATTTTGTTGGAAGGAATTAAAGTGATTAGTGAAGTTAGTTAGTTAAATGCATTATAGTAATGTACATCAATATTGTAGATAAAGGAACAAAGAAAAAAAATCTTTTCATTTAAGAAAAAAATAATTTTTTTTACATTTTCTAGTTTTTTTTACTATAGTATAATGGTGCCTTACAATTGGTGAGTCCAAACTATTCAGACTACCTTTCAAAATATTATCTTTTGCTTCAAAACACTCATGTGCTAGGATTCTAACATAGAAGAAAGAAAAGGAAGATGAAAGACCTATTGCCTTTATGAGTATCCCTTTGAAAAATGTTGATTTAAATTATTCCAACCTTGATAAACAACCTTTCTCTTTAATCAAAATGGTAAAGAAGTTCCACCATTATATATTGTAGAGAAAGGTATATGCGATTGTGCATAATCCAATGGTTAAGACACTATTAATGAAAAATGAACTTGGTCAAAGATGAGAGAAATCGATGGCAATACTTCAAGAATTTGATTTATAAGTTCAATCCATGAAGTTGGTAAGAGGCCAAGGATTATCAAAAGTGATAGTGAATAACTAGTTTGAGGATGAAAAGAAGTTTAGATTTGACTACAAAATAGACATTGAAGATCAGAAAAAGATTGTAGTATCTTAAGTTGATATTGATAAGGGAGTAATAACAAATGTCTAGTACCAAGATATTGTTTATTATCTTTTACAAAATCAATATCCAAGTTGGATGAACATTTCATAGCATAGGGGACTTAAAATGAAGTGTGAATCCTACATGTTGCATGATAGAAAAAAAGTTTTGGAACAATTTCATTATAAGTATGGTATAGGGTAGGGTTTAACATAAGCAACTTCTCATATGATTTTAAGATCACATTATTTTTGGCCCACAATATTCAAAGATACTTTTGAACATGTGTGTAGTTCTCTTATTTTTCAGACTAGTGCTAATAGAGAAAGACATCCTGCAATGCCATTACAACTAGTGTTTGAGATATGCCCCTTCACAAACTAGACACACTTTTATTCTCATAGCTACTAATTACTGTACATGCAAGACAAAAGTAGAGACATTTAGAAATTTCATGGCTAAGGTGGTTATGAACTTCCTAGAAGACCACATTGTTATTAGATTTGGGTTGTCATTCTCCCTAGTATATGATAACAGATCAACTTTTGCATTAGTATTCCTAATGCAGTGGGCATTGGAAAATCAAGTCATTATCAAGTTCTCTTCAAATTATTATCCACAAGGAAATGGTGTAGCTAAATCTAAAAACAAGAGATTGATAATGGTAATACGACATTTATTAAAGGAGAATCCTAAAGATTGGCATACACAACTCAAATATGCTCTATGGATAGACCAAGTAAGGGTCAAGAATACTTTGGGGACATCTCCATATCTACTAGTCTCTGGACAAGAGCTATTATTCCCACTTAACCTTAGGATTCCTATTTTGAAATTTGTGAGTGGATATGCTAAAGATTATGATAGAGTACAAATCAAATTAATGAATCTTTTAGAGATGGATGAAAAACAGATAGCTACTTTGGAGCATATGGTGCATCAAGCTATTGTCAAGAGGTGGTTCGACATGAGGGCCACAATAAAGTCTTTCAGAATGTCCAACCTTGATCTACTTTGGGACAAGGTGAAATAAAAGTTAGGAAACCACACTAAATTTCAATACTTGTGGATTGGTCCTTATTAGATCATGAAAAATTATACGAGAAAACACTTTTAGGCTAAGTTCCTTATAGAAGAATTGGTTTTGTTGCCAGTCAATGGGAAATTTCTAAAGCATTACTTTGAAGCCTAAAAGAATCAAAAATTAAAAATTAAAAATAAAATTAAAAATTAAAAAAAATTAAAAATTCTTTTCTGCAAGTGTGTTTGTTTTTAGTTGCTTGTTTTCTTTCAGTTGTGTGTTTGTTTCCAAATATGCATCAATCTAGGGGGTAGGTGAAATCAAAATTTTATCTTGATGTACCTTACTAACTATTCTTTTGGTTCCAATTTTTTAGAAGAGGTATTTCTTTGTCAAAACATTTTGATGGTTTTGTGTCTTATACCAACTGAGGAATGGATGTTACTTGTAGTAATACAGGGCTTTTAGTCTTCAATTTAGAATTGCAAATCAACAAGTTCTTGATACTTTTCAAATTTAAAAATTGATTATCTTAGGTGATTTTAAAAAAAGGTTGAAGGCATCAAGAGATAGTATAAACCCTACTGATTCAAATAGAAGAATCTTCTCAAAGGAATTGCTAAGATCATTGTTTGGCATGAGAGTTTCTAAAAAAATTCTTAAAAGAGGAACCCAAGGGATGTTCAAAAAGGATTGAATCTAAGAAATGACACCAATATCTTGGCCACACAATCTAAGTGTGGTCAAGATACAAAAAGAAAATAAAAAAGGAAAGAAAGGTGTTAAGAATGAAGGATTCTACAAAGTTTGAGAAAGGTAACCTAACTATAGGGATATGCACTCTAAATAAGATATCCAGTATAAAAAAAAATTGCTTCATCAAAGAATCAAATGGTGACATTATGAGCTACATGAAGCAAGTATTCAAAAGGTTACCTAGGACTTAAAATGAAAAAGTGATAACCTACTAAGAGCCCTCAGAACTAATTCTCTCATCTAGCCAAGGATTAATAAATAGCTTTTGTGAAGATTCCCAATAGATAAATTAGATAGAATGGAAGATTGTTTCCAAGTTGTCAAAAATTTTTGATAGATTACATTCTGAGATGTCAAAGGAAATGGATACACTAAACACACACTAAACTTGGAGATTTGAAATTATGAGGTTTTGACTATAAAGTGACTTTAAATATGCTTCGACTATTCAAAATTTAGTTAGTGTTTGACACATATTAGAGGAATGTTTGCGGAAGAAGAAATGCCTTTTCCATTTCTTCCATTTTGTTGGTACTATTTTTTCAATTTCACAACACACGCCCCATTTTTCTTAGAAATGGGGACCCCCTACTTTATTTTTTGGCTTTCTAAATCCATAGTTCATGGTTTTAGTCTTTTTTCTAGGGGTTTCTTCCTAGTGTCCTAGTTAGATCAAGGTCCTAGTTTGAAATACTAGATCTCAAAAAATCAAAATTTTGAGAGTACAAGTCCTTTTTGCAAAAAAGAGGTGCAACAGTGCACCTCATTAAGTGCACTAGTGCACCAAAGAACATAGGCAAGGACATCACCATTGGTGATTGATCGTAGCATAGTAGCATAGTTGGATAGCACCAAGGAGTGCTTGGGACCCCAAGCTATATAACCCAAGGACCCTCCTCACTCCCTCACCTTCACTTTATTTCTTCTAAGATTTGAGCTCCGAGTGCACCACCATACCTTGGTAGGTGTACCTCATCCACTTTTTCCCTACACAAATAAACACGAAACCATGTTATGACTCCAAAAATGGTGTGCAATAGCACACCTAATTACATGCACTACTGTACAACTTTTTCCTCTCAAAACATAAGAAAAACTTAAAACCTTAAAAATGAAGCAAAAAACTTGTAATTAAGGTGTGCTGTTGCACACCCTTAAAACATTAAAAAATCTACATAAGTCCATATAGGTTGTGCTACTACACACCCCACATTTGTAAATCGTAGAAGGTGCACCTACTAGGTGAGCCAGGTGTGCCTTTTCTTTGTATTTTTTTTTTAGCATTTAAGGGTTAAAGTTAGGTTCTTGGGTGTTTTTGAACAATTAAGTTTTTAGGGTTTTTTTCATGTTAGTTTTAGGATTTGATTTAATCATTTTTTCTTCAAATTCAAACTAAAAATCATCATTTTTATGTAGATTCAATGGCTTCTTCATTGTCATCCCTTATAGAAAGATGGTACTAAAGCCTATAGTATTCAAGTTTCAAGGTGTTTTGACCAAGTCATGGTTTCATAAAGATCTAGGACATTGAATTAGGTCACACAAATTTGGGTGCATTCCTAACACTATGCCATAAACCCATAGAAAGATCTCTGATGATATCCACCTTGATTTGATTAGGATTGGTTAACACAACATCACATCCAATTTTAGTGCAGTTCTCAGAATTGGTCATGACACTCATGGAGAAATATGGTCCTAAAGAAAGGGTCATGAAGATCATAATAGGAGAGATCATCCTAGATCTTTGACCCAAAAATATAGAGAAGGTGTTCCATCTTCCAAGAATAGATTAGTTTATCATATTGACTTACCACCAAGCTAAGAGATGGTATAAGGAACATGTGGATGAATCTTTTGAAATAAAGTCATCATACCTCATCAAGAAGACTCCTCTAGGGTGAAAAGAAGGCAAAGTGGATATGACAAGAGGTTATGTGAAAGACGATATTGGATATTTGATGATACTCTTGAGTAGAGTAATGGCTTTTCCCAATTCTAAACATTTGAACATATGGATGGTCCATTTCATTAGGACTATTAAGATGATGAAGATGTCGATTAATTGGGCTTCCATTCTTAGCAAGAACTTGGGTGAACAACTAGTGGCAATGAAGATTAACAAAAGGTTTTATATGAAATCATACTTGATGTACTTGTTAGCCACAAGGGTGATGGATTATCAAGGGATTTATAAGAAGGGTAGCATGAAGGATGAAAATGCATGGCCCTATATTGTATATCCACAAATATTAAAGAAGAAGCTTTTAGAGAAGAGCAAGGAATATAGGATTGTGAATGATGGTTTTATATTTGCAATAATCTAGTTCATAGAGGGGGATTATGTGAAAAGAATGTTAGAAAGGGAAATTACTAAGATATTAGAAGTTGGAGCCTACTACATCCAATTCTGAACATTTACATATTCAAGGGTAGTGAGTACAACTATCAACCCTAAGAAGCTCCCTAGGTATCACAATGATAGACTTATTCTACTAGAGATCAATTGACAACTCTTGTCCACATATGACAAAGTTAGGAAGCAACACAACATATGTTGGATATGGCCTATTACTATAGGACCTTTTAGTGTGGTGTGAAGATAAAAAATTCCATCTTTTGAGAGTGAATGGGATCAATATTCCCTTAGAAGAATACAATTCTCGACAGTCCTATTTTGATAACATCATAAGAGTGCAACATCTAGTTGGCAAGACATTTCAGCACGAGGATGCGATTGAGGACCATTGGATGAACAAGTGAATGACTATGATATCCATACAAGGTATTATTGTAGGATGATTCTATATCTAGAAAAGAGAGCTATAAATGTGATGATCCCATTGAAGATCGTGCAATAAGATATGGAGGATCTTCTCGATCCTTTTTTCAATAGGGATAATATTGGTGACCAACCCATCATGAATGTAAAGATTAAAAAAGAAGAGATATTGGACATTAATCATAGGGTGAGGTACATTATAAAATTAACAAAGGATTGGATCAAGAGACCTTGCAAACTTGATCCAATTCCTCAAATAGTGGTCTTCCATGCTCAAGCCCACCTAGCTAAAGGACTAGGAGCTAAGGTCATTGTGCCTAAATTTATAGCCCAATTGCTAGTGAGACCTGATATAGTACACCAACTCGATAGACCAATTGGATATTACAAGGCTCAAAAGGGTAAAGGAAAGAGGAGGAGAACTTCTCCTCAAGTGGCCAAGCTAGAAGAGGAAGTGACTCAGGCACCTCCACAACAAGGAGAAGAAAATGTACAAGGGTTAGAGAATGTGGAAGACACATAAGCCCAAGATCATCCTCAAGTGCCACTAGTTGAACATGGCCAAGTATAAGTAGAAATTGAAGTACAAGAGTTGTATCTACCCAAGAAGAGGTACAAGCCTCCCCCTATGCTCCTAAGAAAAGAAAAGTCAAGACTCTAGTAAAGAAGAGACAAAAGGTCATTACAAAACTGATTCCCTTCCCATTAGTCCCTGAACCTATCCTAGAAGAAGCAAAAGAAAAGGATGAGGAGGAAGAAGAGGATAATTTACCTTTGACCTAAAGGACTCATCTAACAAGAGACACACAGTTGGAAAGAAGAAGAAGCTCCACAATCACACCACCATCTATTCTTGAGCAACCCATTTAGACTAAAAAATTAGAAGATGAAATGCAACAATGGATAGATGAAAAGGATGTGAAGGGCAGTGATGTCTTTTAGATATCAAATTTTGATTTTATGTCCATGGGTACTAATTGGTTGGGGACAAGATAAGAGACACTCCAACAAATAAATGTCAATAAGAGGATTGGATTTATTTGCCACCTAAGCTTCAAGGACCCAAGGTAGCTCCAGGTGCCAAAGGAGAATAGACTTAGGTAGAGCAAGAGGAAGAGCCACAATAAGGATTCACTAATGAAGTGTCAGAGGAAGGGTAGATAAATGAATAGAATCAACAAAATTCCCAAGACACTGAGATAAGGACTGTTGACTCTATAAACATAGAGACTTCTAGTGCAGATCTTGTACAAAAGGAGAGGACTTTGGAAAGGGGAGACAAGGAAAAGAGTATAGCTGAGTAGACTCTATTATCCTCAAAAGGAAAATCTTCATTGGAATATATCACAAGGTGGCTGAGAAAAGAAGTAATAAGTGTATATGAGAAATGTTAGTATGCTAATAGAAACCAAATTTAAATAAAGCTTCTACAAACTAAACAAAATTCATAAACTTCAAGATAGACTAAGATGAGCTCTCAATTGAGAATATGAGCCATTAATGGACTCTCTCAATAAGAAGCTCTCTTGTTGAGTAGCTTTATCTAAATGGATAGGATGTATGCTCAATATGCTTCCAAAGGCTTCAATGGATGATTGTGGATTTTTGGTGTGGATAGATGGCTTTAGTATGGATTTGGCTCTCAAAATAGCATTATAACTTTACTTCATGGATTGTGTTATTTTGCAAAGGGGAAGGATCCAATTTATAGGCAAGAGGCTTGAGGGATTGAGGGCTAAGATGCAAGGATGGGAAAAAGCTGAGGGCTTAGATTGCATGAGAGGAGAGCACATGGATTGTGCTTCCTTACAACCAATCAAGGAGTGACACATGTCACATGGTGAGAGGATGGAGGAAAGGGGAAGGATGAGTCAACAAAGGAGGCTCAAGGGATAAAATCTTCATAAAGACCCTTCATAAGTGCTTTGTAAAAACATTTATGACTTTGTGGGCTTTATAAAGTTTTGTGGTTGAAGATATTTGTGAGAGATACCATGAAATTTGAATTTGAGGGTTTAGGGAGGTTTTAAGCTTGCTTAGGGTTGTAAAAATGATTAGAGGAAGGGTTAGAGATGGCTTAGGACTAGGCAAGTGGATGGCAAGTGGATTGCAATTAATGAGGGTGGGTGAAGGAGGAGATATTTGTTAACTTTGGCTTGAGTTAGCAAGTCTTAACCCATGTTTAGGGAATGTGACAAGGTTAGGAGGGGATTAGGATTAGGGTTAAAGACATCTTCTAGAAGAGTCTAGGCTTTGGATGAGGATGAAGACTTTCTAGAAGAGTCTAGAACTTCCTAGGATAAGATTTTATGAAATAAATAAAGTTTTATTTATTTCAAGGGTTTGGGTTGAGGAGATATTTATTAAAATATTTTTAATAAACATGAGGATTAATATTTAATCTTGATTAAATATTTTGAGTTGCGATTAGGGGTAGGAAATGATGAGATTAGCCTTTAATAGAAATTAAAGAAGGATTAGAAGATTTTGGAAGAGGTTATTGGTCTTAAGGAAATTGGCCAACTTTTGGGAAAAAAATAAATTAATTATTTATTTTGGGATTTTTGGTCAATTTATTAATTAAATAATTCATAAATAAGGAAATAATGTTTAAATAAGATTTAAACATTTTTGGGAGGGATTTCTTAATTAAATATTTTTAATTAAGATAAAGGGATTTAATGGCATAAAAATTAATTAATTAATTAATTAATTAATGATGATGTCATCAGGGATTTTTTTCTGAAAATAAAAATATTATTTTCTAAAGGTTTTTTAGGTGTCTACAATAAGAAATAAGAAGTATAAATTCACTCAAAGGAAGAGGATAAGATGGAATTAATTGAAGTCCTAAGGAATCCTGAATCACCATCAAAAGATGCATGAGCATTAGACTTCATCATGACTGATCAGAACTAGGACTTATTTTCTCATGTGGCTATCTATCCTCCACATTCAAATGTTGAAGAATTGACTCTATGGGATTATTAGATTAGGGATGTTATGCTTGGGAAACCTACCTCAGATACTGCTAAGTTGATGGTTGTAACAGGGATTAAAGAAGTATTTAGGAGCTTGGAATAGGATGGGGCAGAATTAATAAAACTTTGGAGACAAAATGAGATCCTAAAAGGATATTTAAGTGAATTTGTTTGTCCCTTAGATCCCAAAAACCCTAAGGAAACCTTGAATGCAGCAATTGAGGGAAGAGATAGGGGTATAGGCTAGTTGGGTCCATTTTTGAAGGTTCATCAAAAATGGTGAGAAAGTTTTGAGGAGAGAGATGTATAGATTATACAAGGAAATTTGAAGTGTTACACCATATGCAAGATAATATAGATTGGCTAGTTGCTATTTTGAATCAAGATTTTTGTCTGATGGATGAAGTACATACCTAGGACAAGGATTTGTAGGCATTACAGGAAATTAAAGGCCAAAGGCATCGAATGTTGATGGAAGTATATGTGATAGAGGAATTAGATAAAATTGATGATTAGATAGAGAAAATTGTAGATGGAAATAAAGTAATGGAGACATTATGTGTGGAGATTCTCAAGCTCAAGGATCAAACCCAAGAGAGAATTTTGGAAGCAAAGAGGCATTATAGTGATGCATGTTAGACATTTTTAAGGATGATTCTAGGGAAAAATTGATACTAGTAGAGGTAGTATTGGATACATTTTGGAGAACTATTGAGAAAGCTATTAATGATGATGATATTAGGAAAGTATTCAAGAAAAAGGAGGCATTACTAAAATTAGATGTAAAACTCAAATATTTTGTGATGACTTGTATTATGGAGGGCAACTATAGGTAGAAAGTAAAAGACAAATATGAAGCCTTAGATTTTCCAGATGTGGCTCAAGTCACTAAGATTATTGAGAAATTCAAGGGAAAATACCTAGACATAGCTCTAGTATAAAGGGGAACAAAATCTAGAAGCCAAAATTTCAATTTTGACACTTACTAAAATTTTGCATTTTTGGAACAAACCTCTAAGGTGCACTGGTGCACCAAGTGTATAGGTGCACTTTTTTAGTAGTTTTCTTGAAGATTTTGAAGAATTCAAAGTTGTGCTAATAGTTAACTACCAGTTCTAAAATTAGAGCTTTCCATGCATCAAAAATGCATTCTAACAGTAGTTTAATTTCAACAAATTCCTAGGATAGAGCTTCTATTTTTGGCATCTCCAAACACTCCTACATTGACTAGTGTCTCTCTATTTCTTATTTTCTCATGCTTTTTTTTTAAGACATGTAAAGGCTCATGCATCCATCAAATGATGTAAATATGGATGGAGTCCTACTTAGCACTAGTTGGAGAGTCAATTTGTATATAAATAGATTTGTTTTATTAGTTTAGAAGCATATGATTGCATAAAGATATATCTCACTCTCAACACAAATTGAGGAAAAGATTTCTTATAACTTGAGCAATGTAATATGTATTCTAGGATGCCATTATTTTAATGCAATAATATATGTTGTTGGTGCTCACATTTGGAGTGTAGTGATTCTTGCCTAAGTGTGTTATATTTTTTGAATGTATGTTCATGAAGTGTAATAGAACCAATTGTTTCATTGCATTGTTCTGGTTGTGTGATCTTTTAATTTTAGTGTTTGCTATGATTTTTCAAATTCTTTTGATGTACTTAATTTGAGAAGAGATCACCATATTTTTCCTACATAGTTTTTCATCTCACATGAGCGCACTTTCCATGGCCTTGTGATCTGATTAAAAGTGAAACATCTTATGGCTACTGAATTCCCATCAATGATTGCATTAGTTGAATTAAGGAAGTGCTGCTCCTATTTTCATTAGTTATCCATCGATCTTTTTGAAGGCTTAACTCATAGATGTGTTGTTTCTATGGCTCATGTCCTTTAGGATTTTACTTTCATGTAATTTTCTTAAACTTCTAATTACTCTATCTTCATTACTTGTTTTACTAACCCCTTGGTTAAATTAGAAATTCATATACTTGCATTATTAGAATGCATTTGTCATAAAAATAGATAAATAGAAAAATATATTTCTTTTTGTGTGCTTATTCTTTTGAAGTAGCAAGCCAATTCAAAATCTTATCTAAATTGTTTAACAAACAAGCAAAGACCTCATCATGAACACTCACATTTATCTTCAATTGAGTAGATTCAAGTAGGTCTCAAGTTTGCCTAAAACCTTGGAGTTGATCCCAAATCTGCTTTTTAAGAGAGGAGTTTGAAAGGATTCGTATTGTTAAGCATCATGCAAAATGACAACTCAACAAGTTAATGCATGGAATTGTTGTATTAGTAGATTCTTGTTGTAATTTATTAATATCATCATCACTAAGTGGATTTATATTTTGTGTGTTGTTATCAATGATGTCTTAATAGTAGCAGAGTCATGTTGATTCTCTTTCTCTCATTATGGAGGACTGGTGCTCAACTCATTAACATATGTAGTTTCTTGTGTGTCATCCTAAGTTATCTCATCTTGTTCTATTTCATTCTTTTGTACCTCTATTCCTTTTTTATCTTCTACTAATTTCACTATTTTTTTGGTCAACCCATAAATTGTTTTGCAAAGTAATTTTCTCTAGGTTACCACCTCTTCAAATTTACTTTTCGAATTATGAAAGGCTTTTTATTTAGGATAAAATCTCCCTTTGTGTTTCTCTACAACCTTTGTGATCATTTTCTTATCAAATTTAGGTATAACTTTAGCTAAAGTAGCCTCCTTGATTTGTTTTTTAGTCTCCATAATCAACTTCTGTTTTTGCTCAACTCTCTCATATAAACTTTTAGATAATGGGTTAGCAATCTCTAAAGGAGTAGTCTTAAAATTAGTCATCATATCATAAATAGCTTCTTCAACATTGTGCTTATCTCCATTGTTTAATTTACCAAAATAAATGTGTGGATATCCATATAAATCTACATTTTTCTTAGCATTCTCGCATAATATCAAATAAAGGATTATGGCTTACCAATTTGAATTGACTAACACCATTTGATTTTGTCTTCTCATCATCTAATTCTTCTTGAAGTTATAAACTCCATTCTAGTCTTTCAGCAAGCATTCTTATTTCTACTATATCAATCTTCCTTTTTCCTTTTGTGGATTGAGCTTCCTTAGCTTGTGCAATGGTAAACCTTGTGCTTGACATTATCAAAGGTGTAGTTAGCTTTTGTTTTAGTTTTTTTTTGCTACCTTCTTAGGTTTCTAAATTTTTTTTTTTGTACCTTCCTCTTATTTCCTTTTTCTTTGGTTTCTTTCTTGACTTCCTCTTCATTCTCTGAAGCTTGATCTTCATCTTGTCCTTATGTTATTTATAGAGGTCCTTGAACTTGTTCTTCTACTTCTTCTTCACCAAACTTCTTTTTCAGTTTTTTCCCTATTTTTTTTCTTTCTAATAAAGGTGGAAGTTTGAAAGTTTATAGTAATCCTTGACTTTGAATCTTCATAATTCTAAAATGATATAGTATCCTTGTCAATTTATTATGCTAGCAATGCACTGATGGTTACTGACACTTCATCAACATTTAACTTATAAGGTAAGGGTCTCAACCATCTGACCCTTGGAATAGCTTTCTAAAAATATGTATAGTCAAGATCTACTAGGAAACAAATATCAATATAATATTGCTCCACTAGATACACAAGAATCCTTGATCTCTTCTTCATAGAGTTCTTAAAGCCTTCAAAATAGCTAGTCATTATTGAATCAAAATTTTCACCTAACTACTCAATATACTTCCCTATCTATTGGGTAATTGATTGATTAGTCTTCCAAACTACCCTCCAAATGTAGGAAATGTATTTTGGAGATAGAATAATATGCAGATAATGAGTGGGCCATACTTACATTGTGAATCCTTTACCTTTCTGATAACTTCTAGGTTTTTGGACAATTGTTGAAGTTGTAGCTTGTCTAGGTCATAGTTGTGATCTTTCTTGACAATTTTGTAACCTAGGTTCATGGCACCACATGGTATGCTATTGAGTTTTCTAGATAGGTAAAATATATGTTCTATCACATGAACTACAAATGAAACTATAGGGTCTACAATAGTATCAATTAACATACCCCTTGTATTCCATATTGCTCCAGTATTCTTCTTAATTACTTCTTGGGCATCAATCCTTATGGTATTGGGTTTATATAGGGTAGGATAGCCTATAACCCTATGAATATTTCTTATATAAATCCTAATAGGACCGTCCCCTAACCATAGTTGATTATCATGAATTCTACTCAACACAATCTTTATCCATTTTGTCTTAAACATTTGAGAGAAATCTACGACATGTGTCAACCCTTTGGACTCTACAATATTTTTCTCTTCCTTCAAGAATCTATTTTCACATAACCTTTGGTAGGTCTCCCTAACCTCTAGATCTCCTACTTCACCTATTTGGCACATATAGAAACAAGGTACACCATGAATCATCAAAACCTTTGTTATAAATAGTTGATAAAGCACCTAATGGGTCTCCCTTATGTGCAATTTATGGTATGGCTTGAAATTTAATAGGTCCATGTACATCATTTCTTATCAACTAAAAATTTATGTTCTCTTTACCTTTGTTCCTCTATGTTGCTAAAGAACTCACTATTGTTTTTGCTATTCCATGTTTGTAAACTTAAAAAAATGTAACTCAACATTAGTGAAATACTTTTTGAATTGATGAAATAGTGTCATGTTAAAATAGAATCTTGTTTGTAGTCATTGGAAACTCTTGCTTAATTCACCTTGGTGCACTTTGATTGCTTGGTAAATGCAAATAGATCAAAAAATCAATTATATAACCTTGAAAACCTTGCATTCAATGCTTAGTGCTTACATGGTTGTAAGCTCAGTTACTATGGGGTTTTCAATATGCTTAGTTAGCATAGTTAACTTGACAACAACTATGATTCTTCAATTACTAGATAATAACTATAGTTCATTCATTACTTGGAAGAAACACAAAATATATCACAATGATAGAATATCTCTTTCTTCTAACCACTTCATTGCATCTTAATTCATGTTGATAAATATTTTCATTCCTCAAATGCTTGGAACTTGTTGTGGTGTCAAAACACATGCCCCATTTTGAGTCACAAAATGGGGGCCCCCTAGTTTCAAAATTCCCTATGAGAAATCTAATTCCAAGCCTTGATCATTTTGGACCCTCCCCTAGGTCTAGGTCAAACTTGGTCTCTGATCAGGAAGGGTCAAGTAGTTAGACACATATAAAAGATCAAGTTTAAGACTTTAATGCACTTAAAGTGTGTATATATGTACTACAGCACATGCATAGGTGTATCAAGTATGAACATGTGCACCTCACCCCCACTCCAAGGATGTGTACCTATGCAGCCTCAGAGATGAACACCTTCAAAGGTGTGCACTTGTGGATTACACACTTAAGACCCCCCCTTCACTTGGACAACAAAAATGCACATATGCACAATTCTGTATGCACACCTTGTCAAGGTGCATATGTGTGCTAGTGTACATCTACACACTTTTCCATTTTCAAAGAAAAATTAGCACACCTGCCAGGGTGCCCTAGGTGTGCCAGTGGACAAAATTGGCTTTTGGGGGGAAAAATCCACTATCTTGTCTATTTTGACTTGTGTGGACCTAATTTTTTTCAGCTTGAGTCTTGTGGAGTCCTCTTTTGGGTTTTCAAATTTTCTTCTTTGTGTAGGCACCTCATTATCCATAGCACAAAAGATATCTATGGTATTGGGTGAACATACAATAGTGGGTTGCACTTTTTCAGAGGAAGAAAATCCTCCAAAATCTTGCAACAATAAAAGTTTCACATCATTTTTTTGATAGAAACTTTACGAAAAATTTTTGATAGAAACTTATTAATTTCTATATAAAAAAAAAAGCACATAGTTTCTATTGAAACTATTGATGATTTTTTGTTTCGATCAAAACTATCTTAAAAGTTTTGAAAAAAAAATTTTGAAGATAGTTTCGATCAAAACAAAGAACTTGACTATGGTTTATTTAACCCATGGTCGGGTGTTATAGTTTTGATCTAAACTATATTAAATAGTTTAGATCAAAACTATAAAAATAAGGAAGATTGAAAATGACCCTACCTAAACCCACGTCATTTTCAATTGTAGCATTAAGTTTTGATTGGAAGTGTAAGAAGAGAAAGGACATTCAAATTTGTTGACCTTCGAAAAAGGTATGGTATTATATGTTTTTTTTTTTTAAATATTGTTTTAGTTACATTTTATATGTTTTTTTCTTCATTTTATATGTTTTATGCTTTAATTTATATATGTTTTTTTGTATATAGGTACATATATATCATGTTTATGCATATATATCATGCATGTATATATGCATATGTCATGTATATATGCATATATATACATGACATATATGTATATATGTCATGTGTATATGCATATATACCATGTATACATAGCATATTTATGCATTCAATATATATGCATATATGTACATGATATATATACATATCATGTACATGTATGTACACACACACACACACACACACACACACACACACATGCATGCACATATGTGTCTGTATATACACACATACATGTAACACGTTGTACGTACATGAGCATATTGTGGATATGTACACATACATTTAAATTTTTAATGTACACACGTTCAAACAATGTAATATATTAAAATTAAAGTTCATATATGTACATGTACATGTATGTGTTTGTGTTTGTGTTTTTAAATCTTCACCTTATCTCCAATAATTTAATTTCAATGAATTAACCCTTTCACATTAGTTCCAATGGGTTACCTATCTCTCTCTCTCTCTCTCTCTCTCTCTCTCTCTCTCTCTCTCTCTCTCTCTCTCTCTCTCTCTCTCTCTCTCTCTCTCTCTCTCGCTCACACACACACACACACACACATATTTGCATGTGTGTGTTTGTGTTTGTGTTTTTAAATCTTCACCTTATCTCCAATAATTTAATTTCAATGAATTAACCCTTTAACATTAGTTACAATGGGTTACCTACCACACACACACACACACACACACACACACACACATGAATTCTACCTTATAAACTTCACATTGACCTCCTCACCCTACACTTGAAAGTCTAATTAAACCTTGACTAGATTTAACATAATCTAATTTAAATAAATATAAACATGCAATCCTAACCCTAGAAATGTCATGTAATATAATGCTAGCCCTCATGTAAATTTAATCCTAATCTTAACGCTAATAGTCATGTTATATAATTTACCCTAGAATGAAGACAGGTTGATTCTAGCCATGTAACCATAAAATCTAAGGTACCCTATAAACATAAATCTTTAAACATAAACTTATATCATTTTAACCCAAAAGTTATCAATAAACCTAAGCATGAATATTAATTTTCTAACTTTAAATTTTTACAACACAAGCCTCACTTCTTAACCCTAAAAAATAGGCTAATTTATGAATTTCCTAACAAAAAACTTTAATCTAGAGGTTTGTACACTAGCCTTAAATATTTAACCCTCAAGATCCCTAAACATTATATTAACTATCTAGGTAACATTTAAATCATTATTCTAATGATATAAATATGTAACCACATAAAACTATAGTGAATGATAACATTTACCTTTTAATCCTAGGTAATACTAAACCAGGTAACAAATTACTTATATTAACTTACTGAATAATTAATGTTACTAAATCTGGTATTTACCTAGAATCATAGTTATACCTGTAATGTTAATGTAAGTCTCACATTGATATTAAACACTAATGATCTTACTATATAAGCTATTTACAATTTTATAACACTAGTTAACCCTAGGTAACTCTAACCATAATAGCTTTTACACTCTACATCAACATAAAACACTAAATTCTAAACACAGACTCCTTTGACCCTAGCCAAGTAAATATTTTTTTCATGAGCTAACTTAATGAAAATTTACCATGATTAAACCCTAGAATAATGGTCCCTTAAACTTAATCTTAATACTAAACCAAGTAACCCTAAAATTAACCCTAGGTTGGACATGATATATAAGTTTCATAATCAAGATAACACATTATCCTCAAGAATATTGAAACCCTAATCAAATTAATTTAACCTAACTAGGTAAAATTTTAATTTTAAGCATAACCTTAAAATTAACTCTAAGTTCTTAACACTAACTAGACAGAGTTGTAACAAATTTATAACACTAACCCTAACTCTAACCTATCATAATAGCTCACTCTTGACATAGAATACTATTCTAAACACACACTTGGACTTTAACCCTACAACCTCAAATATTTTCCTAACCCTAACATAATGAAAATTTACCAAATAACCCTAAAATTAACCTTATAACCATGTAATATAAGTTTCATAAAACATTAACCTCAATAATGTCAACCATAATCAAATTAATTTAACCTAACCAAGTAAAATTTTAACTTCGAACACATGCATATTATTTAATTTATGTTCACACATGTAGTACTATATGTATATGTTATGTTTATTTCATGTTTACACATATTATATATTAGTTTCTTAAATGTCATTGTTCTTGATAAATTTTCATTGTTCTTGATAAATTTAAATTTTATTAAAAATGTCACATTTTAATTTTAATTTCAAGTTTACACATTATATAGATGTAGGCATACTACATACATTGACCTTCACATGGCAGATTAGCAACCTCATATCCCCCGCAAGCAGCAGCCTCCTATCCCGTAAGTAGCCTCTTATCCCCCCCCAAAAGTAGCAACCTCCTATCCTCCCCGAGCAACAGCCTCCTATCCCCCCTTGAGAAGTAGCAACCTCCTATCTCCCTCAAGTAGTAGTGTGTCCCCCCAACAATGCACTATTCCCACAGATTAGTAGCCTATCCCAACCGACATGCTTTATGATTGCACTAACCAAGAGATTCATAAACTTCATGAATCCTTAGCTAGTGGCACATGCTCTAGTGTGTATAGTAGTACATGTTAGAGCATCTTACAAAGTCTCACATATATTAGAGATGAGATTCATGGTGTTGATCCATATTGTACACATACTATATAGATTGTCCTTGATAGTAAGATATGAAAGGTCCCTTCAGGGCTCTCACTACAATAGGTACAAGGCTTAGTGTCCCAAGAGACAATGAAGAGGGAATGTTTCCCTCATTATCTTCCACTAAAGTATGTCAAGGGGTATTCTCCCCTTAAGTGTATAGATCCACAGATGGCTTCACTTATATACCCACACTTCCTTCCTGCTCATGGTTGTTATCTAAATAATGACCAAATTCCACTCTATTTTACATGATAGCTTTATGCTAAGGTTCACTCATATGGAGTAGTGAAATATATTAATTTATCATTTCATTTAGGATAGGGGTGTGGTAGACTAGTTGATAGGAAATTAGTTCATCCACCATTGACACGTAGGTCAATTTTTGGAGAGAGGGCACCTACTATTTTGCCCTGTATTAGGTCCATTAGCTAATGAAGCCATGTCTAGAAAATAGTTGTGGGGGGTGATTCAGGGAGATGAAGATAATATCATAGTTATCAGATCTATTTGTAGTGATGAGGTTGGCCAATATTTGATGTCACTTCAATGTTCTAGATCATCACCTCATGCTTCATCTTCAGGAGACTTGTACAGTGCAGTAGGCATCCCTTCACTAACTAACTTAGAGGGTCTCATTGGAGTGTTGGCACAAGATACTATGAATAGTCTTGTTGAGGATCTATTATATTCACATAGATTTATATCAGAGAATCTTGGCATACCCATATCAGATGTTTAACATCATGTCCATGGTGGTATTGGGTCACATCCTCAACCACATTACTCTCATTGATCAAGTAGTGCTCATGGTGGTAGTACACATCATGATACACCTACTGACCACTCTTTTGTTCCAGAGGGACATATACATAGTAGTAAAGATCCTTAAGCTAGTGCATGGCATGGTCAAAGTTTAGATGTGGGCATTGATGATGTTGACTTCAACTTTTTGACCACAGGATTGATGGACTTGTTGACATGTGATGATTCTACTTCTATGCCATCTCATCTAGTCAGTCCACTTGGATTGTCATTATTAGTACATGTAACAACCACCATTCATGCTAGTGTGGATACAGTGATGGAGCTAGATGATGCCCAAAAAAATCTAGATAAATTAATCAACACAATTGATGCTAGGCAATCTAAGTATTATCAGATGCCAGCATCTACATAGGTAAATCTATAGTTTTTTTACATTCATGTTAGAATTTCAATTTCAAACATTTGTTCAAATAATAATTTATGCATGTGAATGTTTTAATATGATATATTGCACACATGTATGTATGTATTGTAGGGGGACTTGTGAGTTTTAATTTTTTTGAATTAGACACATGTGAGTTTTAAATGTAATATTTAAATTGTATGCAATTTGTAAATTTAAAACAGATTTAATTAAATAAAAAATAATCTACATTGGCTACAATTTCTCTTTAATATATATAGGGGTCAACACATCCTAGTGAGCATCTTGATAGTCAGTCTTCAGACTACACTATGAGGAGCTATCATGATGATAGTCCTGCACCTGGTGATCCATAGTTTTTTTATATTATAGATTATTTGATCTAGACTTTCATCTAGATTATACATTTTTTATTTATTTTTTATTTGATGATTGATATACATATATAGTTATGTTCTTATATGTTACATTATGTTGGATTATGTTAGACTATTTCCTTTTACATGTTAGATTATGTTTGATAATATTATATTACGTTGGATAATATTCTAGTTATGTTGAAAATTATGTTCGATTAGAAGGATTATGTTGGATTATGTTCTTTGACATGTTAGATTATGTCAAGGATAGTGTTGTATTGTCTTGGAAATTATGTTAGATTATGATAGATTATGTTGGATTGTGTTGGATTATAATTATGTTAGGGTTATGGTTAGGTAATTAACTTTACATAATTAATTGAATACAAATACCTAATTGAACTATGATAAGTTACAACTCATAATATAAACTATACACAAGTTAAATGAAAGAGTAAAAGTAATATATAATTAGTTACCAGTCCTAATTTGATCCCCTTAAGACAAGTGTTCAAATTTATTCCCCTTGAGGCACATGTCCTAATTAGTTGCATACAAGTAACTAACGGAACTACAATTAGTTATGAATCACAATTTAAACTTCACAAGTTAAATGAAAAAGTAAAAGTAATATATAATTAGTTACAAGTCCAAATTTCATCCCCTTAAGATACAAGTCCTAATTTGATCCCTTTAAGACAAGTGTTCTAATTTCTTCCCCTCAAGGTACATGTCCTAATTAGTTGCATACATGTTCCTAATCGAACTATAATTATTTATGAATCACAATTTAAATTTCAAAAGTTAAATTAAAGAGTAAATGTAATATATAGTTAGTTACAAGTCCTAATTCCATTCCCTTAAGACACAACTCCTAATTTGATCCCTTCAAGATAATTGTTTGAATTTCTTCCCCTTGAGGCACACATCCTAATTACTTGCATACAAGTTCCAAATTGAACTATAATTGTTAATGAAACACAATTTAAACTTCACAAATTAAATGGAAGAGTAAAAGTAATATATAATTAGTTATAAGTCCTAATTTCATCCCCTACAGACACATGTCCTAATTTAATCCCCTTAAAATAATTGTTCAAATTTCTTCCCTTTGAGGCACATGTCTTAATTAGTTGCATACAAGTTACTAATTGAACTATAATTAGTTACAAATCACAATTTAAACTTCACAAGTTAAATGAAAGAGTAAAAGTAGTATATAATTAGTTACAAGTCCTAATTTCATCCCCTTAAGACACAAGTCCTAATTTGATCCCCTTCAGACAATTGTTTGAATTTCATCCCCTCGAGGCAAATGTCCTAATTGGTTGCATACAAGTTCCTAATTGGACTATAGTTATTTATGAATCACAATTTAAACTTCAAAAGTTAAATGAAAGAGTAAAACTAATATATAATTAGTTACAAGTCCTAATTTCAACCAAATTTTAAATTTTTGAACCAAAGGCTAGATTTCAAATACTTCAACCAAATTTTAGATTTTAAATAGTTCAACAAGTTGTTTCTATCTCATATCAAGTGGGTCAGCTTGTTGATGGATAACATTTAATATTTTCTTTTGATCATCAATACCAAGCCTCCACTTAAGTATTCTAGGTCCCTTGACTGGATGAAGAGTTAGACTAATGGCAATAATTTGGTCACTACACTGATATACCTTATTCTTAGATTGATAATTAGTGAAATGAATCACATTCTTAAGTACTTTATTTTTCTTCAAATATGTTCCAACAACAACAAAACCTGCATATAGGTCAATCAAATAAGTCAAAAAATTTGAATTCATAAAAAACATCGATGTACATACACATACATCATTCAACTATATACTAACCTATGGGAAATGTAATTCCATCACTTATTTCAGTCTTTGTTAGCTTCTCTCTTTACATGGTGCAATGCAATAAATAATAGCTAACACCTTCTATGTTTTCAGATTCTATCATGTCTGCAAAAACATTTCCTACACAAAGTATAAGTATATAAATTCCATGTGTCATGTACATGAGTGTGTGTGTGTGTGTGTCTGTGTGTGTGTGTGTGTGTGTGTGTATATATATAAAATTAACAAAAATTATGAAATACATACCAACTTTGATCAATCGTGAAATATGGTCATAATCACTAGAAATCAATGGAATGTCATCATAGTGTTTGTCCTCAAACTCATTCATATTGTTAACATCTAGTGGCACCAAAGTCCATTCACCTACATATCCACATTCTTAATTAATACAATCATCATAGTTTTTATCAATGCAATAAGGAAAAAAACATGAGTATACTCTTGTGTATAATGCCCACACATTACTATCTATACTCATAATTGAATGCAACAATCACATCTTCTCTACCCTCTTGCATGCATGCATTGATCTTCTATTGACACCTGAATGTAAGGTCCATACATACATATAAAAAATGAGTTTTCAATATGTGTGTACCATAATTTAGTTATGACATAATTTATTAAATATGAGATTGATTCAATTATAATATTTGAAAATTAATGTATGCTTGATACCTCCCAAAACACTCTGAGTGGTATGACTTGCTCTGCTTGTGATGACTTGTTATTTGTATTTGTTGGCACCATAAAATGTGCTTTGTGCCACTCAACCACATCATGAGCATTATTAATGTGATATCCTTAATATTCAATTTGATACTTTCTTAAAGAAACTTTGATACAAGCTCTTGCACCATCATGCTCACCCTTTCCATGTCCACTCTCGAGAAAACTCCAAATGTGTGGTATATGAACATATCGATGATATCTACATAATGCATAAAATGGTGTAACTAATTTAAATTGTGATGCATATCCATCTAACCATAAAAAATATTTTTCCATTTTTATGCCTTTATTTTTCAAATAATCAAAAAATGTCTTAAAACAATGTTCCACAAAATGAGTGTTGTGTTCTTTGTCATCACTAATGTAAAAGTGATACTCATTTTTAACGACTTGTGATTGATCTATACTTTCCAAACCATCCAAATCAATTTTTGTATGTCGATAAGACACTTGAACCATAATAGTAACCTACTCTATATAGTAGTATTATGCATGAAGTTGTTTTTAAAAAATGAATGAGTAATTCTCTACAAAGTCAACAACAAATAAAATTGGTTTGAGTGGGAAAGTTTCTCTTAGTGTTTGAAAATATTCTACTTTCCACTTAGAAAAAAAAACATGATGTATATATGGTTGAATCGATTTACGAAGATTTGACATAAATTCTCTAGCAAGTATGTCATCCTCTACATTTTCTAACCTTGTTGATTCCTTTCCAACTTTTGTTTCTAACTTTATGTAATTATATCTCTTACATTTTACTATCTTTGTCATATCAGTATCTTCATCTCTTAAAGGAAATTTTGTTAGGTTATCACATGTTTCACAAGTTCCTCTTATACAATCTATTTCACCTATTGCACAATCATTTGGTTTCTCACATAAGATTGATGTTATGAACTAGCTCGATCATTTATGAAAAACATTTTAAGAAACACCACTTTCTTATATCATCTTTTTAAACCCTTGATAGTACAAATCAAATTCAACATGATATTGATAATAACATGTTTCAAAAGATCTATTTATCTTCATGAAATGGGGTTTCAATCTTTCAAACATTGTTTGTCCAATCTTTATGTCAAGATTTAAATTACAAAATGAGAGATTGTGAGGCCTTACCCAATCCATCATAGTATAGATGACATAATTGCATTATGATACTTCTAATTTGATGTTTTGATATACTTTCAAGACTATAGGCTTATGTTATTTTAAAATCTACATTTTGATGATCTGCACATTAAGACCTAAATGATATATGTGAGGCCTTGCCCCAACCCTTCATAGCCTTAGTCGTTACTTTATTATTTTGATACTCACGACTCAAGATGTCGAGACATCATCTGATGCTTAGAATATATTAGATTATTTCATGTTGTGTGATGTTATTTTCAGTTATTCAATGTTGTCATTTAATGTTTTATGTATATGTATGTTGATGAAATCAGTAAATGTAGGATTTACACTTTGATTTAAGAGATTTGAATGGTTAAGAATTGAATAGGATGAGAGGAACCCTAATTTTTTTATAGATGGATGTTTTAATTTATGTGATTCCTGATACATATATACATATGCACATGTGATTTTTGGGACTATTGATGTGTGCAATGAGTGTGCAGATATTTTAGCCAAGAAAATCGATGGAGGAACAAAATTGATCCCTATGTGCTAATTTTGGAAACCTTGTTCATAATTCAAGTATTGTATTGTGAGATGTGTGTATGCATCTTTCTGTGATCAGTGAATGTTAATGTTCATAACTATTTTTTGTTAGTGTCGCTTGACACTCGTGAATTCTTATGTTCTTCAATGTGCTTATTAGGGTTAGATGTGTAACCTTTGGACCTAAGTCAGATTAGGTTAATGTCTTTTGCTAATTTTGTTCTTAATTGAGGTTAGTCATCCTTAATCTAGATTAGTGCTTAATCTGCATTGTTAGAGTTGTTAGATGGTCCTATTTAATTCCTAGCTTTTCTTTGGCTCTAAACCTATTTCCTAAGGCTTTTAAACATGAAATTTTTATACCCAAGGGGTATGGGTATGGGTTAGGGATCTTTTCCAACCCCTAAGCCCCTTTTATTGACTTTTGAGGTCACTCAAAAAGTCTCTTTTTGCCTTTGTGCGAAAATTGACCATAGCTAACATGAGTGGCATCACCTCACCTCCACTTAGTGTCTAACCATAGTGTGGGTTGAGTTAGGAGCTTCTAGATTTGTAGGTGGGTGGGTGAAGTTATTGATCCCTTTGGTGGTTGAGTTTGAGGCTTATTTAGAGGCCCTTCTTGGGCTAGTTGAGGTGGTTACCCAATCTCTACATTTAGAGAGGAGTCTTGGAAGATTGGAGCAAGAAAGGGAAAAGCTCTACTCAAAATTGTTCATTGTCATTACCTCTTTGTGAAGGTAGGAATTTCCATCTCCCTTGTATATATTTTCATGTTCGTTTCATGGTTATGCTACCTTGTTGTTGGTTGAATGCTTGTATGATTGTGGGTATGTTGAGAAATTTTGAAAACCATGCTTTTTGAATTTTTTCCTTTCATGTTTATGTTTGCAATTTGAAGCTTTCTTGTATGGGTGTTTTGGTATTACTCACCCTTGGATAGGGAAAAAGTGACCAATTTTGGAAAAGGTCTTTTAGTTGGACTCCAACTAGTGTAGAGTCTCTTCTCAAGATGAGAAGAGGGAGAGAGGGTAGGGTGTTATGGGCCTCTACTTGTCAGCACAAAGCTCGTATGAGTTTGGTATGTTAAAATGGAAGAATGGAAGTTCTTGGTTTATAGCCCCGATTGGGCATATATTTTGGTGTTGTGCTTGACTTCTCCTATTGGAAAAATCCACCTTTCCCTAGTTTTGATTCATTGTGAATCCTATTGTGATAACCCTTTATGAATATGCATGTTTGATTTGTTCTTGGTCATTCTTGTGGTCATCTGATCAGATTCTGTTCCCTCCATGGTTCTAGAAATGTGTTGCAAAAATTGTTATGAATCCCTTGATGATGGTCATGAAGAAAATTCAATTAAATTTTTTTAATTTGGGATTAATATCCTATGTAATTTTTATTTCAAACTTTGTTGTAATGGCAACGAAGCCGAGTTTTCTTCCTGGTTCTTTCCTGGCTGAGCCTTTGAATCAAGTTTGCCAATAAAATTGATGTTTGAGTATAATTGTTTATCATGTGATTTAATCATAACTTTAATTTAGATGGATGCACATCAAAAATAGGATGAATGATGATAGTTTAATTAAGCAAAAAAAATTATTTTCCTTATATGTTAAATATGAAAACTACGTTGAGGAAAAAAAAATGGTTATGGTTGATGGTTCAATTCAAGATGTTTGAGATATCAATTAATCTTGTATTAATGAGTCACAATGATTAAATCTATGTTTTAAATCCATCAAAAAAAAAAAAAAATCATATTATGGATGTAGATTCAGCTTTCATGATTATCTGAATCAAACAATTCTTACATTATTGAATAAAATGGATAATTCAAATCCTTGGTATATTAAGTTGCATCAATCCTTTTAGATTTTCTTTAAAAAAAGTTTACCCCCTCTTGGTAAATATATCAACTTAAAAAATCTATACTTAGAAATTTTAAGACAAAACAAAAATGTGTTTCAAGAGAGTAAAAATTCTCTACCTTTTGTATGGGAGAAGCAATTAAATGTCTTTAGTAACAGAGAATCAAAAAGATTCCCTAATTATTCTTTTTACCTTATTGAATATTTAAAATGAATAAAGAAAACAATAATAAAATCAATATAAAATATCTATATAACATCTTATCCTGAATATCTCCCTTTCACCTATAAAACTTTATGAGTTTATTACTTACCCATTGGCCATGGTGGACATTAGTTTGGATTGGATTTTAAAAGGAATTTACGTCCAATCATAGTCAGGGTTGTTTTATGGGAGGGTGACATCACTCTATCACCCCATCCCATCTCCCATCTCCTCCTTAGCCTGCTAAGTGCTCACCTCATGTTGCTTGGAAATTATATTGTTTTTAAAGCAAGTATATTACTTGTCTTTAATCATTTTCTTCCCTTGCTTTGGATCACCACCTTCCTATTTGGAGTTTGCACACGTGATTCTTGCCTTGGTTTGCATTGTGGAAGGTTGGGCAGAGCGCTATCCCAAGGACATTTCTTGGGAAGCGCTCCTTGGCAAGTGTTGCCCATGGGGTGTAGGGGGTGTAGGGGGGGAGACGGGTAGGTTAGACAGTTAGGTGTTAGGATAGTTAGTAGGTAGGTTTAGTTAGTAATGTAGGTTAGTTTATTATTAAGTTTTTTGATTATAGTTTAGTTTTGTTTAAATTGTAGTTAGTTAGTTTTAATTATATTAGTTGGTTAGTATTAGTGTTAGGATTAAATTTAGTTATTTTTTATTTTGTGTTTTTGTTAATAGTTTTTAGTTAATTGTATTTTCATTTAGGTTTGTTTAATTTTGGACATGTAAATTAATTAGTTTTAATTTAAGTAAGGATAGTTTTTTTTTAAATTTAACTAAGTTTAGAATTATGGCTAGTCTAATATTAGATTTGAAATAGTTTAGGTTTTTAGATTAATTTAGTTGTTTAATTAATTTAGAAAGCTTTATTTTAGTTAGAATTTAATTGGCTGTTAGTTGATTAAATTTAAATTTGGTAAGATTTTGATAGTTAATTAATATGTTAAAATAGTTGGAATGTTTAAAGTTAATAAATTATATATATATATATATATATATATATATATATATATATATATATTCAGTTTTAATTTTAGTTAATTTTTTTTCTTAAAGTGACTTTCCAATATCGGTTAGATTGTCAATCGATAACTGTCTAAGAGAGTTATAGTTGATTTTGATTAGATATTTGCATTTAATCTAAACCCAGATACATTTACATTATTATTTAAATAATTGTTTCATATTGTTGTAAGTTAATAAAATAACGTATCTTATGATCGATATCAATCTAATAACAAAAGCTTCAAAATCTTAATGATGTATTCCTCCACTAGAGTTTTAAACTTAAGATGTATTGTAGAGAACCTTTTTCTTAAAGTGAGATCACAACCATATCGAACTTAGAGCATTTTAATTATTAATTTTTTAAAAAAATTGTGTTCATGCCTCATAGTTTGGGCATGACAATATAAGTAATGATATCATTCATGTACTAACCCTTTTCAATTGCTTTGATAGAAGCTGAATTGTAGAAATTCTTGTAATGAAATGTTAAGTGGGGGTATGTTACTTGCTTTTGATATTTGAGATTTGGATATTTTGACATTATTCAAGACTTAGAAGAACCATGGCTTATTTTATATATTGATTTTGACATTTACAATAGTATTTTGCATCTATGATATGTATTATGAACCTGATATTATGAATGGAATGATCAAACACATATGGATGCAACTTTACGACATAATAAAATTATATTATGATATGATGATGATTATGATGATTTGTGATTTAATGTAATAGTATATTTTTGGAGGTTTAATGATTATAAGTTTTATAAGCAAATGATGGGGAATAGGAAGTTGATTATGAAATGTGTTATATGCAAATTTTAGAATAAAAAAAATATTATGTATCTTTACTTCATATGTATTTTATATGTGACTTTTCATTGGACTATTGATACTCGAGTTTAGTGTGTAGGAAAGGAACCATGGAAACATAATGGGGAAACAAGGTATAAACACATGTTCATATGACACTGCTAAGGTGAATCTTTAAAAGATTCATAAACCTCATTATGACATGTTTATTTTTTAAACATGATATGTATGTGTGTAGTATGCATTTCATGAATAGATTCAAAACATGTCATGTGTGATGTATAGTGAATTTTGTGTGTGTCACTTGACACTTGTACTTGTTGTGTGAAATGACATGTTCTCTAAAGATGGATCATGTGGCCACCTCATCTCAGTTAAATTCCTTTATTAAGAATTAGACTTATTGCGTTGACTTAGTAAGGGAAAAAAAGGTTATCACCATAGGAATTTCAAAAATTGGATTTTACCTAGCATTATGAGGGCCAAAAAGTAGCTCTAAGGTGGATTTGTGATAAAAATAAACCCTACCCATGATAATACTTGAAGTTAGGGGGCTAATAGTGACCCCTAGGGTTCCTAGAAGACCTAAGAGTCCCCAAAGAGAATGCATTTTTTATTGAATCCAAAAATGGGATTCTTATATAGAGGGTTGGCCAAATTAGAAACCCACTTACTCACTCTCTAGCTTTAGAGACATTTAGGGTTTGGAGAAAGAGGAGAAGGAGCTCTACAAAAAATTTCTTTTGCCATTTCTTGGAATGAGTTTGGTATCCATGATCCATGGTATTAATTCATTGTATTGTAGATTTGATATGGTGTTTATTCATTGCATTGTAGATTTTTTACGGTGTAGATGTGGTTTTGTGAAGAATCTTGTTGAATGTGTCTTAAAGGTGAGAAGTTTTATGTGATTTCTTTCTTGAATTTTGTTCTATTCATGTCATTTATTTGTGTAAGATGGGTGTGAAACATCACTCACCCTTGGGAGGGAAGGGATGCTTGGGTGGAGGGGTTAGTTGGGCTCACCCAAGTAGTTGAGAAACTCTCCCATGTATGGAGATGATTTTGATGTGTTTTCAATGGAGTATGGACTTCATGATTACTTGTATTCTTGGGAGGTAAAATAAGGTATATGAAGAGGGAAGACATTTTTAAGCCTTGAAAGGACATGTAACTTATGAGAATATGAGAATATATGTGATTCATGGATTTGAAATTCTCCTGATGGAGAGAGCCCACCTTCACCCTACTTCTTGATTCTATTGTTGAATCTTTGTGCAAGCCTTGGGATGGATTGTATTATGGTGTTTCATTGAGTTGTGTTGTTAAGGATTTGCATGATATGTGAGTTGAAGGTGTGTAACCACTTGTGCTTTGTCTCCCCAAGCTCAGTGGGTGGCCTCCTTAAGGCCTAGGATGGGAGGTGAGCCTCCCTAGTTCCCATTTTTGTGTCTCTTTTTCAAGTTTTACTTGATGATTTTTGGAAACTTGGAGTTCATATAGTCTTTCCATTACATAGGAGAAGAAGACACTATTGTATTGTGAAGGAAATCAAGAAACAAACTCCATCTTGATATGTAATTCTATGTGTAAGAGTGTTGTTATTTCTCTTATTCTTTTGTTAATAGAGAAGTTGTGAATCATCTATGTATTCTAAAAAGGTCTTTCCATTTGTATATCTTCATATGGTGACTTCACCACCTTATGTGCATGCTTGATAAATGTTTGAATTTAAGCTTGAGAGGATCATGAAAGAAAAATTCATTGTTTGATGTTGTTGGTTCATAATCTTGGATATGAATGTATTGAAGAGAAGAGTTAAGCATCAATGTAGGCATTAGGGTGATTTAAATAGGACTATCCATTATTATTCTATTATTCTCCATTCTCATAGAAAAAATTAGATGTATCATATGATCAGTCTTTAGCTATAAATAGATGTAGAGTAGGCATTTAATAGTTAATGTAATTCATAACTAGTCATAGTCATGAAGTGGAAATCATTAATGGAATTTGGTTACTTGTTGTTCATGAAGTTGCATGCAATGATTTCAATTATGTTTCATATAAAAGTATCTATAGTTACCAATAAGGTATTTTTATGTACACAATCATTATATTTACTATATAGAATATACATTGGATTGGATTATACAATGTTAAAAATATCATCAACTCAAATCTAAACAATTATAGAGAATACATGAAGAAAACTAGACAAATAAGTTTAACTCTAGAAATAAGGCATGTAGATGCATATTCATTCTCTGGAAAATGTATGAGAAAATCAAATAATGTCTCTTTCCAATACTAGTCAATAAAACAATAAGCCCTAAATATGATAATATTATCTTGAAAATTATAAGTAAGAAAAAAATAGTTTTTATAAAAAAAACCACCCCCATTTAATAAGGTGTTAGCCTTGAGTTATGATGCTCTTAGATCATGATAGGACCTTGAGCAAAAATAATAATAATAAATAAAAACAACATATATATAAACTATTGGAAATAATCAAGACTAGCTAGGTTATTGAGAGGGGAGGGGTGAATCAATAACCTCAAAACTTTTAACAATTTTAGCACTAATTAATATAATCCAATTATCATCAATAGATCTAATCTACTACATGCATAAGAAATTGAAACCATAAAATACTTTGAACACAAGATTTGGTGACCTAGAAACCTTCCAAATAGAAAGTAAAACTGGGGTGGGGATGATACCCACAAAACTTCAATATTGTAGGATAAATTTGGCTTATTAAGGCTTACAATGATCAATTCTGATTATCTTCCCTATTAGGTGCAATTAGGATTGCTAGGTCCACCTTGTTAGAGGCTTTACAAACATACAATGAAGTATGCACTCAGTAAAGAAATTTAAGAAAAGACTGTTATGTCTACCTTGTTAAAGAATGTGAAGTTGATTCACCTATTAGGATGAAGCAGTAAATCTAACTTACAACTGAATTTTTGATTAAGATCCTTGAAGTACTATTCACCTCTTTGTGATAGATGTAACTTGAATGCTCCTGATTTGACCTTACAATACACCTTGGTCTACTGTTGATTTACATTCACATTCATACATAAAAAATATTACTTCTCTTGGGTATGATATAATACATTACATATATACCAACCTAATTCACATAATTACAAGGTTATCCAATACACAAGTTAACACCAATATTACTGAGTTAGCCCAAATGTAGAAACTTGGGTTCTAAAAATTGACCTAGTGAATTTCTAATACTCGACGTCAACTGTCATTACTTAGCATCATCATGCACTCAGTAGAAGTAGAGGTTCAATCGATACTAATCAATTCAATGCAGTTTTGAACTCAGTATACACTAATGACTCGATAGATATAGTGTCACTTGGTAGAAATTGAACTCCATGTTTACCATGCTTGCACTCAGTAAACACTAATCATCCCATCACTTGGTTAACACTAGCTTCACATCACAATAACTAATGACTTGGTAGACACTGTGAAGCTTGGTAACCACTGGAATGCTCGATACAAACTATGAAACTTAGTAACCATTGAATCACATGGAAAACATTGAAGAATGATCAAAGAGCTTGGTAACCATATAGAATCTAAATAAGTGTTGTCACTAATAACAAACATGACTTAATTCCAACAATCTCCCCCTTTGTCATTAGTGACAAAAACACTTATTAGCCAAAACTTATGTACAACATAGTGTGATACTGGCCATGTATGGCATGCTAAATTTTTTATTTTTTCAAAATTTGTCTTTGTAACTTTGTTGTATATATAGTTTTCATATATATTCCCAATACTATGTACATATCATATCAGCCATAAAAACATATTGAGTGGATATACAAATATCTTTCCTCCTTAAATATACACATATCTCTCCCCCTTTTTGACAATAATGCCAAAGATCTATACACAATCTACTTATATGGAGACACAAAAATGTGAGAGAAACTCAGAATGTACCTTAAGAATAAGAGTTAAGGTCCTGTCCTAGTTTTCTTGGAAAAAATTTTAGGTTTGAAGTACAACTTGGACTTCTGCAGAGAGCTCAATCATATGATCTGTAATTGAAAAGTTATTGTCATGGATCAATGTTTTAGAATAAGAAATATGCTTCTACATTGTATCCATGATGGCAAGGATCATGTTCTAGATGTCTATGAGTGTAGACTAGATCCTTGCTTCCTCTCTCAATAATTTTGCTTGCATATCTGATAAGAATTTGATCCTCATGTGGTGTGCAGAGCTTGAACTAGGGTCAAGTTGCAACTTTTGTGCACTAGCCTTCAAATCCTCATCAATCTTATTCAATTTTCTCTTTATTTCTTTTGTATTCTTATTAACATCACATAAATTAGCAAAAAGGGATGTTACATTAGTGTAGGAGGTTTCAAGATTTGAAAAAATTAAAGAGAGCTCTACTTTCTGGATAGCTATCCACTAAGCAATGTGCTCAAGCACTTTATTATCAAACTTCTTCTCTACTTTCTCTATCAGCTTATCTTGGCCACTAGAATCCTCATTGAATTTTTTAACTACCTCTTCTAATTTCAAAGAAATGTGTTAAGAAGAATCAACATCAACACCTATGGCCTCTATCAAAATATTTTTAGCACTTTCAATAATTCTAAATTCCCTATCTCTCTCTTCTCTTAGTTGCTCTGCTTAGCCTTCTTTTCAAGTAGCTAACTAACCAATCTCATCTAATCTATAGTAGCATTGTCAAAATCTAACTTGGGAATCTCAATATCCTTATCCAAATCCATGTCTTCCTCTATTTCCTTTCCACTAATGAGAAGTCTTATTTGTGTCTTTGGTTCAACTTATGACATTAATGCTTTAGATTTTGAAATAGAGACAATAGTGAAAATAGTAGGGCTTGTAGTGAAAACTTGTAGAGTGCCTACTGATGGGCCAAACTTCCCAAAATTGAACTATTTATAGGTGGAATACTGACATAAGTATGCATAATTGAAAGAACTTACTAGAGCATGCAAAATTGAAGTAGTCAAACTTGAAGAATCTAAAACTATAGAAATAGAAACTATACTTACTGCTAATGATCCTAGCTCAAGAATTAAAGAAGAGGAAGGTTGCAGCTTGGTAGATGAAGTGGTAGACACTTTCATTAGTGATACACTGAGCTGAGAGGGAGTGAGGAGTGATTGGACATTAGATGTATCTATTGTGGTCACAATCAAACTTGATGAAGTTATCTCCGTACTTGATGATATTGTAGTTTTTACTAGAGAGTGAGGAAGGAAGGCTATGATAGTCATAGCTATCTTAACTGGATCACTTTCTTCTTCTTCTTCTTGTTAGGATACCTCTTTAGCTTCATCCTCTTTATCTTCTTTATCATCCTTCATCAATTCCTGATATTCTTCGGCATCAATAGTGACACAAGGAGTATTGTCTTCTTCATTTGCTTCATCCTTGTCACTATCATCATCATCATCTTTGATCTCAATATGATTTTCACTTGGTTTATGTAGATGATAAATATTCTTCCACATAGATGTAGCATCCTTAACTACATGCTCTATGTCTTTTACCAAAATTAAACAAGTATGAAATCTAATGGTCATCTTGTTTTCATTTTTCCTCATAGCTTGCTTTACCTCAGTATTGGTAATGCTTGGTAACAACTATCTTAGAGATTTTTCATATATGTCCTTTTATGTTTGCATGGCCAATTCCCATCTTGGCTTTAATCTTACTAATAGCTCATTGGAAATTTGAGGTGCTATCTAACTAGGGGAATATTTCCATTTTCCCATCTTTGTTAATACCAACTCCTCAATCTATATGTTCTCAGCATCTACTTTGGTTTCATACTTTAATGCTTTGAAAATGGTTATACCAAAACCTTCTTCCAATTTCTTCAATCTTTCTTGCATGGTGAGAGGGGGCTTACTAAACACAACTTCACTACCACCTTTCTTCTTGGATGTTCTTGAGAATACTATGGTGGAGGGCTTGGGTAGCTTGTTGATAATCACCTTGCCTTTCTTCTTTGCAGGCTCTTCTTCCTATTTTGATTCTTCTTCATTCTCAAATTCCTCCTCATCTTCACCTTTTCCCTTAGTAATCATAAGAAGGGCACTTGTTGTTTTCAATTTTGATATCCTCCTCTTTCCTTGATTCACTGCCTGTGGAAGCTTGATCTCAAGTTCTATTCTTGCTTTGGCTTCACCACAAGTTCCAAAGAGATGTACCTTTGGATCTATAGGATCATTAAATAGGGCTTCAATTATTTCTTTTTCCTCATCAATATTAACCTCATAAGGAAGAGGTTTTAGCCATACTATTCTAGGCCTTGTTGTCTAAATGTATACTCTATCACTATCAACCATAAAATAGGCATCATCCTTCTAGTCTTCAACCAAATTTTGTGCTATCCTGAACCTATTATTTTTCTTTTCTTTGAAAGCTTCAAAATAATTTTCCATGATGCTATCAAAATTTTAATCTATTTCAGCTATAAACTCATTAATCTGATACAAGACCGGTGTGTCTTTTTTCCATACAACTATGCCTCTAGAGGGGAAAAACTTTTGAACATAGAAGAACAAATATGTCAATAGAGAACCAAATTTGCATGGATTATTCTTTGAAGTCCTAATACTTTACATATTCTTGTTTAGTTGTTTCAACATCAAGTCTGCTAAGTCATATGAAAAGTTCTTCTTAACAACCTTATAATCTAGGTCAACTGCTTCACACGACACACTATTGAGTCGACTTGAGTTGTAAACCTTATGAGCTATCATATGAATGCTAAATTTGAGTTCTATGTTAGATACACTACTAATTTTCAATCCTTTATCATCCCACTCAACTAGGGTTTTCTTCTGAAGCTCATCACAACCTAGGGTTTTTGTGACTTTAGCCTTTGTAAGCATAAGGAAACTAGTAATGTGATGAATCATTTTCTTTGTAATTAAAACTAGCTGCTCTAACCACAATTGACCATTATAAACTCAACTTAAGATATACCTAATCCATTTGATTTGAAAGTTTCATGGCAAGTGAGGAATATAGGTTAAGCCTTTCTCTTCCAAGTGTTTATGTTTGGGTTTTACAATTCCATCCACACAAAGTTTGCTTAGGGTACTATCTATTTCTAGGCTTCCTATCTCTTGAACTGCACATTAAAAATGAGTTCAAATGTCATTGATAATAAGTTCCTTTGGTGGACTATGTGATTGAGCTCCATTGGGATCAATGCTTTCTATGATCACTAGCACCATTTCAAAATTTGGAGCTTTCCACTCAACACCTTACACCAACATTTTAGATCCTTTCTTTTCCTTGTTGCTATTGCTATTGGATGCCATGATCACTTAGTAAATTGAGAAAATTCTTCAAAAAACCTTTGCTACAAATTCTGCTCAAGACCACTAGTATGCTCTACAAATCACTCTGTTCTCAATATACTGAATTCACAGTGGAAATGAAGTCAATTTCCTACCTTTTCATAAAAACTTCCCATTAATGCTCGAGATGATGAGATCCATAATGACATAGTGCATGATAGCCTATCATCCACTATCTACATAGATCACTCAGTAGAAGCTTGTAACTTGGAAACCAAACAAAACCTTGTTACTCCTAACTGCACTCGGTATGACCCAACCTTACTCGATGATTACTGATGCTGAAATTTTGCGATCCCCTTGTATCTAAAATACTAATTTGGATCTTTTCTTCCTTTTCAATTGGAACTATTTAAGATGTGACCTTGAAATTATAGTTCTAGTTTGTCCTTAAGAACTTAATTGGAAATGGTGGAGTCACCCACTTCTTGAGTGACTTGACTACCATCACTTGAACTAGCTTGATTGGTAGATTTAGGAATCTAATGCTATCTCATCTACTTGCTAATTTTATCTACTTTTTCTTTCTTTTAATCTTCAACTCTACCTATATTCATGTGATTCTTAGCTATATGGCCAAGTTTAGTGCATGTGTAACATCTTATGGTAGTATCCTTTCTTCTCAAGTGATGTCTAGCATAGTTTATGCCAATGTGCGCATATTCTCCATAGTAATGACATCTACACCAAGTATTGTAGTCCCAAAAAAATCTTACCTTTACAAATTTTTCAGTTGGATTGAATGATTTAATATTCATTTAGATGTCTTGTGACCTTGTTTCTTGCATTTTTGACACTTGCCTTCAAATTTTGGTTCCTCCTTGCATTTATTATCTTTATGACCATACTAACTGCAATTTTAGCATTTTCCATTGAATTTTTCCTTTCCATTACTCCAAAATTTGTTTGATGTATGACCTATCTTACCATAGTAATTGCAAGTAGGTCTTTGATTCCTTTGAGTACCTTGTTTGGAGGATTCACCTTCTACTTTGTATCCAAGTCCTGCTTTGCTCTTTTGCCTATAAAGTCTTTGCTCATTTTGCTGATTCAATTGATCCATGTCTACTTAGTATTTCATTATTCTTTCATTGAGTTTCTTCTCAAGGTTTAGATCAACTTTCAACCTTTCATTGACTTTTTTTTCAGCGTTTAAGTCATTCCTTGACCTTTCATTTTTAGATCTCAGACTCATGATTTCTTCATTTGAATTGAAGAGCTAATTGATAAGAATTTCTTGCTAAAGGGATTGATTTTGAATTTCATTTTTCCTTACCTCCAAGTCTTCTTTTTCCTTATTTCTCTATTCTGAGATTTCACACAATCTTATTGACTAAATTTCTTGTTCTCTTTTCAATTTTCTTACCTCTTCTTGCAGGGAGCCATTCTTTTCTAGAAGTTCTTTGATTGCATCATTTTCTTCATCTAAAATTCTTGAGGGGAAAAATTCTTCAATCTTCTCTTCAACATATTGGTGGTCATTCATCTGATTTGCAAGTTCCTTCCTTCTTTTTAGGGATTGAGAAAGATGTTCTTTTTCTTTCTTCAGTTGAGCTATGGCCATCTCCAAACCTAGCCTTTCATCATCAATAGTTTTGTCAAGTCTAAATATCTCCATTATCCTTGATCTTTTCTCAAGCTATCAAAATTTATCTTGAGAACCACAAGGCTTTGATACCAATTATTGAAATAATCAAGACTAGCTAGGTTACTAAGAGGGGAAGGGTGAATTAGTAACCTCAAAAATTTTAATAATTTCAGCACTAATTAATATAATCTAATTATCATGAATAGATCTAATCTATTGCATGCATGAGAAACTAAAAGCATAAAATACTTTGAACACAATATTTGGTGACCCAAAAACCTTCCAAATAGAAAGTAACTCTAGGGTGAGGATGATACCAACAAAAAATCAATACTGTAATATAAAGTTGGCTTGATAAGGCTTACAATGATCACTTTTGATGATTTTCCCTATTAGGAGCAATTAGGACTACTAGGTACACCTTGTTAGAGGTTTTACAAACATACAATGAAGTATGCACTCGGTAAAGAGATTTAAGAAAAGACTATTAAGTCTACCCTGTTAAAGGATTTGAAGCCAATTCACCTATTAGGATGAAGTAGTAGATTTGACTTAAAACTAAATTTTTGGTTAAAATCCTTGAAGTACTTATCACTTCTTCGTGATATATGTAACTTGACTGCTCATGATTTGACCTTGCAATACACCTTGCTTTCTTGCTGATTTACATGTGAATGCATATCATCACATTCACATTCATGCATCAAAATTTTTACTTCTCTTGGGTATGATACAATACATTACATATATACCAAACCAATTCACATAATTACAAGGTTGGCCAATACACAAGTTAACACTAATATTACTAAGTTGGCCCAAATGTAGAAACTAGAGTTTTGAAAATTAATTATGTGAATTTCTTATACTAGATTTCAATTTTCATTACTTGGCATCATCATGCACTCAATAGAAGTAGAGACTTAGTCCATACTAATCACTTCAACAAAGTTTCAAACTCGATATACACTGATGAGTTGGTAGATACAATCTCACTTGGTAGAAACTATATTCCATGTTTACCATGCCTGCACTCAATAAACACTAATCATCCAATCATTTAGTTAACACTAGCTTTACATCACAAGAATTGATGACTCAGTACACATTGTGAAGCTTGGTAATCATTGAACTACTTGGTAAGAACTGAGATGCTCAATTTGAACTGTTGGACTTCACTCTACCTGAATTCACTTAGTAACCACTGGAATGCTTGATAGAAATTGTGAAACTTAGTAACCACTAAACCACATGGCAAACACTAAAGACTAATTGAAGAGCTCGATAACCATACATAATTTGAATAAGTGTTGTTACTAATAACAAACATGAGTTAGTGCCAACAATAAACATATTTAGTCTATGTCAAAATAAAAAGAAAAACAATACTAGAAAGCACCTATAAATACTCCCATTAAAAGTAAAATATTTTCAAATATAAAATGTATTTATACACAAACCAAGTGCTTGCCTTGTCCTTGTAGATTTGGGTGCAGGTATCAAGCATGAATGGGGAAAAGACTTCATTAACATAAGTCAGCACCAAATTCCCAAGCCACCTTCCACCTTGGATAAACAAACCCTTGGGTTTAATGTCTCATACATATATTAAATGCACCTAAAGGTTCAAAACTCCCCCTTGGTGTCCAACATGGATGTAAGGCTCTTGATTGCATCTAATATAAAGTTAGAGATGTGTCCTCTTGGCATTTCTAGGCACCAAAATAGGGAGAGGACCAATTAAGGAGAAAACCAAATTATGCAAGAAATTAAAAAGTGTCTTTTACAGAACATCTTCCCTAGGTAAGGGAACCATGCATTTGGAAAGAGAGATAAAGTAGGTGGATTTTGGGAAACATACCATGCCATGGTTAATTTCTATAAATGATTTTATGTTAGGACCTTTTTTTCAGTAGAATGTAATTTTTCTTAAGTTCTAAAGGATAATGTTTTAGTGGCATGTGATCCATAGCCTCTAATTTTAATTAGGGGAGTAGGATTTTGGAATGCATGTGTAAAGTGGGGTGGGGCCATATGTAGTAGAGTTAGGTTATAGACTTTTGCTATTATTGACTTGAGAGTTTTAAATAGTGATAGGGACCAATACAAAAAAAAGGGAATGTATTATAATATTTAGGATATATAACATTGTGGTATTGAATTTAATAAATATAAGTGCAATTAAGGGTTTACTAGATTAATAGAGTATGTCATTTAATGGGTGATTGGGAATGCATTAAATCAGTATGGATATTATCAAGATTTAATTAATAGAAGAAAAAGAAATTTATGATGGCTAGCAATGTTATTCTTAAAATTTTATGACATATCCTAATCATTCAAGTTAATTATATGCTTTGATTTATTCTTTCATTTTGGGGTTATGGGTAAAATTGAATAATTAATTTTTCAGGCCTAGTTAGTAGCATCTAGTTGGTAAATTACCAAACTAGCTGAAGTGAAAAAAAAATGGTTGTGTTTTACCTTGTTAAATTTAGGGCATGATAGAGATACAATTCCTGTTGTGTGACATCCAACCAATGTTTTGCATATTGAAGATATTCTTTAGGCCTAAATCCTCTGCTTGATGATATATCTTCTATTTGGTGAAGGACAAGTATTATCAATCCAAAATTGAATGACTAAGTTCTTAATTATTTCCTCAATCCTATCAGATTAAGGAACTCTATGCATTAGCATCTAGTTCCCTTCTAATTTACTATCATCTAAATTCTTTCTCGTTTTCATATAATGTAATATCATCTTTTGACTATATCCAATATGAGATGAAAGTGAAGATATTTTTCTTTTTTTCCATAATTTCTTATTTAAGATAGATGTTAGTGTAATGGATTTATCTGTAGATCTAGATTTTTTCCCAATGGAGTGTAACCCACCCTTAACACTTTCAACAATATCTTTTTGTAGTTTAGAAGTCTTTATTTTTTTACACTTGTATTATACCCAGTAGTTTCAATAGTTCTTTTAATTCATCTTTAAGAAGTGAAATTGATAATAGTTGAGTTTTCTCCACTGTATCAAGATTTTCAAATTGTGCAATTATTTCTTTAGACTTTTTATTCAATTTCCTCTTTGTAGTATGTGTAGGTTGACTGGCATATTCTCTCAATTTTTCCACATCCATGGGTATGTGCAAGATCATGGTCAACCAAACTATGCTCTTAAGTGGCAATAAAAAATAAAAAATTTAGGGTTATGTCAACTTAACACGCAATTTTCTACTTGTTATTATCTTTATATCAAAAAGTTGATAGAAAATCATCTCTAAGAAATTGAATCTAGTTTCTAAACTACTAGGACTTATCTCAAAAAAATAAAAAATTGATAGGTCAAAATTTTGAATTTTAATGCAATATTACAAAAATTTTAAAACAAAAATAAGAAGTGGATGTATGTCTTACGACCTTAATCAAAATCAAATAATAATATTTTTTAATAATATTCTAGATATAAGTAGTAGTCTCATGCCTGGATCTGACATATATTTTTGGGTATTTTTATTCTAAATAAATAATAAATAATTAATTTTTGACTTTAGTATTTTTGAAATAAAAAAGCTCTCATGTCTAACCACCTTAACTGATTCAAAACTCTACAAAATTTTATTTTTTATTTTTTTGCAAAATAGTGGAAGAAACATAGAATGTGATGCATCTTTTGGATTTTAAAAATATTTTACATTTTGAAAGTTATAGTTGTTTTTCAAGTAGTGTGTCAGTCAACACTTTATATGTAACTCTATTAGAAAATAAGTAATAATTACTTACTAAACTCATAATTTGACAAACCTTACATTTATGGAAAGATAAGAACATTCTTAAGAAACCCTTTTCATTTCATCAAAATTTAGCAAAAAAAAGTTGTCAACTACATGTTTGAAGTAAAAATCACATAAAAATAGGCCAAAAACTCATTTTTCGGATGTTTTTAAAGTTGACCATATAGGGTTGGTATCAAAAGATATAGTAGACCTTATAAAGATATTAATTGTTTTCATTTAGTATCAAGGTGGGTGGGAAAAAAGTTGGAAAAGATTTTGAAATGGTTTGAGGCATTTCAGAACTACATATTTTTTAGATTGCCACTTTTTGGCACACCATGATCCTGCACATACCCCCATTTCAATTAAATGATCTGTGTTTCTATGATTAATTTTTCTCTTCAAATTTCAAGCTAGATTAACATTCTCATTTTTTTTTTTGATCTTAAGACGCAAGAAAAATTAAAATAAAGACTTAAGATACAACTTTTTTTTAGTGTCCACATATGTGTATATATACATAACAAATGAACTATTAAATACAATTTTATCTAGCCTTCAGATGGTCCTTCTTCGATATCCATTGCTTCATCTTCAATTTCCTCATGTCCAACATTTTCATCATCTACTACTGCATGTGCATGATATAACAAATAAAATCAAGCAAGTTTGTAATTGGGGATTTGTCTCTAAAACTAAAAATCAAAGATATAAAGTTTGCCTCTACATAGGTAGAAATCTAGAATTTCTAGAGATTATACTTATGAGAGATGTGTGCATACATACATGTTTGAACTTTGGGTGAACCTTATCCAACCTCAGTAGGTTGTCCTATTTCACTACATCCTAGACAAATTTATAATTTAAAATACCATAATTTAAATGTATCCAAATTCTAAATATTCATAATTTAAAAACCATAATGTAATAAACCCTAATTCTAATTATTCATAATTTAAAACCCATAATGTAATAAACACTAATTTTAAATATTCATAATTTAAAAATCATAATATAATAAACCCTAATTCTATAAATTCATAATTTAAAACCATATTTGTAATAAACCCTATCTCTATATATTCATAATTTAAACACCATAATGTAATAAACCCTAATTCTAAATATTCATAATTTAAAAACCATAATCTAATAAACCCTAATAAGACTAAATATTCATAATTTAATAAAACCTAATGCTAAAATATTATAATTCAATAAAACCTTAATATTAAGTTAATAGTAATTGGAAAAAATATATTGCACATGTACATACCTCGCCTCCTATAATATCCAACTAATTTTTTTTGACAATTTTCTTCTCCTTGTTCGTTAGTTCTTCTTCGTGAATATATACTTCCCCTTTATTGCCCACGTCACAAATTATTTTTCCAAAATTCAAAAGCAAACAAGTTGTAAAATATTTCCTCCCTCCTAATTGAAGTGCAAATTATTTGAGTGGATCTGAATGTTAGAATTGAAAAAAGAATTATTATTTATATCACAATTTCTTTTTCTTTTTTAAATCCCTAAGGGCCGACTCTAGTTTCAATCAAAACTAGACTATGTAGTTTTGATCGAAACTAGAGCAACCCCATTAAACTACATGGATTAGGTTTCTAGTTTTGAGAGAAACTAGATACATTAGTTTCTATCAAAACTAAAAAAATAATGGTATTTCCCAAGTGGGAGAAGATTTACTATGATTTCATGGCTTCCAGGCTGAATTACCAAGTTTAGATGGAGCACTAAAGTAATGTCCTTTTGCATGATAGAAGTACTTTGAATGAACTCTCTAATGACTATGAATTTGCTACATTTTAAAATTTTGTTGATATATGTTTTTGCACGTGAATTAAACAGAGGTTTGTTATAAAACATAAACCTATATATTGGAAGTTCATGGAAAAATAGTAACTAAGAGATTAAAAAATTCAAAAAATAACTATGGTCTTCATATTTGATTCCTCTTTCAATCACAAAAAAATAAAATTGAAATTTGGTAAATATATAATAAGTTACATCTATCAAAAGCCATGTATGTCGAAATTCATGTCAGGTCAACTTTAAACTCTAATAAAAGATGAAATACGATGGATAAAGAAATCAAATCACCTCCATAGTTTTGGTATGGATGTTAACAAACTAAATTTGAGAGAATCGCATTGATATCTATTTTAGAAAAAAAGTTATGTGTGTTAAAAACAATGTCACTTTTAAAAATCAAGTTTTTGATAAAATACCAATTTTTGTGTGAGAAAAAAATAATTCAATCAAATCAATTGAAAAAAAATTAAAAATATATTTTGGATTCTACATAGAGAATCCTAAAAGACTCTAATTTACTTCATCTTCAAATTGCTAACTATTAACTGGCATTTTGCATCTAAAAGTGAAAGTTTTCTTGAAAATTCATAGTTCAATATTAGTTTAGGCAAAAAAGTGTAATCAATTATTATGGGTTCACCCTACTAGCACTGTAAATAATGTGCCATCCTAAAGGAGGTTACTATAGTAGGATTTGGAAAGCATTGCACTCAGAGATCAACCATCTAGCATGGAGAATGTTGTGAGTTTGATACATCCATCAAAGGAGGTAGAAATAAGGAAAAGAGATAGACCTCCTCCATTTTATGTTTCTCTAATTATAGGAGATAAGCTAGTCCATAATTGCATGATTGATTTAGGAGCTAGTAGTTCAGTAATGTACAAATCCGTTGCTCATATTTTATAAGTGAAATATAAACCCATTGTTAAGGATGTGTTGTAGTTAGATGGTAGTACTTTCAAGATTGTAGGAATCCCTAGAAATGTTGAAATGGACTTACATGCATGATAGGTTGTACTATAGTTCAAGATATATCAATTGCTAAGGTTAAGTAACACTTTTCAATTTCTCTTTCAAGAGATTTATCCACTCAAATAGGTGTTTACATATCTTCTGATTGGTCATATATGTTTTTTAGAACTAGATGTGGAACCAAATCTTCAATTAGAACAAGACCATTAGCCCTCCATCATATTGAGACCTATACTCCAAATATCATTAATATAAATTGTACCATCCTAGAAACAAATGAAAATGATATAGGAAATGATCGTACCACTTCTTTAGCTAAGGTACCTAATTTCATCTTGGATGAGTGGGCCAATACATATCACTTTGATCCTATATCAAAAATGTTAGAGACAAGCCTCAACACCTATTGTATATCAAAAAAGGATGCTCTAGCCCCCAAATTAATGAAAACCAAAGAAGATATAAGTGGGATATGGAGCATGTACTTTGATGGATCAGGAAATAAAAATGGATCAGGTGTTGGTATGATGTTTATTTCTCCTACACTAGAAAGGTACTACTTCTCATTTAGGCTTCAATCCAATTGTACAAATAATGTGCTTGAGTATAAGGCATTGATTGAAGATCTCTTACTTGATCAAAAAAGAGGAATTCAAGCCTTAAGTGTATATGCAGATAGTGAGTTGGTGGTAAATCAAGTGAAGAATCAAAATGTTACTAAGAATTGTTTTCTCAAATCTTACGAACATAGGGTATGAGATTTTCTTGAAGGTTTTAGTGCATAAAATAGTCAAATCACCAACCTTACCTCCATCAAGTTACCTAAGGGTCTTATTACCTTAGAGAGTGTCTTCAATTCTGATGACCATGTGACGAAAAGAGGCATGAATCTTGCTACAAATAAAGGAGACCATGTGCTCATTACAGTTGTTGATGGAAGGATGCTAAACATGGGAAAGGTATGTTTTGAAACTAAGAAAGAAATTTTTATCTATCCATCTTAAGAATTTAATGATATATTTTCTTAGACATTTGATGATTTAAAGGGGGCTTAGCCCTAGTCTATTTCAACATACTATAAATTTAGTGGATAATGTAAAGTCTATTAGGCAAAAATAGAGACCACTAAATCCCAAGATTGAGATGCTAATGAGAAATGAGTTGTCTAAATTAATTGAGCCCAATATTATTTTCCCTATCAAGCACTCCTCTTGGGTGGAAAATCTTGTCTTTGTTAGGAAAAAGAATAGAGAAATTAGACTACACATAGATTTTAGGGATCTTAACCAAGCCTCCCTCAAAGATTATCATCCTCTCCCTTCCATGGAGAAAATATTGTCCAAGGTTAGTGGTTTAGAGAGATTCTCCTTCTTTGATGGATTCTTGGGTTATAATCAATTCTTAGTCAAAGAAGCTGATAGATACAAAACTACTTTCACTACCAAATTGGGCACCTATGCCTATAGTAAAATGACTTTTGGAATAAAAAATGTAGGTGTCACATTTCAAAAGGAAATGGAGATGGCCTTGAAAAAGATGATTGAGAGGTTGGTGTTGGCTTACCTTGATGATATCATAGAATATTCAAAAGATGTAGCATAATATTTTGATCATCTCAAACAAGTATTTATAAGATGTGGAGAATATGGGTTATCTCTAAATCCAAGCAAGTGTCTCTTCACCACAAATAAAGGGAAGTTATTAGGACATATTGTATCTAAAGAGAGTCTAACCATTGATCTACAATGAACTAAGGCAATACTTTCCCTTTCTCTTCCTAGTCACAAGAAAGGTCTATAAAGTTTTCTTGGTAGAACAAATTTTGTGAGAAGATTTATTCCAAACCTTGCTACTAGGGTAAAACCACTTACAACCATTTTCAAAAAGAATATGGCCTTCTAGTGGACCAAGGAAGGGAAAGAAAGTTTTGAAGAGATAAAAGTACCCATATCTTTAGGTCCTACTCTAATCAATCCAAATTTTGATAAAAATTTCATTATGTACACTTTAGGAGGAAAGTCAAGTATTTTTGTTGTTTTGACTCAATTAAGTGATAAAAATGAAGAGCATTCTATTGATTTGTTTTGTGAGGGGTTAAAAGAATATGAGAGTAAATACAACTATATGGAGAAGTAGGCCCTTGTAGACATAAGAGACCTAAAGAGCATTAGAAACCTGTTATTTCATAATAAAATAACTTTGTTGGTTCCTCACATAAGTGTTAGAGACTTCCTATTGAGAAAAGATATTAGTGAGAAAAGAGCTAGTTGGATTAACAAGGTGATGGAGTATGATGTGGATATTTAAATTACTGAACTGATAAGGAGGAAGGGATTGTACAAATAGATGATCTCATCTCATGAGCTTGATGATGAAGTTGTCTTCATGTTGGTAGAACAATAGGAGGCAAGAAATGACAATTAAAGGAGTTGGATAGATGACATAAAGACCTTCTTAGCTAGGAATGGATATCTCCAAGGACTAGATAAAGCTAAAAGAAGATAATTTAGGTTATAGTCCATCCCTATGCTATAATTGATGGTGTTATGTTTAGGAAAGACTTCAATGGAGCCTTGTTAAAATGTTGCACGTCAAGTAGAGAGAATATTTAAAGAGCTTCATGATGGTCCTAATGGTAGTCATTTTTCAGTAAGAACCAGTATAATGAAGATTATGAGAGCTGATTGATGTTGATGTTGAGACACTACTGGCCATCCTTGTTCCATGATTGCCACAACATGTAGGGAAGTGTAAAAAGTTTGGCTTCTTCTTAGGTAAGCATAGAATTACAACTCTTCCACTTCACCATATCTAGGCTGATCAACCTTTTTCTCAATGGGAATTAGATTTAATTGGTTCCATTAATCCACCTTCTAGTTCTAGTTAGAGGTGCATTTTGGCTGCAATAGATTATTTTACAAGGTGGACAAAGGTAGTAGCTTTGAAGGATTCTATAGAGGCTTTGATCATAGAATTCCTTAATGGAATTGTTACTAGGTTTGGTGCTCCTACTATAATATCAGACAATGCTAAATCATTCATAGGAGCTCAAATTTATACATGGTCACTTGATCAAGGTATTTACTTGAGCATATCCTCTAATTATTACCCTTAGGGTAATGGCCTGGCTATGTCATCCAGTAATAATTTGATCAGGATCATCAAGAGGAATATTGAAGATAGGTAGAGGTGTTGGTACCACAAACTAAAAACTAACCTATTGACTAATAGAATAATTTACAAGAGAGAAATAGGAAATTCTCCATTCATGTTAGGGTATGGCAAGGAAGCTAGGCTTCCTATCACATTGGATTTTCCTACTCTTGAGTTGGCTCATCAATTGGAATTAATTGAGAATGGTGTTATGTCTATAAGAATGGAAAATTTGATGGGGCTAGAGGAGAGAAGAGGTCAAGCAATATAGACTATAGGGATACATCAACAATAGATGAAAAGGATCTTTAATAAGAAGTCTAAGGCTAGAAGTTTTAGAGAAGGTGATCTCATGTTGAAATGGGATGTAGACAAATTAAAAGTAGGGAGACATTCAAAATCTGATGTCTTATGGAGTGGTCCCTATGTGATCATTAGTTTGCAAGTGAGCCAATGCTTTTCAATTGAGTAGGCCTAATGGTGAAATCATTCCTATTCCTATCAATGGAATATATCTTAAGCCCTGTTTTTGATGGAAATTAATGTTCATGTACATAGTCAGAGTAGTTTTTCTTTTTTGTTCTTTCTTGTCTTCCAACAAGTGCATAAACACATATTTTGTTTTGTAGTAGAGAGTTTTGGTTCTAATTTTTCTACAAGTTGTAGAGGAAGAAGGCATGTTATGGCTTAGATTATAGCAGAAATGATAAATTTGATGATTTTCATGGTTTTAGAGACTCCATAGCCCAATGGATCTTTTGATAGTCATTGGTCATGTGCTAAGTAGGCTCGCATCCCCTCTAAGTTGCTTAAAATGTTGACCAAAATGACCTCCAACTAGAAAATCAAATTCAAATGATAATTTTCTCAATGAAATCCTAAGGTTTTATTTTAGCATTGAATATATTTTATATTATCCCTTGGAATGTTTTAATTTGTGACTATGCGATTCACACAATCATGGTTTGTTGAGTGTTAACTAGGGTCAAGATGGTGAAGGTGTAACTGCTTTATTTTTGCCTGATCACACGATTATGTTAACATGCTATGGTTTAAGCTATGACAGTGCAAAAGGGGTAGATCTTCAATGCTCCAAAGATGTATCTTCTACCATAAGATCATCAAGATCTATGAATAGTGCATGACCACCGTAGGTCAAGAAATGGTTAAGGTTTGACTTGTGAAGTAGTGGTTCCCCTTGTTTCACTTGCTTGCAAAGCTCAGAAAGGAGCCTTGGGTTAAAGTGGCGATAGTGTAGATATGGTCTAACCTCAACCTTCATAAGGTCTTGATACCTAATAAAGAATGATAAGAATGTGTTACAAGGAAGCGATGATCAGTGGATCATGGTTTTACAACTAACTATTATTAAAGGAAGGTGGTGGCAAGGATGTGATCGCAGACTATCAAACACAAGGCATAAAGATTGAATTGTTGATAGAGTGGAAAAATGGTAAGAAATGTTTGGTCCCCATGGAAAGACTTAATGGTTAACCCCATTTGACTAAAGATCATGGTCTATTTGGTGAGTTGATTACAGAAAAAGAAATTCCTTGAATGATGAATATGATCTTTCTAATACCCTACAAGCACTTTCATTGTTCCCTAGGACTAGTAAATGAAAAGAGATACTCCACATCTACTTGTTAATCCATCCATTTAGTTAGAAGTGAAATAACCATTGTTCATGACCTCTCAAAGATTTTTTTGTTGAACAAGTTATCTTCTCATGCATGGATTTGCACTATAATAAGATATTTTTAGTTTTGTAGTGATTATTCTTCATAGATTTGATTTTAGTGGTTCATCTCTATCTTATGAGGGAAGTTGTCCAAGTTATGCTAGCACTATAAAGGAAAATATTATACTCTTTATTAGGGTTAGATCTCTTCATTTCTCTAGTATTTCCTTAGCTTGCTACTATAAATTCCCCCTTTGCCTTTGAATTATATGACTTTTTGCCTTCTCATTTGCCTTCTCAATTGTCATCATACTATTGAAGATTATCTACCTCTCTTTGACATACTACATTGTTATGTATCTTTTCCTCAAGAATTACAAGAAGCAAAGAATCTTTTGTTGTGTTACTCATGTGATTATTTGATCTTTATGTAGTTTATAGATTAAAGTGGGTTTGAATCCATATATATTTGGACTATCATAATAATGGTAATGTGCATGTATGGGCAGAGATTATTTTGAACACTGTATTTTGGTCCACACCTCTTTAGAACAGATTAGGTAGTTACTTTCATGTATTCCTTCTCGCTTTTCTCTTCAAAAATAATTTAAGTGGATCCTAATAGTAGAGGAAGTTGCCCTTTTTTTGAGAGTCAACCTCATAGTTTAAGTCCCATTACTTGGAAGTTGCTTCCATGTTTCACGTGGTTGTCCTTAGGTAAAAATTTGTACAAGGGTACAAGCTTTTGTGACAATAGTTGCCATGAATTATCTCTCATAAAATGTGTAGGAGCTAACATACCTCCTTGGAAAATATTATGGTCATGATATCAGGCATAGGCTTGATCATCTTGATGCTCTTTGTCTTCAAGAAGTTAAAGTTTTTGGGTTTCTTCTCACCTCTATTTGCCAAGTTATTAGATGAGACGATGCTTTATTTTCTTCCTAGCATGAAGCTAGGTGATGTAGTATTGCTACTCTTCTCTCTCCTCATTTACTTAATTATGTTATTTTGCATGTCTCTAGCCCCATGTAAAGGATTTTTTAGATTTTTCTATCTCTTTAGAATCATTCTTTTGGCATTGTTAACATTTATTCCCCTAATGATGTTGTTGAACACTTATAGGTGTGTCATTAGTTGGTGGATTATTTACTCCCAATAGGCTTGCTCTAGATAAATATTCCTTTTGTAAGAAAAAGATCACACTTTCTGACTTCCAAAAAACTATCATATCCATGGTTGATGATTAGGCCTCTAGATGTGATGGTTTTCTGTGTGAATTTTACAAAATAATTTGGGTTGATATTGGCCCTAATTTGCATTAGGTATATGAAGAAGCCTACATTTCTCATTCCCTAGGCAACATAATCAATAAGGGAAATATAAAATTCATACCTAAAGCCGGTGACCCTGAGGAGAACTACAATTGGAGGCCCATCACTTTCTTGAATATCTCTTAAAAGACTATTGCCAAGGTTCTCTCCCTTAATATTTAGCATCTACTTGTTAGGATAAACCATAGATAGTGTTGGATATAATTGTTCAATTGTGTGTTGTCTTTGATGTTACACAAATGTCATATTAGTCAGCAAACAAAATCTACTAAACTCACTTGGTCAGTAGAGAAAATTTCACAGTCTACTAACTATTCCTAGAAAATACTCTGTGGAAATAGTTTCTATGAAGCTCACTCAGGCATTGAAAGTTTTTGTGGCAGAAGTTAGTGTTAACCAAGCTCACAAGGTTAGCAAAGGAAAGTTAGTGTTTACCAAGTTCACTTGGTTTTCAAAGGATATTTTAGAGTTTGTAGTGTTAACCGAGCTTTATTTGGTTAACACTGGAAATCATTTCTAGAATAGTGTCTATTGAGAAGGGTCATCCAATGAAAGATTTCATTATTTTGGGAAATAAAGTTTAATTATTTGATGTAATGATTGTAGCCGACTAATGTAATGATTATTGGTAATCATAACTTGTAAATGTGATGACTTGATAATCTAAAAGGTATATATGAAAGGGGTAAAAGCATAGATCTGTGTCACCGTTTGTGATACAAAAACCTGTTTTGGTCAAATCTCATTTCTCTATCAAAACTCAATTTTAAAAAAAAACTAAAAAATACCCTTTTATAGATTTCAGATTCAATATCATCATTATATAAAATTTTGAGTGTTTTGATTAGTTATAATATGTTATAATCTAAAAATATTATAAGTCGATATTTCAACATTATAGAAGATGCCCTCTCAAAAAATAAAAAAAAATAGTAAATCATATCAAAAAAATAAAAAAAATATATTTATCATTAGAGGAGAGAATCATCTTCATGAATATGTAATTTTTTTTCAAGAAGGTATAGATTTGATAGGGAAGTTTTGACGGGAGGAAAAAACTATTGGATTCTGACAAGGTCAAATTTGAGTACTTATAACAAAGAAAATATACATCAAAAATAATTATTTCTTTTTTTGTGCACTAGCTATACATGTCATCTATAAAATATTTTCAAATCATAACAAAAAAGGATGATTTGCACATACTTGTTTGACAGGAACTACATCCTATATTTTTTATAGTTAAAAAAGGGACTTCAAAATAAAATAAAATGAATAAATTCTTAGTCAAAAAATAAATAAAAATTATAGGCATAAAATTCATACAATTCTACACATTTCATCAGTTTACATCATCTCCATATTTTAAACGCAAATACCATTTTTTTTGTCATTAATGTTGAACTGTCACATTTTGATATCACTTTTCTTTATAAAAGGTGACAGAGGTTTGTGCTTTTACCCAAAGATCAAGTTGTGAATTCTAAAGTGTAATGAGCAAGCATGCAAGTGTATTGATTGAAGAAGAAAGTGTGAGTACATTTCAAAGGATGGTCAAATATCCTTGAGGAGTAGCAAAGTTTTATTCAATAAGAGAGGATCTAGTGGAGAAAAACAAAGTTTTGTATCAGCAATTCAATTGCATATCATTTAGGAATATTCATTGCTACTTTCTCACCATTGTAGCAATTATTTCTAAAGCTCTTAATAGAGTTGGTCTTATAGCTATTTTATAAATCCTCTAACAAGGTGACGGTTCTATTGAATTATTCTAAAGACCTCTAGCAAGGCCACTCCTAATAGGGTGATTAAATCCTCTAACAAGGTCACACCTAATAGTGTGTTTTGTAACCTTTATTAGGGTTGGATCCTAATAGGGCTCACTTTAGAAGAGTGAAAATCAGTAGCTAGTTACTTGGTGGTTTTTCTCATATTTGGATTTCTACGTTAAATCTGGTGTCTCATGTGTTCATGTTATTTCTTTTATGGTTGCATGTTAATCACTATGAACATTTAAAGATTCATAATAAGTTAACATTCATTGCATCTATTGAGTTATAGCATTTTTCTATATATTTACCAAGTGACAGTAGTAATTAGTTCTCTAAGACATCTAAGGGATCTGTGGATAGGTTTTTATGGTAACTGATTCACACCCCCCCTAGTTACTCCATCTATATTTCCAACAATTGGTATCAGAGAATTTAGTGCTTGCAGGAAGGATTTTAAAGATCTAAGCCAAAGATCACGATGTCTTACAAGAGAGAAATTCCAAGGATTAACAAGGATAACTTTTCAACATTGCAGGGACTTATGAGACTTCATCTAGCTTCCATTGGAGATACAAGATTGAAATATTTTGATGAAGAATATACAACTCCTTCTAATACATTATGTATTAATGACATTGCTAAGAAGAAGACTCATAACACTATGATGAAAAACATTGCATCTACCCTAAGCTACAAAGAATTTGATGATATCAAGGACTGTAAAACTACCTTTGAAATGTGGAACAAGCTAAAGGATATCCATGGACCTAATGATAACGTGAGAAGAACCAAAATAGAAAGTCTAAGAGTACAATTTGATCAGATGAGGATGAGAGAGGATGAAAATATTTACAAATATTTTGAAACAGTCAAAGCAAGCATCAGTGCAATAAGGGCTTTTGGAGGAGATATCAAAGAGGAAACAATTGTAGGTAAATTTCTTAGAACATTGCTTCCCATTTATGCAATTAGAGTTTCTGCAATTCAAGAAAGAAGATGTGAAGCAAATCATAAGATAAATTTAGAGGCCATAATAGGAAGATTGACTGTATTTGAGCTAGATAACTATGACAACTACATTGCAGCTTCCAAAAACATTGAATCACCATTTGAAGCCAAGCTTTTGCTCAAAGAAAAAGGCAAGAAGATAAAGGATTCTCAGTGAAAAAGTGAAGAGGAATTAGAAGAGAGTTCTAGTAGTGATCTTGAAGTAGTTGAGGCTCTACTTGCAAAGAAATATTCTAGAGGCAAAGGAAAATACAAAGGTAAGGTTCCTCTAATCTATTTTTCATGCTAGGAAATCAATCATATTGCTGCTAGGTGCCCAAACAAGCAAAAACAGGCCAAGAAGAAAGGTCACAAGTGTAATGGCAAGAAAGACTTCAAATCATTCAAGGACAAAGGTAAGAAAACATGTTTCATGGATAAGGATTCTTATAATAGTGAAGATGAAATTGTTTACAATGCTATGAAAGATGAATCTAATAATGATGAGGAAGATAAGATGGAACTTATCTCTCATGTGAGAAAAAATGATACATTGATCATAAATAGTGGTTGTTCACATCATATGACTGGTGACAAAACTAAGTTTAAACAATTTGAAGATTATGATGGTGGTAGTGTGAGTTTTTGTAATAATGAACCTTGTTGCATAAAAGGAAGAGGAAGAATCTCACTAACTAAAGAGCTTGTATGTGATAATGCCTATTAGGTTTAAGGACTAAAATATAATCTATTGAGTGTGTCACAACTAATCAATATTGGATTTAAGGTGGAATTCATGCATGGAAAAGAAAGACTACTAGATGTCAAAGGAAAGCTGATTGGATCAGTCATACAGACAAAAGGTAATTTTTTTAATCTTGAACTTGGTGAATGCTCATGTTTTATTTCTCAGGTTGAAGAAAGTTGATTATGGCATAGAAGGTTATGTCATGTGAATTTTAATAACATGGTAAAGATAAGAAAATTTAGGAAAGTAAGAGGCATTCCTAGTATAAAGAAACCTAAGGTTGGTCTATGCAAGAATTGTCAGATTGTTAAGATGGAAATACTAGTTTTAAAAGTAAAAACTATCAATCTGAAGAAGTTTTGGAAATTATGCATACTAATTTGTGTAGATCTATTTGAATTGAGATCTATACTGGAGAAAATTTCTTCATTCTTTTAGTTGATGACTACTCTAGAATGATGACTATAATGTATCTAAGAGAGAAGTCATAAGCATTTGAAAAATTCAAATGGTATTTGGCCAGAGTAGAAAAGGAAACATGGAAAAGATTGAAATTCTTGAGTTCAAACAAAGGTTGTGAATTCATCTCCCATGAATTCAATAACTTTTGCATTGAAAGAGGAATCAAAAGATAGGTATCAACTCTTGGAACTCCTAAGCAGAATGGAATAGTTGGAATGAGGAACAAATCCATAATGGATTGTGCAAAAACTCTAATGATTGAAAAGAAAATTGCTATCAAATAGTGGAAGGAAGGTATCATCACTACAATTCATACCTTGAACTGAATATAGTTGAAGAAGGACTTGTTCAAAACTCCCTATGAGTTATGGTATGGCTATAAACCCAATGTAAGTTACCTATAAGTATTTGAAAGTAAATGTTATATCTTGAAAGAATCTAGAAAAGGCAAATTTGATGTGAAGGATGATGAAGGCATATTTTTGGGATATTCTTACAAGAGTAAATCATATAGATGTTTTAATTTGTCTACTCATAAAATCATAGAAAATGCACATGTGAAAGTTGATGAGTTTGCAGAAAGGACTAAGGAAGAAAGTGAAAAGGAACCAAAAGAATACAAGAGATTTTTTTCATTGAACCTGATATATTGCTAGATACATCTATCAATCAAGTGACTTCTACTCCCAAGTCTTCCTCAGTCATTGAGCTGTAAAAAGTTCCAATCGAGTCACAAGGACCTGAGTCTAAGTTTGAAGCTACTAAGCCAATGCCTACCAAGTCTAAAGGACTTGAGTAGTAGACAGATCAACTAGAGCTAGAATTTGAAACTCAAAATGAAAAAAGTACAATTCATTCAAGAGGCAAGGAACCTATATTAGTCAAGTATGTTAGGAGACATCATGCACCATATTAGATTATTGGAGACAAATCTAAAGGTACTATGACAAGAAGTAAGATAAAAGGTACTTGTTTAAAGATGCATTAGAAAATAAAAGTTGGATTGAGGCTATGAATGAAGAAATAGAAAAAATAGAGAAGAACAAAACATGGACTCTTCTGCCTAGGCCTAAAGACAAAAAGGTGATTGGAACTAAGTAGGTATTTAGAAATAAGTTGAATGAAAATGGTAAGGTATCAAGGAACAAAGCTAGATTGGTATGTAAAGGCTACTCTCAAGAAGAAGGAATTGATTATGGAGAGACTTTTGCTCCTATTACAAGACTGGAAGGTGTCAGGACTCTACTTGAATATGCTGCATACAAAAGATTTAAGGTATATCAGATGGATGTTAAATCAACATTTCTCAATGGTATTCTAGATGAAGAAGTCTACATTAAGCAACGTAAAGGTTTTGTTGATCCAAAAAAGGACATGCTCTACAAATTACACAAAGCATTATATGGTCTAAAACATGCCCCTAGAGCATGGTATGAAGGATTACATAACTATCTTATTCGAATTGGTTTTTAGAGAGCCTTACATCAAGGAAGGACTAGATAACAAGATTGTTTTGGAAAAACTATTTGTGAATGATACTTTTTTTACAAGAAATGATGATCTATGCAAAGATTTTTTAGAGAAAATGAACAAGGAATTTGAGATGTCTATTTTTGGTGAGATTAACTTCTTTTTTGGTCTTCAAATTCAATAGAGCAAGAATGGTATCTACATCACTAAGTCTAAGTATATCAAGGAGATACTCAAGAAGTTTGGTATGGAAGATTCTAAACCAATTGGAACTCCCATGTGTACTGGTACCAAGGATGATGATTCAAAAGGGGTAGATCAGACCTTATATAGATCAATGATTAGAAAGTTGTAGTATGTAGTTCATACAAGGCTTGATATTGTTCTTGCAGTTGGTATAGTGGCAAGATTTTCAAAAAAACTCAGAGAAAATCACATGATGGCAATCAAAAGAATCTTGAGATACTTGAAAGGCACAGAAGATTATGGATTGTGATATAAATTTGGAGGGAATCTAGACTTGAAAGTGTTTACTGATGCTAATTGGGTAGGAAACATTGATGATAGAAAGAGTACAAGTGGTGAAGCATTCTTTCTTGGAAAAGGGCTAGTGTCTTGGACAAGTAAAAAGAAAAATTGCACATCCCAATCTACAGCTGAAGTAGAATATGTTGCAGCAATAGTGAACTATTCTAATATTTTTTGGTTTAAATAGTTATTAGAAGGAATGAAGTTTGAGATCAAAGAACTAGTTGTTAGGTTTTGTGATAATACAAGTGGAATCAACATATCAAAGAATCTAGTGATGCATTCCAAAATTAATATAGTGCTATAAAGTATCACTTTGTCAAAGAATTGGTATAGGATAAGGAGATTAGATTGGAATATGTCCATATAAAAGAACATATTGCTAACATATTCACCAAGCCATTACCCAAGGATGCATTCTTGTATCTAAGAGGTAAGTTAGAGGTCATTCCCCTTTATGAAGCTCACTAAAATAAAGTTTTAGTGATGCATCAATAGGAACCAAGTTGAAGATCTTTTAGTTGATGTAGTATAGTCATGGAAACATTGCATATGAATTAGTACTCAAGGTACAATTTTACTTATTTGGTTTTTTTTGTCTTTGGCATGTGTTGTTAAAGAGAGAGAGTTTACTATCATATCCTTCTAAAATTTGAATTGGTTTGTGGAAAGTTTGTTGTTTGAAAAAGAAGTTGTGTAATTCCTTCATAGAGGGAGATTACTACATTAGAGAAGTTTGTGGCATAAAACCAAAGAGGGAGAAACATTCTCTCAAAAAAAAAAATTGTTTTTAAATTTCATTGTGCTATGACATGTTGTGTTGCCATTAATACCAAAGATGGAGATTGTTGGATACAATTATTCAATTGTGTGTTGTCATTGATGTTACATAAATGTCATATCAATTAGTAGATAGAGTCTACTGAACTCAGTTGGTTAGTAAAGAAAATTTCAAAGTCTATCGAGAATTCTTGGAAAATGCTCTGTGGAAATAGTTTCTACTGAGCTCACTTGGGTGTCAAAGGTGTTTGTGAAAGAAGTTAGTGTTAATCAAGCTCACAAAGTTAGCAAAGGAAAGTCAATTTTTACCGAGTTCACTTGGTCTTCAAAGAATTTTACAGATTTCTCAATGTTAATCGAGCTTTAGTTGGTTAACATTGGAAATCATTTCTGGAATAGTGTCTACTGAGCAGGGTCGACCAATGACGAATTTCACTATTTTGGGAAATAAAGTTTAATTATTTTATATAATGATTATAGACAATTGATGTAATGATTATTGGTAATTGTAACTTGTAAATGAGCTGACTTGATAATCTGAAAGGTATATATGGAAGGTCAAGTTGTGAATTCTAAAGTGTAATGAGAAAGCATACAAGTGTATTCATTGAAGAAGAAAGTATGAGCTAATTTTGAAGGATGGTTAGATATCCTTGAGGAGTTGCAAAGTTTTATTTGATCAGAGAGGATCTAGTGGAGTAGAATAGAGATTTGTATCATCAATTCAATTGCATCTCATTCAAGTATATTCATTGTTACTTTCTCACCACTGTAGTAGTGATTTCTAAATCTCTTAAGAGAGTTGGTCTAACAAACATTTTGTAAATCCTATAACAAGGTGATGGTTCTATTGAATTGTTCTAAAGACCTCTAGCAAGGCCACTCATAACAAGGTGATTAAATCCTTTAACAAGGTCACACCTAATAGTCTGTTCTATAACCTTTAACAAGGTTGGCTCCTAACAAGGCTCACTTTAGAAGAGTGAAAATTAGTAGCTAGTTTCTTGGTTGTTTTTCTCATATTGGGTTTCCATGTTAAATCTAGTGTCTCATGTGTTCATGTTATTTCTTTTATTGTGGCATGTTAATTGCTATGAATGTTTAAAGATTAATAATAAGTTAATATCCATTGCATCTACCAAGTTACAACATTTTTTTGTATATTTACTGAGTGATAGTAGTAATTAGTTCTCTAAGACATCTAAGGGATCTATGGATAAGTTTATGTGGTAACTGATTCACCCCCCCTCTCAGTTACTCAATCTATATTTCCAACAAATAGAAATAACAATTACATGCAAATATAAATAATACCAAAACATAATAAATCACATAGAAGAGAGCACATGACACCAAGATTTAACTTGGCTCACCCAAATCCTAGGCTACGTCCACCAAACAACAACTCCAATATTATTGTAATACCACAAGTAAATAACAATCCACTCAATACCACCACAAGAAGCAAATTTTTCATCACATATTATGTAAATCCCTAACTTTAAGCCCTTTTATACAAGTATTTTTGTCACTTTATGATTAAAGTTAGTTACAACATGTCAACCATAAAATGTTGATAAAATGTCAAACCCCATTGAGGAATTATGGAGTAGTTACAGTAAATCCCTGGTTAGTCATTACAAACTAACAATCTCCCACTTGGAGACTAATCAAGCTCCATACTAGACAAAAATATCCTACTTGGATATTGATTCTATAGCTATGTTACAATGCAATGAGGCTCCCACTAGATCAAACCACCCTTGACTCTACTATTATTCTATTTTGTTCAGTCTAGAATACCAACCAAATGTAAAAATGATTTCATCTTCTCCCATGTCACTACCTTTGTAAGCATATCTGTTGGATTGTCATCTTTATGTATCCTATCCATCTTTAACTATCTATCATCCAAAACTAATTGAATGAAATGGTACTGCAACTGTATGTGTTTTTTCTTTGAATGCATGATACAATTATTTACAAGATGAATAACACTCTAGCTATCTATAAACAAATAATTATCCTTCTTAGCATGTACCAATTCTTCTAGGAAGAACTAAAGCCATATCATCTCCTTGGTTGCCTCTATAGCAATAAATAACTCTTCTCCTTAGTCAACTTCAAATGATTAGGTAAATGTGTGTTGACAACTTTAGTATTCTACATAGAGAAATGTTGCAACATGTTTGCAATATAATCAACCTAAGATAATATTAGTTTCCTATTCTTCTTATCTCTACAAATCATCATACCAAGAATTTTTTTTGATGCCCCCAAATCCTTCATAGAAAATGAATGTTCTAACTGACATTTCAGCCCCTTAATATGATCCATATTAGACCCAAGTGCAAGCATATCATCAACATATAAACATAAAATAATCTAGGTTTCATCATCTAACCAAAAAATAAATAAAATAATTTAAATGATACCTATTATATCAATGTTCATACATAAAATTGTGAAATTTTAGATACCATTGCTGAGGTGCTTGCTTCAAGCCATATAAACTTTTCTTCAATCTACACACTAAGTTCTCCTTATCTTTGACCTCAAAACCCTATGATTGTGCCATAAATATCTCTTCATCCAAATCACCATGAAGAAAGGTTTTTTTAACAAGAACTTTCTCCAAATGAAATTCTTCAATATCCATAATACTTAAAATAGTGTGAATAGAAGTCATTTTTATAATAGGAGACAATATCTAATCAAAATCAAGGCCCATTTTCTATGGAAATTTGGTGCAGGGGCACTTAGGTGGCCTAAGGAAGACCTATAATCCCTAAGGTGGACTGTATCAATAAGAGGGCTTAGTTTATTCCTAGGCTAAGTTTGTGTAGCCTAAGTGGTCCAAAGTTGGTCAAAATTGTTAATTTGGCTATATAGAGAAATTTTAAATATTTGAAGGTTAGAAAGGTCAAATATTTGTTTTAGGAACCTTATTATGTGTTTTGTAACCATTTAAGGAATTTTGCATGGTTTGGCATCAAGGAGACCAATTTTTAGAGTCAGATATTAAAAATTGCTAAAATTTTTAATGTTGTCATGACAACTTTTTGACAATTTTTCTTGCATAGAGAAAATTTTAAGTTAGAGATTTTCAACTGTCTAAAATAGTTGGGAGCACTCATGGGAAGCCTATATAACGCCATTCTCAACCTATTCAAGGGGTTGGAGAAATTACTTCTTTCATTGTACAAACTAGCCAAGCAATATTCTAATAGGTGTTTATAGTTTTGAGTGTTCTTGGCATGTGTACGAATTAGATTCAAGGCTTTTTGTATTGGAAGTGTTAGTAGTAAATGATTTAAGGATTTTTATATAGTTATTTTTTTTTTTTTGGAATTTTTTGTGCACCCCAATTAAATATTTTGGTTTTCACAAATTTGTTGTCGTGAACTAGACCGGTTGCACAAATGGAGTCATAAGGATAGTTGCCATCGTCGGTACAATATGGTCTCTTGGGATTTGGAACATGACTCCATGTACATTATGTTTAGTGGAGATCGGGCCCTAGAATGCTGAAGAGCTACTATTGTAGTGATGCCCTAGGTAAGTCATAGAAACCTAGTTAGGGATTACACTCTATTGTAGAGTTGATAGGAGTGGTTGAACATATGGACACTTCAACCTAAGAATGCACGGAGTTTAAGGAGTGAGTAGTGGATGTTCAATTTAGGTGGAAGCCTTTGGAATTGGATTTATGAAGAGAAAAATCTTCTTTTTTGTAGACAAAGAGTGAAACCCTCAAAACCTTTGATTTTAGGCTTAAATTTTGCCCATACACTATGAATGATTTGGAAACCTTAGACCCCCAAGATTTATAAGATCTCTAAAAATGGTACTTAGAATTGTGGTTTTTTTGACCCCTTATTAAATATTTTTTCAAGTTATCTTGGTTTTAGTCTACTTGGAGGGCTAACTCTTGTGGCCCTTTTTCAAGAATTTTAATGGATTTTTGTTTGTAGGTTGGAACTAGATTAGGGTTTTAGTCTTGGTGTTATTTTTGGATCTTTAGGGAAGTCAAAAGTGCTCCTAGGATTCTAACCATCCTTTTGGAAGTCATTTATAGACTTGGGGTTGCCTATGTGGTTGGAGATTTGGTAAGCAAGTGCATCCTACCTAATTGATGTAAACCAATTGAATGGTTAGGATCTAGTGATTAGAATCTTAAGGAGCTTAGGGTCAATAGAAGCCCTAGTTTGGTCAAGGGCATGACCTAAGGAGACCATGAGAGAGCTTGGGAAAGAAGAAATATTGGTTAACACATGAGAGTGGTATGAGAAGATGTTAAAGATTTTGGAAAAAGTGGTGAATGTCTATAGCTATTAGTGGGTCCATAGGTGAGTCTGGCATGGTGACTAATGCAAAGTTGGCCAAAGAAGTTAATGAGAAAAAGGAGAAAAATATGCTCCTTGAAGTAGCCTTGGAAGAGGAGAAGAAAAAACCTAAGGAAGTTTCTAATGCAACTAAAAGAAAGAAGAAGAAGATAATAAGAATGGTAAGGAAGTAGTAGAAGAGGATGTGGTAACTAAACCTAACCCTATCTTGAATGAAGAGCCCTTTTTGAAAGCTAAAAATCCCTAAGAGGGAAATATTTGGAAGGCATGCCACTATTTAGTGAAAAGTTAGACACAGATGTAGTGATGGATTGGATAGATGGGATGGAGAACCATTTTGAGTGTGAAGGGGTGTTAGTGGCACATAAGCTCAAAGTGTCTAAGTCACAAATTAGAGGATCAACATTGACATGGTGGAAATATATCTAGGATGAGAGGATCAACATGGGCAAGAATTCTATAGCCAATTGGAATGCCATGGTTACCAAGTTTAGGGAGAATTTCCTACCAGAGGATTATAATATTCATCTCCATAGAAGGAGACAAGGGCTGAAGAAAAATGACCTAGATGTGGTCTCTTACACAAATGAGTTTTAGATATTGTGTCTCTAGTCTAAGAAAGAAGAAGATGATTGAAAAAGGGTGGTTAGATACTTAGGAGGTTTGAAGTGGAATATCTAGGAGGAGCTCAGCTTATGGGCACCTACCACTATTCAAATGTGCCATCTACTAGCTCTAAAGGTGGAGGGAAAAAAAAAGAGAAAAGGGGATTAAAACTTCAAAGATAGAGGTAAGGGAATAAATTAGAGAGGGTAAAGAGGAGGCTACCAAGGTAGAGGGAATGAGCAGAAGAATCAAGGTGAGAACAAACTCACTGAGTAGACCAATGAAGGAACTTCTAGAGCTAGTTATGGAAGAGGTAGAGGAAACCAAGGAGCTTCAAATAGAGTTAAAGGATATGGCACAAGTAGATCTTATTTTTCCACCATGAAGTGCTATAATTATGGTCAATTAGGACACCCTACCTATAGGTGTCCTAAAAGCCTTCTTCTTCTAATCCTGACAAGAGGGTAGCTTATGATCAAGAGAAAAAATACAGCAAAGATTTAGAACTAGATCATTTTGAATTAGAAAAGGGAGATAATATGATGTTTAGAAGGGTGTTGATTAAAAAAATTAACCCTAATGAGCCTAAGCATAGGAGAGCTCTATTTAGGATTAAAGTAAGATCCTAGGAAAAGTGTGCCAGGTAGTAGTGGATTCTAGGTCTGCTGACAATATTATATCAAAGGAGGTAGTCAATAAGCTCAAGTTAAATAAGATAGCTCATGTAAATCTTTATAAGGTTACTTGGCTCAATAAGGGTCAGAGCATACTAATGAATCAGAAAACTTGGGTCGACTTCTCCATAGAAGGGTATAAGGAGAGGTTGTTGTGTGACATCCTACTGATGGATGCTTGACATCTACTATTGCGTAGACCTTGGAAATTTGATAGAAAGTAGTGTATGATGAGAAGGCCAACTCCATCTCATTTAAGAATAAAGGAAAAACATTCAAGATTCAATCTCTATTGGAGGGGGAAGAAAAAAAATCCAAGGTGCCTAGTGTACTATTGTATATTGGTAAAGTATTTTTTCAAGATTTCAAGAATGAAGAAAGTCAAATTTATGTAGTAGTGTTGAAGTTTAAAGGTGAAGAAAATGTAGTCAAAGAACCATTATATAAAGATGTGTAGGAGTTTCTTGAGAAATAAAAAAACATAGTGAGTGATGGGGCTCCCACTACACTACCTCCTAGAAGGGTTATAGGTCACCAAATTGACTTTGTTCTAGGTGCATCCCTATCTAACAAAGTAGCATACAAGCTCACTCCACCATCTAAACTTGAAATTGGAAAGGAAAGTTCAAGAATTAATGGACCAAGCTCTAATGCAAAATAGCATAAGCCCATGTGTAGTCCTAATTGTGTTAGAATCCAAGAAAGTGAGAAAATAGAGATTGTGTATAGACTCAAGAGCCATAAATAGGATCACAATCAGGTATAGCTTCCCCATACCTTGGATTGAGGACCTCATGAATTTCCTTGGAGGAGCTAAGTACTTCATTAAGTTGGATATGAAGAGTGGATACTTAGAATTAAGGAGGGAGATCAATAGAATACAACATTTAAGACAATGGATGAGCTATATGAGTGGATAGTGATTCCATTTGGTCTCTCAAATACTCCTAGGACATTCATGAGGCTAATAAATTAATTTCTTAAATACTTGACCAATATATTTGTAGTTTTATATCTTGATGATATCCTCATCTTCAGAAAGACCAAGGAGGAACATATCAAAAATGTGGAAGTAGTGTTGGAGAGGTTGCATGAGGAGAAGCTTGCTATCAATCTCAAAAAGTGTTACTTCTTCAAGCAAGAGCTTGTGTAACTAGGTTTTGTGGTGTCTCAAGGAACATTAAAGATGGACCAAGAGAAGGTTGCTACAATCCTCAACTGGCCCCCACCTACTACTTCAACTGAGGTATGGATTTTTCATGGTCTTTCTCAATTCTAAAAGAAGATCATTAGAAAATTTAGTGGAATATGTGTACCATTATTAGAGACCATAAAGGGTGGGGTCAATTCTAGGTTTAGGTGGATCTTATAAGCTGAAAATTCTTTTGAGATGCTCAAGAAGCAAGTGGCTACCCAACCTATCTTACAACTCCCTTTCTTTGAGAAACTTTTTAACATTGAATGTGATGTAGGTGGCCTAGTAGTAGGGAGAGTATTGAGTCAAGGAGGTAGGCTAGTAGCTTTCTTTAGTGATAAGCTTAATGATTCCAAAAGGAAATACTCTTCTTATGACCTTGACCTTTATGCCTTAGTTCAGTCCCTTAGGAAGTGGAGGCATTATCCATTGCCCAAAGAATTTATTGTCTTCATAAATAATCAAGCTCTAAGCTACATTAACACATAAGAAAAATTGAGAAATAGGCACTTGAAGTGGATGGATTATTTGTAGGCTTTTACTTTAACAATCAAGCACAAGAAAGGACAAATGAACAAAGTGACAGATGCATTGTGTAGGAGAGTGATGACAATTCAATAAGTCCAATTGCATAGCATTGGGATAAAAAGCTTTAAGAGTCACTAAAAAGAAGATAAAGACTTTGGAGAAGCATACAAGGTATACTCAAATTTTGAGAACCACTTTCATAGAAAATAGAAACAAAATGGTAGTCTAAGTGGACACTTTGGGAACTAGTCCAAAGATTCTACTATTGGCCTAAACTAGTCAAAGATGTGACTAAGTATGTGGAGTAGTGCATAGTTTATATGAAAGATAAAGGAGGGATGAGTAGTGGAGGTTTTTATCAGCCTTTACCAATCTATAATAGACCATGGGAATGTGTGAGAATGAATTTCATAGTGGGAAAGGCTATGAAAATATTTATGTGGTTGTAGAGAGGTTTAGCAAAATGGGGCATTTCATCCCATGTGAAATAACCAGTGATGAAAGTCACGTTGCCCATTTGTTCTTAAAAGAAGTAGTGAGGATTCATGGCCTTCTAGTAAGCATAGTTTTAGATAGGTATGTAAAGTTTATGGTTTATTTTTGGAAAAATTTGTGGGGTGGACTTGGCACAAATTTATTAGTTGGATCAGCATACCATCCTCAAACTAATGATAAATTGAGGTGGTCAATAGAGTGTTGGTTAATCTCTTAAGCTACCTAACTAAGGAGTATGGGGACACTTGGGATGTCATTATTTCCCAAGAAGAAGACACCTATAATGATAGTAGGAATAGAACAATAGGAAAAAGCCCCTTTGAAATTGTATATGCCATGCATCCTAGAGGTGTGCATGAATTGAGGGATCTTGGGGGAATGGAATATAAGAGTGGACATGCTAAATACCTTCCCAAAACCATGAAGGAGATACAAGATCAATTCAAAAGGAGTATAAAAGATAATATACAAAAACTCAACACCAAAGTGGATGAAAAGAGGAATGATGTTCAATTTTTTATTAGACATTATCTAATGGTGCATTTGAACAAGGAAAGATTATAGAAGGGTGTGCCTACTAACTTGTAGATGTAGATTGAGAGAAGGACCTTGCAAGATCATATAAATTTATGGAGAAAATGCCAACAAGGTGGATTTTCTATGAGATTTGAGCATATATCCAATATTTAATGTGCAAGATTTGGTGTAGTTCAGAGGAGCATTGCCTACTAATGTTAATAGCAATCAAGGAGTTTAGCATGGTTTGGACACTACAGTAGTTGCTTCCACTACTAGGTTAGATATTGACAAGGTGATAGATTCTAGAATCAAGAAGACTACTAGAAACAAAGCATACAAGGAGCACCTTCTCAAGTGGAAGACTAGACGTAATTCAGAAGCCACATGGGTTGCAAAGGAAGACTTCAAGAAACTAGATATCAACAAAGACATACTGTCCACAAGAGTGACATAACTTTCTCTCTCTAGAGAAGTATGGTGCAAGGGAACCTTGGTGGGCTAAGGAAGACCTAGGGATCCCTTTGAGGTTTTGGATTGTAGTGATACTAGCCACACTACTAGATCAATAATAGGGCTTAGTTTAGTCTTAGGATGAGTTTACGTAGGCTAACTTATTCAGAGTTGCTAAAAATGACTAATTTGACTATATAGAAATTTTTTGAGTTTTTGAAGGCTATAAAGGTCAAATATGTGTTTTAGGGACCTTATTATGTTTTTTAAAAACCATTTAATACCTTTGGAATGGTTTGGCATCAAGGAAAAAAAGTTTGAGAGTCAAATGTTAAAAATTGCAAATATTGTCAATATTGTCATTGACAATGTTTCTTGGATAGAGAAACTTTTCAGTTAGAGCTTTTCAAATATATGAAATAGTTGTGAGAACTCATGGGAAGAATATATAAGGCAATTCCCAACATGTCCAAGGGGTTGGAGAAAGTACTTTTTTCATTGTATGAACTAGGCAAGCAATATTATAATAGTAGTTTATAGTTTTGAGTGTTCTTCACATGTGTATTGATTAGATTTAGAAATTTTTGTATTTGAAGTGTGAGTAGTAAATGAATTAAGGATCTATATATAGTTAGTTTTTCATTTTGGAAGGTTTTATGTGCTTGAATTAAATATTTTTCTTTTCACCAATTTGTTTCCCTAAACTAGATTGGTTGGACAAATGGAGTCATAGGGCCACTCCTACTATACATATAGTATGGTCTCTTGGTATATGGTACATGACTCCTTGTACATTTTGTATAGTAGATATGGGGCCCTAGAATGCTAAAGAGCTTCTATTGTAGTGATAACCTTGGCAAGTATTGGCAACCTGGTTAGGGATCATAGTCTATTGTAGAATGGATAGGAGTGGTTAAATGTATGGATACTTCAACCTAAGCATGGAAGGTGTTGAAGGAGTGAGTTATGAATCTCCAAGTTAGATGGGAGCCTTTGGAGTGGGGTTTTTGAAGAGAAATGTCTTCTTGTTTCTTTATAGACAGTAAAACCCTCAAAACCCTTGATTTTAGGCTTAAATTGTGCCCATACAATATGAAAATTTTAGAATCCTTAGATCCCCAAATTTTTAAGGTCTCTAAAAAGGGTACTTATAATCATGATTTTTTTGGCCCCTTGTTAAGGAGGTTTGCAAGTTATCTTGGTTTTAGTGCATTTGGAAGGCTAATTCCTATAGCCTTTTTACAAGCATTTTAATGCATTTTTTCTTGTAGATTTGAACTCAATTAGGGTTTCAATCTTGATATTGTTGGTGGATCTTAAGGGAAGAGAAAAGAGATCCTAGGATTCCAATCATCCTTTTGGGAGTCATACACAGGCTTGGGGTTTCCTATGTGGTTGGGGAGTTGGTAAGAAAGTGTATTCCACATAATTGATGTGAACTAATTGAATGGTTAGGATCTAGTGTTTATAATCCTAAGAAGCCTAGGGTGGATAGAAGCCCTATTTGGGTCAAGAGTATGACCTAAGGAGACCCTAGGAGAGCTTGGGGAAGAAGAAATTCTAATTAACACATCAAAATCCTTATACCACTAACTTGGCTTTAAATAATTTCTTACCTCCATCCTCTTCTTTCAACATGTAAATACATTTATTTTGTAAATATCGTTTACCTAGAGGAAACTTGCATAAAACCCAAGTCTTATTTTTTAGCAAGGAGTCTATTTTTTGTACCATCCTAAATCTTGTAGAGAATTTATGGAGTATCTATAGTATCTCCCTAATCTATCACTAAAAACTAATGCTACTCCCTTAGATTGTTCATCCTAAACAAACTCATTTAATTAAGTACAGATATATCTTTGACAATATTATTATTAGAAATAGATGATACTGAGAGGGGGTGGGGGGTGAATTGGTATTTTCAATCTTTTTACCCACAACTAAATATTATTAATTAATTTTTCATATGCATAAGAAAATAAACCAATAATGCTAAATAGTAGAAACAAACATACATAGAGAGAGCTCATAACACCATATTTTGTTAACTAGGGAAACCTTGGCCAAGGGAAAACCATGGTGGGGATGGAACTAACTAGATGATTCACTATATAAAGGAATCTAATTAAAGATATTGACCTTGTTAGGAGTCTATGAAGAATGTATAGTGTCTCAGGTCCCTATTAGGAGACTAGGCCTTGTTAGAAGCCTCAACCCTATTAGGAGTTAGTACAACCTTTTAGGAGTTGGTAGATCATATACAAATGTGTACAAGAAGAGCACACTATCCTAACATGCAACTATATAATTGAGTTCTTCAAGAGAATAGATATACATACAAAATTAGATCACTTGCTATACTTTGCAAATCTTCTAATTGTTAGTAACTATACACAACTGAATTACTTGCTATACTTTACAATTCTTCTAATTGTTAGTTCTTCATACAAAGGGTAACTACACATATATCAAATTGCATCATATCTTTTATTACATAACATTTTTCATCATTCACATTACACACTAAATACACAATTGAAGTTCTTTACATATACCATACATATTAATAAATTCATCCTTAGTCAACTCACATATCATCCTTAGAGTCATCTCATCAAGAATTAATTATTAAAATAATTATTCAAGTCATTTAACTCATTCTGCTGACATGCTTTATTCTGCACTATGAAATCATTTCATCACTATTTCCTTCACAACTTGAACTTAGTTTCTCATACAAACATGCACATTGGTATGCATCATTAGGATAACATCATGCATCCTTGGTTAACTACATAAGAGAATATTCTGCTATCAAAAAATCTTGTCATGCTGGTGTGACATTGTCCAATATTTAAACAATTTTCCTTCACAAATAACCATGACTAAACTACAAAACAAATGTTGTCATAAATGACAACCACATATCTCACCTTATTTGATTGATTGGTCATATTGCCAACAATCTCCCCCTTTTGTATTGATAGTTACATTTTTGAAAAAATGGCTAAGTCCCAAACATGTTGTCATACCAATCAAAGTAAATAACCATAACATAGTAAAAACATTGTATTCATGTTTTCAAAGGATTACATCCCTTATAACTCTGATTACAAAGTTTTCTTAAAGAAAAACTTACTACTATACTTCAAAATATAACCATATAATTTACAATTACAATTACAATTTTCCTTATTTCTCCCCCTTTGACATCAATGACAAAGGTGCCAATAAAAGGGAAAAAAATAAAATAGTCAAAACCTAGTAGTTGCATCAAAACTTGGAGAAACAATCACTAAAATTGATCTTCAACTATGCAAGGTGTTTCTTCCAACTATCTTTTAGTGCATCAGACACACTAATTAGCACACATAGAGCATATGCAGCTAACTTTGCTACATTCAAATTTGCAGCCACAAACTTGTCATATGAGGTCTTTGCTGCCAAGCATTCCTCCAACTAATTTTCTAGCAATGTAATATGTGGGGATAAGTGATCTCTCAAAAGTGTAAATATTTTTAGAGCTTTCTCCTTTTCTACTTGTAAATCCTAGATGCTATCATGAATTGCTTGAATTACATGTTCAAGGGTTTCTAACTTCTAATTTTGTTGCAAAAATTTATATGTGAGCATCTAAAGCTTAGTTACCTTATTTTTGATTTTTTCATCAAAACCTTGAAGGTGAAGGTATTCCAAGTTGCATTAGCATAAGTCGATTTCCCTTCTTCTATACTTTGTCTCAATGCCTTAATGCATACATTTAGAATTTCTATATCATTTCTTATGTTTGTATAGATGGTATTAAGAAGTTTACCATCATGCTTAGTTTGTGTTTGAACTATAGCAACATTGATAAGTGTTGTAAACACATTATCAAAAGTTTTACACAAAATTTCTGCCCTCTATTGGATATCTATAGGTGTGTCAACAAGACTTGTTGTCTTTTCCAATCTATCCAAAACTAAAGTTAGAGTCTTCTCAATAGACTTGACAAATTTCTTCTTTATCAATAATATAGCAATAATGGTCATCTAACTATATTGCTACTACTATGACCATTATTGCTTGTGTAGGTGGTGTAGAGGGTGTTACTATTGTTGTTGCTAAGGGCACACTTGAAGTAGCTACTTTAATGCTAGATTCAATTTTCTTTGTAGAAGGTGCATCTTCTTCCTTAGGCTCATGACCTTTTTCATCATCAAATGAGCTACAATAATCAACAATATTGCCAACAATGTTGGAACCAAAATATTTAAAAGGGTCCTTAATTTTATCCACTGTTACATTGGTGTCATCAACTTGCATAGATTCACTGCCAATGGTAATATGTGGTGAATTACTTAGAATTGGTGTTTCAGTTGGTCGCTCAAAACTGTGAGGTGGACTAACTATAGTAGGACTTGTTTCCTCTATCTGCACACTCTTCTTAGACTCTGTAGGCATAGGGCTTGCCTTATCTAGTTGTGTCCTCTCCTTTGGCATAGTATACATGTATGTGAATATTAACTTTTGAGTTTCCACATTTACTTCTTCATAGTTTCCTCCCATGATGAGAATGGATCTCTTCTTATTTTTCAAGAATGGTGCCACTCCTTTTAAAAATTTAGTTATTTCTTCCTCATAATTTACAATATGTAGCTTTTTCATGATATTTATCCTTATTTTCTTATCTTCCTCAATAACTCTTCTTTTTTAGTTTCTTAGTCTATTCTACAAATCTTCAAGTATCTAACCTCTTATGCTATCAAACCTTTTGTCTTTTCGAATCATATTTCTAACTACACCATTCTCTAGCTATCTCCTATCCATATTATTATGCAAGTCATAGTATTTATTCAATTTTACATAATTATTGTCATTGATAATTTACATGCTAAGATTCTCTACCTTTCGTTTCCATGTTTTTCTCCTACTAAAGTCTTTGCTTCCCAATCTATTGGTTCTATTGGTTTGTCACCAGTCTCTTCTTTAGATTCAGAGGAACTAATTTGTAGGGTTCTTCTCCTCTTTCTTGGACCACTTGTAGTTTGTTTGACTCTCTTCTAAGGAGGCAATTTTTTCTTTTCAAGCCTTGTAGACTTCCTTGGTGTTGGTGCTTCCTCAATCTTCTTTGGATTCTTTAGAGGTTGCTACTAAGAAACTACTATATAAAGCACTATAGGTGCTTGTGCACTTGTCATTGCAACTGTCATCTCTTCAGTAGGTATGGATATTGCAATAGGTGTAGTGGTCAATATTTTAGATTGACCATTGGCTTTCATTTCCAATGTTATCCCTTTTACCTCTTCAAATTCTTTTCTTGACATTCCTGATTCCTTCAAGATAAAATCAATAACTTTCTCTACCTTCTTCTTGGAGTCCTTGATTATTTGACTTGTTTTAACTTCTCTCATCTTCTTAATATATTTCCCCATCTAGGAAATTCAAAATCAACTTCAAATTGTAGGATTATCCATGCATATCCTTCAATTAATTTGATGCAAAAAAAAAAAAAAAAATTGTGGAGGAAAGAGAAAGTGACAAAAATAGAAAGATTTTTTTAAAAAAAAATAGAAAATGGAAAACAAAGGAGAAAAGAGGAATTTTTATTTTCAAGGTGCATAGGTTTTGTAAATAGAAAAGTAATAAAAATAGTTTTTATTCCATTAATCGAGGTGTGTAGGTAGCATCTTAAGAAGTTTTTGGAAAGTTCCTTAAATCATGCATTTAATATTTGTTGTGATCCATAAAGGAAATTTAATTTTCTATTTGGGCCACATGGTGGTGCTTAGTTGTATTTAGGTGGAAATTTTATAAAGTTGTAGATATTGTAGAAGGTTGTAGGTGGAATTCTAGAAGGTTGTAGATGAGTCATGCATTGGGTGTCAAGTGCCTATTTAAGCAAGCCATATGAACATTTGTGAGAAAGCTCTCAAGGTGTAGCTCTTCAAGTAGAAGCTCTTCAAATGTAATCTCTTGTAAGGAATCTCTCAAGGTGTAGCTCTTCAAGTAGAAGCTCTTTGAATGTAATATCTTGTAATGAAGCTCTCAAGGTGTAGCAAATAAGCTCTTTTGTTGTAAGCTCTTCTAGTTGGAAGCTCTTAGTGAGGAAGCTCTCTTATATTATAAGAGTTTAGAGTTATTCCATTTGGAGAATGAATTGCAAGTATTAATAAAACATGCTTTGAAGCATTTTTTTGTCATCTCTTTGTCTCCATCTTGTTGTGATCTTGGTTGTGAGTTGTTACGGGTAGTGTGGCATTTCATTAGTGGTATCAGAGTAGGAGTTCCTGAGTGTATAGATAGATCGTCGAACATGAGGCAGTTTACACTAGGACCTTGAGTTGGGTGAAGTTTGTCAAGAAGTTCTTGATTATGTGGACAGATCATCGACTGTGAGGTAGTTTGCACAAGGTTGTTTTGTTACATTGGATTTTTGTTCTAAAGACTTGATTATGGAGAAGAGAAAGAAGAAGATGACTTTTGTGATTGGTTGGATTCTGAGGATTCCTCGACTTGAGAAATTTAGAGCAAGAAATCAACAATCATTGTTAGTTGATTTGCAAAAGCAAGTGAATGAATTAGAAGCTAAGTTGCGAAAATGAAGAGTGCATTACCAGAAAAGGGATGTTGATAATTCCTTGGATGTGGAAAAGAAAGAAGATCTAGTGGAGTATCAGGCATGTTGTCCAAAAGAAGAGCAAGCGAATGAAGAGGAAATCATTTGTGAACCTAAAGTAGATCAAGATGATTTGAAGATTGTAGCAATGGAGGAAAAGTATAGTGCCTTCATTGGAGATCAAGTGAGTGAAGTAGTTACATGCATTGTTGACAACATGAAAGAGGCAAGAAAAGATGATGATGTCAAATAGGTAAATTCTTATGAATCATGGGATGTTGTCTTTGAGGTGAGTTTGAAAGATATTGATAATGGTTTGCATGAGGATCTTGTTATTCATGTGTGGCATGCAAAGGAAGAATGGTATGGTGTTGCTGGGTTTATTATAGGTGTGATTAATTTAACAAGATTGAATGAGGATGAGATTTATACTTGGACAAAGTTCATTGCAAAGGAGAAATTTCAGTAATAGACACTTGTTCTAGCTAGGTGTTGGAAAAGAAGAAAGAAGGAAATATATCAGCATCAGATACTTGTTCCAGCTATGTGTTGGAGGAAGAGAAAAAAAAATGTCAACAGTGGCTACTTCATTTTGTGAATCCATATTCTACCATGGGAGTTGGATGCAGGAGCATCATGCATCAGAACAAAAAAAAAAAAAAAATTGTGGAGGAGAGAGAAAGTGACGAAAATAGAAACAAATTTTTAAAAAAAATAGAAAATGGAAAACAAAGGAGAAAAGAGGAATTTCTATTTTCAAGGTGCATAGGTGGCGTAAATAGAAAAATAATAAAAATAGTTGTTATTCCATTAATCGAGGTGTCTAGGTGGCATCTTAAGAAGTTTGTGGAAAGTTCCTTAAATTGTGCATTTAATATTTTTTGTGATCCATAAAGGAAATATAATTTTCTAATTGGGCCACGTGGTGGTGTTTAGTTGTATTTAGGTGGAAATTCTAGAAAGTTGTAGATATTGTAGAAGGTTGTAGGTGGAATTCTAGAAGGTTGTAGATGAGTCATGCATTGGGTGTCAAGTGCCTATTTAAGCAAGCCATATGAACATTTGTGAGCAAGATCTCAAGGTGTATCTCTTCAAGTAGAAGCTCTTTGAATATAATCTCTTGTAAGGAAGCTCTCAAGGTGTAGCTCTTCAAGTAGAAGCTCTTCGAATGTAATCTCTTGTAAGGAAGCTCTCAAGGTGTAGCTCTTCAAGTAGAAGCTCTTCGAATGTAATCTCTTGTAAGGAAGCTCTCAAGGTGTAGCAAACAAGCTCTTTTGTTGTAAGCTCTTCTAGTTGGAAGCTCTTAGTGAGGAAGCTCTCTTATATTATAAGAGTTTGGAGTTATTCCATTTGGAGAATATTGTAATGAATTGCAAGTATTAATAAAACATGCTTTGAAGCATTTTTTTGTCATCTCTTTGTCTCCATCTTGTTGTGATCTTGGTTGTGAGTTGGTATGGGTGGTGTGGCATTTCATCACAATTTCTCACTCACTTCATAACCCATAGGTTCAATGAACTTAACTCAAGGAACTACTACCTCCATACATGTGAAATCTATTCCTACCATGAAACATAGCTTATCATTTTTTTTTTCCACTAGCGTAGGAGATATCCTATACATTTGCTTCATTTCAGCTTGGAAAGATTTCATCATGCTTTTAGGTAAAAACACAGATCTATTTCATCTTTTATGATACCGAAACTTGTTTTAGTAAAATCTCATTTCTCTATCAAAACTCATTTTTTTTCAAAAATTAAAAATACCCCTTTATAGATCTCAAATTCAATATCATCATTATATAAATTTTTGAGTGTTTTGATTAGTTATAATATGTTATAATCTCAAAATATTATAAGTCAATATTTCAACATTTCAGAGGATACTCCCTTAAAAAATGAAAAACAATAGTAAATCATATCAAAAAAAAAAAAAAAAAATTATAATTATCTCTAGAGGAGAGAATCGTCTTCATGAATATGTATTTTTTTTCAAAAAGGCATAGATTTGATAGGAAAGTTTTGACAGGAGGAAAAAACTATTGGATTCTAATAAGGTCAAACTTGAGTACTTATAACAAAGAAAATATACATCAAAAATAATTATTTATTTTTTTGTTCACTAGCTATACATGTCATCTATAAGATATTTTCAAATCAGAACAAAAAAATATGATTTGCATATACTTGTTTGACGGGAACTACACCCTATATTTTTTATAGTTAAAAAAGGGACTTCAAAATAAAATATAATGAATAAATTCTTACTCAAAATTTTTAAAAAAATTATACGCATAAAATTTATCCAATATTACACATTTCACCAATTTACATCATCTTCATATTTTAAACACAAACACCATTTTTTTTGTCATTAGTGTTGAACTGTCATATTTTTATATCTCGTTTCTTGATAAAAGCTGACACAAGTTTGTGCTTTTGCCCTATTGATATCATTATCTCTGACTATTTTTAGTTTAGTTCTATATGCACAAGTGATAATCTACATTGCACACTCACTTCCATCTTAAATTGAGATACCATGAAACTTCTTTGTTGCGTAGAAGAATATATGAGTCAGTAGGGATTCAAACCTAAAGACTGCACTCCTAGACTTCTTGATTTTTGATATGTTATCCAACAATGGTGTTCTCATAATGTCACATAGATTGAGTTTTCCTCCCTTTACTTCCATGTAAGCTACATGAAGAAATCCTATAGGGACTAAACCTATTCTAGATCCATGGTTGAACTCATATCCCAATATTTTACTAATGAGTCTCACTCCATCATCTTCAATAGTTTTGACCTTCATGTTTCTACCATCAAAACATGTGTTAGATTTGTTTAAACTAACTTGCACACATTTTTTATGCTCACTGGATTGCATCCTTCATTATTTAAACATGTGACCTTATGAATTAGGTCATTATCAATACATATGATAGAATCTCCCAACCATAAAAGGTCATCATGAACTCTTCTCAGAATTTTTCTTGTCCATTCATGATTATCAAATTCTATATAGAACATGTGCTTAACTAGGTTAAGTTTTTCTAGGTATGCATGTTCTAGTTTCAGTGACAAATAAGTGTTGCACATTTTCTCCAATTCCTTATGAATCTCTATATCTCCTATGCTTTCAATTTTACAATGAATATAACCTCTTATATCTTTTACATGAAGTATATTTTCTAATACTTGTAAAAATGATCCAATGGGGTCATCAAGTAGAGAAACAAATGGGTGTTTCTTGAAATTATATCTAGGTCTATTGCTTACATTAAACACTTCTTGTCTTGATAAGTGGGAGATAATTTTCACAGCAAGTCAAATTGTGATATTGCTATTAGGATTTAATTGTGTGTTTTTGGGTCAAACTCATTGACCCATGTTTCATGAATAGTGATTCAACATGAATCCATCTCTCATGATAATAAATGGAACACTTAGCCCTCATTGGATCTAGGTGATGCTCACAGGGGTAAAGCACTGGTACTTCCTAGGAGGTCACCCATCCCACTTCTTGTCTTGCCATTTCTAAAAAATATGCTAAAAAAATTCAAAAAATACCTTGATTTTGCATTTTAGGGTTTTGGAAAATTTGTGTATCTGTAAACTTCTTTAGCCCTTCAAATATTGCTTTGACTTTGCACTTTAGATTTCACACAAGAAAATGATGTTTGAAAATCAATTTGCATTCTTTAAATCTTTTGCAATCTATTCTTCACATTAAATGCATATCTGCCACTAGTTCAGTATATTGTCTCTTTATAATAGAGAGGTTATTCTTCTTATATAACCTTATATAGATCATATTGAGCAATGTGCACGTCATTGTAGACTTTTCTCAATTTCTAGTACATGCAGTTAACTAAAAAACCTGTGATATTCTCTCTATCATCAATTTTTAATAACTGAAACAGTATTTCATTGAGAATGCTTAATTCTAGTAGGATGACTCATAGACAATAAGTGACTTTACTATCTTGTTAGGTACATCTTTTAGAACTATATGAGAGCTTTCAATTTCCTTTGCCTTTACAAATGTTCCTTGAATTCTATTGTCTACTCCTTCATTTCTTCCTTCAGACTATCATCATTTCTTCTATTGTTCCTTTTGTAATTCTGATTCTTGTTAAGGTTTCTTCTATCCATTCTACAAAACTTTTCTATGTGTCCAAAGTTATTACATAACTAACATACATGTACATTCCTTCTTTTTTCATTATTCTAGTTTTTAGGTGCTCTACAATTCCTTGCTATGTATCCAAGATTGTTGCATCTATAACAAACAATTTTTCTTCTTTCTTCACTTCCATTATTGTGAGATCTTCTTCTATTTCCTATGAGGTTAGTTTTCCTAAACATTCTACTATTTGCATTATCACTATCAAATTTATGTTTCTTACAATCCACTGCATAATTTCCATATCCATGACAATTATGACAATACAAATTTGACATAGGTTTAAAAGCCTTACCTTTGCAATTGTCTCTAGTATGTTCAAGTTCATTACACCAAGCATGAGATTCCTTTCTTTTTTTATCCTCATCTTGATCAAATTCTTTAGATTTATCAAAGTGAACAACATTCTCCTTGTCCTTAGATGTATCATCTATTTTTCTTATTCTTAGATACTCTTTGACTTTAAGGGTATCAGGTTCTTTTCTCTCAATAGATTTCATGGTGGATTTTCTAAGGAAGAATCCAAGTCTAGTCTTGTCATAACTAGGTCTTTGTACATATATTTGTTCTTCAATCTTTTCATTGCTAGAGTATAATTTCTCAAGTTGTTGTTTGGTTTGCACCAACTCACCTTTCACAATAGTGTTGTATTTTTCTAATTCTGCATGTTCTAACTTGATAGGTTCCAATTCAGATGTTACCTTTCTTAACTGGCATCTTAGATCTACATTTTTAGCTTTCATTTTAGAGTCATTCTTTCATCCATTTTTCTTAAGACTTAGCTTGAGTAAAACTATTTTTAACTCATGTTTCAAGATCTTCTTTTTTTTCTTTAGATCTTGAATATCATCATCACTAGTTTTTTCACTAGGTCCTTTTTGCTTCAGGTCATCTATCTTGTCATTTAGTTCACCAATGTAAGATTTTTCATCTTTATATCTGTCTTTTAGGCCATCTCTTTCATCAGTAAGGAGATCAATTTGTTCAAGATATTCTTCAAGATTCTTCTTCAATTGTTCCATATCCATAGGGATCTTATTCAAGTCGTTAAGGCTCTTCTAAATAAGTAGGTTTTGATACCAATTGTTAGAAATAGATGATACTTGGGGGGTCGGGAGAGGGGGTGAATTGGTATTTTCAATCTTTTTACCACAACTGAATATTATTAATTACTTTTTCATATGCATAAAAAAAAAAACCAACAATGCTGAATGGTAGAAACAACCATACATAGAGAGAGCTTATAACACCATATTTTGTTAACTATGGAAACCCTAGCCAAGGGAAAACATTGATGGGGATGAAACCCAGTAGATGATTCACTATATAAAGGAATCAAGTTAAGGATATTGACCTTATTAGGAGTCTATGAAGAATGTATAGTGTCTTGAGTCCTTGTTAGGAGACTAGGCCTTGTTAGAAGCCTCAACCCTATTAGGAGTTGGTAGATCATATACAAATGTGTGCAAGAAGAGCCCATTTCCCTAACATGCAACTATACAATTGAGTTCTTCAAGAGAATAGATATACATACAAAACTAGATCACTTTCTATACTTCAAAAATATTTTGATTGTTGGTAACTATGCATAAGTAAATTACTTTATATGCTTCACAATTCTTTTGATTGTTAGTTCTGCATACAAAGGGTAATTGTGCATATATCAAATTGCATCATATCTCACATCACATAACATTACTTTGCATAGAATTTTTCATCATTCACATTGCACACTAACTTCACAATAAAATTTCTTTACATATACCAAACATATTAATAAATTCTTCCTTAGTCGACTCACATATCATCCCTAGAGTCAGTTCATCAAGAATTAATAATTAAAACAATTATTCAAGTTGTTTAACTCATTTTGCTGACATGCTTTGTTCTGCACTATGAAATCACTACATCACTATTTCCTTCATAAATTGAACTTAGTTTCTTGTATGGACATGCACACTAGTTTGCATCATTAGGATGACATCATGCATCCCTAGTTAACTACACAAGAGAATATTCTAGGGTAATATTTTGCTATGAACAAATCTTTTCATGTTTTTGTAACATTTTCCAATACTTAGACAAGTTTCCTTCACAAATAATCATGACTAAATTGCAAAACAAATGTTTCCATATATGACAACTACATATCACACCTTATTTGATTGATTTGTCATTTTGACAACTATTGTTGTTTATGTAGGTACGGAGTGGGCTTGACACTCTAAAAAATAAGCGTTATTTATTAATATTTATTTTACCAAATCTTATGACTGGATTGAATGATATTTAATTTTGGCCATGCTCCAAGTGTTGAGGTTTGGCCTAGTCCTTTTGCAATTAGTTCAGATGCTCTTTAGCAATGCCTTTTCTTACATTACCATTAATGGTTGGAAATTTTAAGCCTTTAGGATTTAAAGATCTATCCATCAAGGTTACTCTCTTGTGCCTTCTTTTTGTTTTAGCAGTTGAAGGTTTTGGCTATCTTCTTGCCAACGCCATCTCTCAGGGCTTGGTGCATGGCATTTCTCTTTTAGATTCCACAAGGTAGCTTATGAATGCCCATTTTTCTAATGATTTCTTTCTCACCCTTCTAAAAGATGAAGAAAATATTTCCAATAACCTTCAATGCTTGGATAATTTTTTCCTTGCCTTTGACACAAGACCCTTTGTTATAGATAATCCTTCTTACTAGGCCCTCACTAGCTAGAATGCTATGGGTGGAAATGGGTTCAACATGGAAAGATCTTTAAGTTTTTGGGCATTCAATTTCTTTTCAAGAATCTCCTATCGAGTTGTGGAATTCTATCTTGGCATAAATTGAGAAGAAATTGGACTATTGGATCACCGAGCCTCTCTCCCTTGTACAATTTTTTTAGATCCTTTCTAAAGTGCTTTCTGCATCTATACTACTCTTCACATTTAGATCCCTCTAATGCTTCATACCTCAATCTTGAATGCCTCTTTCTAGATCTCCTCTAGGACTCTGATGCTATACATCATGAATTTCATAGAGTTTCCTAGGACTTTTGTTATTTTCCTAAAAACTCTGGTGTTCTTGGGCCTCTTTCCATGTGTAAATAGGGGATTTGTTGTTATATTCTAGTGATTAATTAGGAAAGTATTGCACATACTCCATAATTCCTTCATGAGGTTTAGGACCAGGCTAGGAAAAAAATTTATTGGGGCTACTAAATTGATATTTTTTGGCTAACATGTTGTAACTAATTTTAACCCTAAAGTAGCAAAAATACTTGTATAAAAGGGCTTAGGTTTAGGGATTGTTTTCTTGCATGATGAAAAACTTGATTCTTGTCATAGTATTGAGATGTAAGAGATTACAGATTATAACTATGTTGTAATCACTAGATCAAAATAATATTGGACTTGCTATCTGGTCAATGTAGCCCAAGGATTGGGTGAACCATGTTAAATCTTGGTGTCTTGTATTCTCTTTTGTGTGATCTATTCTCTTTTTTTATTTTCTATATTTTCATGTAATTCTAATTTTTGTGTGTGGTTTTATCCTAACATTTCCCTTTGTGCTAAGTGGGTCATTCAGACTCTCACTGGCTATGAGGCCTAGAAAATCTTGTTATTACATTGCATATCATTAGACTTTCTGATTAACCAGACTTCCTTGAAGGTGATTGGCTTTCAGACCCTTCTTGTGATCATTGAACCTATGTAGATTTAGGGTACTTTTGGTTCTAAAAGAATTTTGAAATCCTAGGAACCCATCAAGCTATGGCTTCATTGGGCTAGTGATGGGCTTAGAGATAGGCTCTATATGAACCAACAAAATCTATGGTAGTTTCCCATGTTTTTCATTCAAGGTGTTCCACTAGCAAAAATTCAAGGATCTAATACATTGCTCTTATTTCAAAGTGGAATTGAGATGCCCAAAGATTTGTTCTCTAGGATTACTATTAATGTTCACTCATGGGATGACTTGTAGGTGTAGTTCTATCTTATCCATTTAGATCGACAAATAGCTGATCTTCTAGTTTCTATAGTGTCTACTCATATGTTACAAAAGCTTGGTATTCACTCATCTCACCCATGGTGGGAAGATTAGAAGTGGTATCCTATTACTCCTATGACCAGTTACAAACCTAAGTTGGACTATTGGTTGTTAGTTGTCAACCTTCTGATGATTCATATGCTCAATCAATGTTGGTATTTGTAGTCCTCTCATAAGACTTGGAGTCTTAGATTTTATATAGTTTGAAAAACCATCATGGAGCCCAAAATTTCTCACTTTTACTAGTGTCTCCTTTTCCAAGGGTTTCCTTTGAGTCCTAGGCTCTGACATCTAGGAGTTCTGGACCCTAGATGTTCTTTTTTGGGCTAGCTAGAAAGTTTCCTGCATATTTCTTGGTTCTGAAGGAGAACCTAAACTATTGGCTCTAGATCCAAGAATTTTTTATGCCTTTCCTCCTAGAGATTTTTACCTAGCATATGGTTGTGCTGGGAGATTCACCAAGACTTCCTTCTAAGTACTCCTAGATATGGCATGCTTTGAGACTAGAGATATTATTTACTAGTTGGAAGGACCTCAATGCTATTTTATTCTCTCAAAACTTTCTTGATATTCATGTTTCTATGTACTCTAAAGAACATATTTTTAATAGTGTTATAATAAAAATTCAAGTACAAACAAATAAGGTCATGGTGGAGGTCTCTCACCTACAAGAGCTTCTATCTCATTGGGGGAAATTCCCCTTGTATAGTTGCCTAGGTGCCATTGAATAATCCAGTGATTGCACTCCACTTTGTAGTCATCGAAGGGGTTGGAGAAAATTCTGTGCATTGCTCACATTCTCCTGGATTGAAGCCTTATCATTTCTCTGCCAGTGTTGATTTTTGAGGTCACCATCACTTGACCTCACCTCTATGTAGGTTGGGTTTAGGTTTTTCCCTTATGACTACTCATTGCCCCTGATGCATGATGTCCTTCTACTAAGTTACTCTTTAATGGCTAATATTCAACAATTGGCTACGTTTAGAATTTTTGGTTGGTAGTTTGGCTAATAATTTAGGATTTAACACTACCTAAATTGCCATACTTTTTAATATAAATTTTAGTTCTAAAATACTAGATATACGACTAGATATAATTCACCTAAATATTATACATTATTGGAGAAATTAAAATTAATTCACTAATAATTATCAAAATTATTAGTTACTTTAGGGATATATCACCAATATTTGATTTTCACTATTGATTTAAAATATAATGTAATGATCCTCATAACATTCTATGACTTAAAAAATATTCAATTTTCATTTGTAATATTCTATGGTGATTAATGAAATTTCTATTATTATTGAGGTTCACCAATATTTCCTATACAAAAATTATGATTCCAAGATAATCACCAATATAAATAATATTTAAGAAAATGAAAGATTTGTGAATAAAAATTTTCTTTTTTTAAAGAATGGAAGATTTTCCAACATTTTATATCTTATTTTGGATGGATTTTCTTAAATATTATCTACCATCTCCTTATAGAGACTCCAAGTGAGCTTTCCCTTGGCTGGACTTAGCTATCTCTCTGCCCAAGTCAGAGGGAGAAAAAGAGATTGATGATGTTGTTGTTGCTTCTACTGATGGTTGGGATCCCCCTGAGCCAACTACTAACCCCAAGGACTTTTCGAGTTCTGATGATAAAAATCCTCCCTCGGCTAGCACTGCTCTTACAACTTGAGAGCTTTTATATTTGGCTAATGTTTTATTTTATGAATAGTTGTCTTATCTAGCTTCATGCTAAGTGAGCTCATGGGGTGATCTTGTATCCCTGACCTCTTTTTTTGGGAATATGTATCTTTAATATTTAATTAATAAAAAGGGTCTATTTATCAAAAAAGAAAGAAAAAGAATGTATAATCAGAACTAATGGTGCCTATCTCAAGGAATTAAATGAAATGGACATAAAATGCACCCAACTCTATACAAATGAAGAGTGTGGAATTATTTCCAGTTCACCTAAATTCTTCTATACTAACTCTCATATCAGATACAATAACAAGATATAAAGTCAAATTCTTTTCTAGACATATTCATTGTTGACATAAGATGGTAGTTTATAGAATAGGACACATTCATCCATTGAGCCATAATCTAAAATCTCTACTAAGAATGCATGCAAAATGTTGAAACAATAAGATTGAAATCCATTAAATCATCTTGACTGCCTTAAGTATGAAAGTTAATAAGAATATGTAGGCAATTCCATCCAATCTAAGAAAGATTCAAAATTAGTTAATGAAAGCATAGATCACTTGTGCAACATTGTAAATGTTGAAATTAGTTATGAGCATTTATTGGAGAATGAAAGAAATGTACAATTTGAAAAGCCCTCATGGAGATGCATGTAATGTATAGGACCACAAATAGAGATATGTCTATAGTTTCAAGCTAAAGGTCTCTTTGAATGGATTGCAAGAGAGAAAGAATTACAAAAAAAGGGGTCTATTTGTGATCCTTTGTCAAGTTTGAAGAAAATGTGACATGTACAAGAAAAATGGACTTTGCAAACTTAGTCCCCACCCTCTCTATCTACAAATAAATGGAAGAATTGGAGCAGCATATGGATATCCATTGAAATGTCTTAGAAGAACTATGATAGATACTTAATAATGCCTTAAAGAGATGTCATGTCATGGAGTATTTTTATTTTTGGGTATGAACATCGAATGATGAACTATTGGGAAAATACATAGAAAAGAAATTTGAACTCATGGAATTCAATTATTATAGAATATACACAAAATAGAATTCTCAATAATACTTTGAAAATGTACAAGATTCTACAACACATGGGATTCTTCCAAGATCAAGTTTCAGATGTAGACCTACTTGGAATGGGAGTCATTGAGAATACAAATATTTGTTGGATTACTTCATAAGCTATAGAGTAAATGTAAATCTCAATGAAGACCCAAAGTCTATATTACCTAATATGCAACTTGCTTATGTGAAAGATTTGGACCATTCCCAGTACTCTAAAAAATAAATTCTGCTCTAGTGGTAAAACAAAGGATGGGGAATTTATATATATATATATATATTAGTATAGATGATCTCTCAAATAATTGACATGCATGAGGAATTATGTGGAAATTCTTAATGTCATGGTTGTTAATGCCTATAAGTTTGTCATCACATAAAGAATGCCATGGTTATGAAATCTCAAGTTTGAAAAGGTATGAATGAAGAAGAATATTTTACTAAAGAATTCAAAACCAAACAAAGAGTCATTTGTGTCATTCATATCATACATCTATAATGGCCTTTCATTGAAGATACACATTACAAAACATGGATGCTTGATTGCGAAAAAAAAAATGACATTCAAGTTGGGATTGAAATGGATTTCCTTCAAGATCATGTTCTTGATTATCACAAAAAGAGTCAATGGTTATTTAAACTAGAATTGTCACTTGTTTCTTCTTCCAAATGTAATGAATTTCAATTTCTTTCCTTGTAAAAGTGACTTATGTGACTTATTGTAATTAAAGTTAGCTTTGTATCTTAATCATTGTAAGATTTAGTAAATCCTAACCTATTTTCAAAAGGTGGTTATTCTAAGTAGTCACTTAGATAGTTATTGCTACAAGATGTCTCAAATAGTTCCTAGGTACTTACTCTTAAGTGATCACTTGATTAGTTATCCTAAGTACTTATTCTAGGAAGTTATCATAAGTAGTTAAGAAAAGTGGTTAGGTAGTTATGATAAGTGGTTAAAAGTTGGTTATTAAGTATAGATTATAAAAGACAAGGCTTTTTTAGTTTAAGGAGGTGAGGAACTTCTGGACAAAGGAGAAACTATGAAGAATTTCTGTTGGATCTACACCATGGACATTAATGCTCTTGAAGGTGTATATTTTCAAAAGAGTAAATAAGATTGTATTTAGTCACATGCCTTGAATGTGACCATCAATTATTATGGATTACTTCTTGTATGTGTAGTCTATATTCTCTTCTATAATGTTGGAGCTCTATAGTCTTTTCATTGTATGTAATTAATTTGATGAGATGCATTCATCTCTTGGGAGCTTGATGTGAATGTATAGTAATATCCTATCTTCTCATATGTCAAGGTTTGTTATTATTTTTTTTCATCATTATATTGTATGAAAAATCCCCCTTTGTAATCATTCTACATGGTGAAACTCAACTATTCTTCATATGTTTTTATTGGAACTTATCTTAACCTTTCCCTTTAGTTTTATTTTGTCTCCTTTATGCACTATCAAGTGAAAAGTACTTAGAAATAAAAATATCACTATCATACAAGGGAGTTTCCCCTCTCAAATGTAGAGGAATGTTGAAGTTTTATAGTGATTGAGCTCTAGCCCACCAACTTATTATGTGTTTTTCATTGCTCTCAAGGAGAATAAAGTCATTTCCAAATAGACACGCATAGTGACAAATCTATCTACCAACATATTTTTGGTGATGCTATTGGGGAGATAAAAAAGGAAAGTATACACTAATCCTTTGATTATTAAAGGTATCATCCCTAGAATGAAGGTTGGTGACTTTGTTTCCAATATTTAATATTAATGACTCTATCTATAAAGATGAATTTAGAATCATGGTTTGGCACAAAGGAAAGATAGATAGTGGTAGTGATAGTGATAGTTATGATGAATAATTTGTATAGTGGAAGAGAAAAGATCCTAATGAAACCATATAGGTTGATCTCCTTAAGAGTTTTTATAATGGTGTACGAGTTGATCCAACAATAGTTCATCACCATTTTCTTCAAATTTTGAGAAAGATCAAAGAAGACAATGGAAAATATTATGAGTTCCTTTCTCACAATTACCAATGTTTATTAGAAAAAGTTGTTGGCATAAATGATCATACAAGTTGCTGATGAAGAGAAGAACTTGTGGGTTGCATGATAATCAATTATACTATTTTTCATTGGTACCAAATTATTTTGCATAATATTTTATCTAGTTACTATATCATTAGAAAGTATACTATACAGGGAAGTTGGGAAAAGGGAATATAGGAGTGATGATAAAAGACTTATTGAAAAATAGTTGGAACAAATGATTGGAATCATTTTTACTTATTGGATTACTTATTAGAAGATACATCTTATCGATGTATTAGTGGAATGGATCATTAACCTTACTAGAGTACAAAGAATATCTTATCAAAGTAAAAGGGGATAGTAAATTATAAGTCAATATTAGAGGAAGAAGAACTTAGAAGGTTCACACATGAAGGATATAGTAAAGGAAAGCACAATGATCAAGATAGAGAATATTGTTCAATAATTTTCTATAAGAGTCAAAGAAAGGAAATAACACAGACATCAAAATATGAGATGATGGAATTATGATTCTTGGATCTAGGTTTGCATCTTATATTTTGAATATCATCTACTTAAGAAAAGAGAGAACATGAGTTTGGTATCAAAGTTTACATTTTCTACCTTCAAAGGACAAAAAATAGTAGTGGATAGAGAAATTGGATCATAGTAGTAGTAGATACATAATTGTGTTATGGATATTTAAAGAACCTATAAAAAAAGTCAATGCAAACTACATATCATTTTTTATTGCTACTTTCTTGCCATTGGGATAGTTGAAATTCTTTAAAAATATGACCCTAATAAGTCTATTACAAAACCTTTAATAGGGTGACATTCTTAGATTTAAGTTTTTAAACCCTTTAACAAGGTTAGTCCTAACAAAGTAAATACTCTAATAGATCTAGAGGATAATCCTATAATGATGATTAGATGTCTAAGTTTTCAATAAATGCATGTGTTAGGGAATCAACTCCTTTAAGGATGATCATAGGTTGATGTAATTTTTTACTCTTAGTCTCAACATTATAAGGATGTGATTTTATGGAAGAGATAACCCCTTTAATGATAATAAGTGGTTGTTCATAAATGCTAAATTACATCCATCATTTTTTGTTATTGACCTAATCATCTTTATGTTCTCACAAGATGGCTCAGTTATATGTATAACATTGTTATAATATGTATATGCATAGTTGAACTAAGCATCTCCAAATATCTTGATAGAAATTTCTCCTTACTCATACTTATGTAGGGGTTCTTTGAATACCTTATGATTAGCATTAGTTATGTGTCCATCCACACCAACTTTCTTACTATTAATGTGATCTTGACTGGGGCATTTGAAGCACACATATTTTTAGTCTTATGACCATTGTTCCTATGATATTTTTTATAATGGTCAGCATTCCATAATTTAGGCTTAACCTTGGGTTCATAGGGTTTTTAATTATTTCGCAATGTGATGATATTGTTTGAGACCAAATTCTTGAACACCACTTTGAATGAGTCTCCTAGAGGTGTGAAAGTGCATTTATGTTTCAACACCCTCTTAACCCTAGTTGATATTGTAATTGATAGTGGGAGATTGTTAGGTGATGATAATATGAATTTATGTAAAAGAGTCATATAATTTGTTATATTGTCATTTGTGTGAAAGTCTTAATTGGATAGATATTATGCCAACTCAGGAAAGTACCATATCATATGATTGATGAAAAGGATTTGAAGAAAGAATGATGGAGTTAAATTTCATATATAAGGTATTCAATGGGTACTTGAAGGAGTTGGAAAATAATTATGTCATAGTCATTCAATTACTTTGTAATGATGTATTATTGAGAAGTCTTGAAGATCACAAGCTTAATTGAGTCAAAAGGTTAGTGAAGGCCAACATTATTCACTGAGTGACTATAGTATTTCCTAAGTGATTGCAAAGAAGAAGGAAGAATCTAGTGTTCCATAGGTAGGTCAATATTAATCAAGTTATATATTGCTTGAGTAAATGCAATGCTTAGTCAATACTAATCAGATGAAAAATATTATAAAAAATTAATTTGAGGCTGAATTTTGATTGAAAGTTAGAAATTTTGAGTAGGTCTTATGCGAGATTCAAAGTTTGTTGCAAGATAAATTATAAAGAAACTTCAATAAGGATATAACAAAGTAAATTGAAGAAGGATAGGGATGGGTACACAATTATATGTAATGTTATATTTGTTAATCTCAGATTGATTTTGACATATGAGTGACAATATACTTAAGTCATTTACTTAGTTCATGTCAAACAAGTAATGCATGTTGAGCATAAGTTTCCAGATAGTATATGTTGAGCGAGAGATATACAGTATGTGCTGAGTAACTAGTAAGTGTCGAGTCATTCAGATGTCAAGTAATCAATGGATGAAAAATCATTTGGAGGTCAAGTTATAGTATTGAAGTTGAAATTGATGCTAACCATTAGGGACTTCAGGTGCCAAGTAATATAGTTTTAACATAGTTGTTTGTAATAGCACAAACTGCCATCTTGGAGCTAACTTAAGGATGGTTTTGTAATCTTAGATGATAAGAACAAATATTTATTGAGGATCCTGATGCATAACATACAACCAATCAGAAAAAGGGATGGATCATGTTTCATAATGGGTGAATCACAATCATTGATTCATACCTAACGCTAAGTCACCTAGGTCTTCTTAAGGAAGAAAAACCCTAAAAAATTTATCAATATAGAAGGAGAAAAGAGAGAATTTTGCATGCACAAATAGAGTGTTCATGGTGACTAAGGTATTTTGAATTGAGATACATTGAATAATTAGTTAAAGGAGAACACAAGAAAGGAATTAGAGGACATAAGAGATACATCTAATTAGAAGGATCAAGGATACATGTAAAGAGGTGATATGTTATCTAGCAATAGAGTGCTTATTGAAGGTTCATTTTTTATATAGTCTAGTGGGTGAATCAGTTAAATCTGTTAACATAGTAGTCTTAAAGAGGTGTTGAAAATCATTTAATAGGGTAAGATCTAACAATATTGTAAGCTTTTAATAGGGAAAACCTTGAATAGGGTAGATCATGTTTCATGGTCAAACATTATAAACTTCATTAGATACACTTTATTACTATAGTAGTGAATATTTATGGGTGTCATCCCCACCCCAATTTTAACTTCTCATTGGAGGGTTTTTAGGTAATCAAATATCTTGTGTCATACATTTTTTGAATGTTTATGTGCTTTCAAGTTATGGATGTATATGCTTAATTTCATATTTTAGTTTACATGCATAGATTGTGAGATGGATGTTGGATGAATGATTTCAAGGTTGACGTTTTTAGTGTTGATTCACCCCTCACTCCTCTTAGATTTTATTTTCCCTATTATATTTCCAAAAATTGGTATCAAAGCCTTGTTCTCTAGAAAGTAAAGCTTTGCAACTTTGAGGAAAGATCTTAGAGATGGAAGTCTACAAGTTGGGAAAGACTATTGACAACCAAAAGATTGAAATATAGCTTTCCCTACATCACCTAAATGAAGCAAGAGATGAGATGAAGCAATAATTAAAGAGAAGGAAAGAGAAATCTATTGAGGATATTGACACACAATACCAAGAGATTGACACTATTGGACTATTTATTGAAAGAAACACAAGTGAATTTGATGCAATAGTTGCAGATCTGATGGAAAAGAATGGAACCCTAATTGAAGAGGTCAAAAATATCAAGATAGAACAAGAACTCCAATAAATATTACTATGTGAGGTGACCAAGAAAAAAAAGAAAGCTAAGGAACACAATGTCATGATTGAAGATGACAAAAGAATACTAACCAATAGACTAGAAGAGAACACATCAAAAGTAAAAAGGATTGCTAGCATGAAATTGGAAACATTGAATCAAATGATTATTGCCAATCATGCATTGAATGGAAAAGATACTAAGATCACAAACTAAAGTTACAGATTGAACAACTAAGATAATGATTTGAAATGAGAAAAAGATTTTGTTGAAAGCTTCAACAAATGTAGTGAAGGTATCAAGTATTTTGAGCAACTGATGAGATCTCCTAAATCCAATAGTGATATTATTGGATTAAGTTACACCAGTACTAAAGAAGGAGAATCATCTAAAAGTGGTGAGGAGAGAAGTAACAAAGGTAAGGACTTGATATAGGAGCATCCAGTGGTGTAAGGGAAATCTTGTATCACCCAAAAATATGTTTAGTGTTAGTTTTTGTTTAATGTGTCTTTATTTCTAGAGACCCATTTGGGTCAAATATAGATTCCAACTCTCATAGTTCCACTATTGGTTTTCTAGGTTAGTGTTTTTGAGAGCCTTGGGATATGTGTCAATATTAAAAAATAGGTTATTTTGTAATTGATCCATAATTATGATGAGTTAGAGGGTGTAAGTCAGAGGTATGATTGTACTTTTAATTTAAAGTACTATAGAAAAATAATCAGGTTAGATTTGAGGCACTAAACAGCCTCATACAGGCCCAAAAATGGAGGATGAGTAAAGTTGGTTCATAGGGCTATAGAGCACTTGGAGAGATTTCTAAAAATATAAAGGTTCATTAATCAAAGTCTTGGATCAAAAGTTATGTCTCTCAGAAGTTGGACTACCATTTTTGGATTCTTCTATTTTTTCACTGACTTCTGATGTGTTTTCTAGAACCTTCCATTTTGGTAGTGGATACCAAATGGATTATTCTAAAATGTATTCCAAACCATAAACCTAATCTGGGTTACTTAAGGTCATTTCTGGCATTGTAAATATAGTTTTTTGGTGGAGTTTGGGAGAAGGTACTATGAGGAGTGTTTTTCTCTAGAATCATACAACATTGTAAGCACCTAGGGCATGTCATTGAGTCTATTTTCATTGTACTGAATGTAATAGCATATGAATTTTGATAATAATATTCCCCTTTTCTTGTTTTTTTCATTTTGTCTTGGGTTGTGCCCTCATTAAGTGGTATCAGAGTAGGTTTTCCTGAGTGTATAGATAAAGCACTAACTATGAAGCATATTGCACCAAGACTATGTGGTTGTGGGTTTTGATATCGTAAGAATATGCCTCCATGAAGGAAGCATGGTGGAAGGGATAGAGTTGTTCCACTTGAGGTTAGATCTCTCTAGAGAAAATTTTAGGCATTACAAGATGAGATCTGTAGAGGGATGAATATTGTCGTAGGCAATGAAAGTGAGGAGGAAATGAAGAAGAAGGAAATATTGTGTAGGAAGGGGAAGGAAATGGAGAAGTCCTAAAATAGAAGGAGGAGAAGCTTCTTAGGGCCATTTTCAAGCTAGAAAAAAGACCTAAAATTGATGTTGGCATGTTTTTGGGAAATCTAAACTCGGATAAGTTGATCGACTCGATTAATGAGCTAGAGGAATATTTTGAGTATGAGGATATATGAGACTGTAATAGGGTTAAGTTTGCAAAGACAAAAATAAAAGGCCATTCCAAAATTTGGTGGTAAGAGGCTTAGTTGATAAGAAATATTAGAGGATAGGAGAAAATCACAAAGTGGGATTGCATGGTGGACAAACTAAAGAAGCAATTCATTCCTCTTGATTATGAGCTTGATTTGTTCAAGAAGATGCAAGGGTTAAAGCAAGAGGGAAAATCTATCCAAGAATACATAAAGGAGTTTTATCAAGTCATATTTAGGGTGGGGCATGTGAAATAAAACAAGGAGAAGCTAACCCATTACCTTAATGGGCTAAGACCTACCATTCAGGAGGAGTTAAGGATGGTTAGAATGACTAGCATTCAAGAGGCATACTAGTTTGCCTTTAAAGTTGAGGAGAAGTTAAAAAAAAGGTTTCATGGAAGACAAAGAGGTTTCAATCAAGGAGGAAGGGGTGGTGATAGGTCATTTGGAGAATGAAATGAGAACTAGAAGAAAAATGAAGATGTGGGTACCAGCCAAAACAAGAGGAATGAGGGTTTCAATCACTCTTGTGATCAAAACTTTGGAGATTAGAGAGGAAAAGGTAGAGGATCTGGACAAGGTTTGGGAAGAGTAGGCTTCTATGCTACCTATTTTCATTGCAATGAAGAAGGTCATCATGCCTACAAAATCCTTCAACACCAAGGAAGGACGGATAGGAGAGTTGGTGCTCAATAAAGGGTTGCTCATGTGGATGATGATGCATAGTCATCATATTCAAAGGATGTAGAAAGAGGAGAGGTTTTGGTTAATGAAATGGTCTTGCTAAGTGGTGAGATAGAACTTGGACAAAGGAGGATTTTTTTGTATTAGGTGTAAGTGTGACGGTAAATGTTGTGATGTGATTGTTGATGGTGGGAGCATTGACAACTTGGTGTCAAAATAAATGGTCTCAAAGCTACAGTTTGAGAGGGAGAAACATTCCCATCCCCCTTGGATTTCTTGGGTATAGGATGATCATAAGGTCCTAGTTAGTGAGAAATTTTTGGTAAAGTTCAAAATTGGGAGTTACCATGACAAGGCTCTCTATGGCATCAACCCAATGGATGTTTGTCATTTATTGTTGGGAAGGCCATGGCAATTTGATAGACATGCTATACATGATGGTTATGCAAATACATACTCTCTAACAAAGGATGGAGTTTTCCACAAATAGAAGCCCTTGATAAAGGAGAGTGAAAAGGTATGTAGTAGTGCCAGTGTATGTCTTGTCAATTGATGCAAATTTCTAGATGGCATGAAACATCAACATATGTGTTATGCTTTAATTCCTTGAAAGGATAAGGAAGGTAGTAGTGAAGTTCCACTATGATTTTTAGGTATATTAAGTGAGTATAGAGATGTCATCTCTAATAATGTTCCATAAGGGTTTTTGCCAATAAGGCAAATTAGTCATCAAATAGATTTAGTCCCTGGAGCTAGTTTTCCTAACAAGGCTGCTTATAGGATGACTCCTACCAAGGTTTGATTCAAGAGAGCTTGAGTCCATGTGTAGTATCTGTAGTGCTAGCACCAAAGAAGGATGGAGAGTGGAGAATGTGTATAGACTCTTGGGCTATAAATAAAATAACCATCAAGTACCAATTTCCTTTGCCAAGGATGGATGATCTTATGGGCTACTAGAGTGGAGCACAATACTTCACAATGATATATCTCAAGAGTGGCTATCACTAGATAGAGATATGAGTGGAAGACTACATTCAAGACCAAGGAGGGTCTATATGACTGGTTATTCATACCCTTTAGACTAACTAATGTGCCAAGCACATTCATGTGACTTATGAATGAGGTACTAAAGAAATTTCTAGAAAAATTTGTTATTGTATATCTGGATGATATTTTGATTTTTAGTAAGTCTTTAGATGAACATTTATTGCACATTCCTAATGCCCTTTAAAGGTTGAGGGAAGAGAAATTATTGATTAATTTCAAGAAATGTAGCTAGTAAAAATGGAGTTAGTCTATTTGGGGTTTGTTGTATCAGCTAAAGGTCTCAAAATGGACCCAGAGAAGGTGAAGGTCATCTTGGAATGACCTACTCCAAGGTCTACCACTAACATGAGGTTAGTCCATGATTTGGCTAGATTTTATAGGTATTTCATTAAGAATTTCAGTAGTATATGTGCACCCCTAATTGAAACAATAAGGGGGAACAGAAAAGAGTTCAAGTGGACTATAGGAGCTACAAGGAGTTTTGAATTTCTAAAGAAGAAGGTGACAAAGCAGCCTATGTTGGTACTTCCTAATTTCAACAAAGTGTTCCAAGTGGATTGTGATGCTAGTGGTAGTGCTATTGGGGCTGTGTTGAGCCAAGAAGGTAAACCTATTGCCTAGTTTAGTGAAAATTTGAATGACACAAAGAAGAAGTATTTTGTTTATGATTAGGAGTTCTATGAAATAGTTTAGGCCTTAAAGAAATGGAGGCATTATTTTCTGCCGAAAGAATTTGTCTTATATACTAATCATTAGGCATTGCAGTACCTAAATAGCCAAGGTAAATTGAATCAGAGACATTTCAAATGGGTAGAGTTCATGCAAAGCTATAAATTTATATTGAAACATAGAAGTAGAAGGTCAAATAGGGTTGTAGATGCATTAAGTAGGAGATAGTTGTTACTGACAGAAATGGAAGTTGAAGTGGTTGGGTTTGATGAACTCAAGAATCTATACCCTAAAGACCTTGACTTTCTAGAGGCTTTGAAGGCTTGTAAAGACCCTATTACTCTAGGTAGGACCAAGTGGCTAGATTACTTGATTTGAAACAGTATGTTGTTCAAGGATAGTTAATTATGTATTCCAAGGAGCTCCATGAGGGAAAACATGATCAAGGAGAAACATAGTGGAGGGATGGTAGGATGCTTTGATTGAGATAAGACCATTACCATTATTAGTGAACATTATTTTTGGCCTCAATTGTCATAGGATGTGAAGAATTTTTTGTAGATTTGTTGAGTATGTAAAACAACTAAAGGATTTAGTCAAAATATTGGACTCTATCAGTCATTGTTTGTTCCATCGAAGCCTTGGGAGGACATAATTATGGATTTATTCTTGGATTATTGAGGACACAAAGGGGCAATGACTCAGTATTTGTGGTGGTTGATAGGTTCTCCAAGATGACACATTTCATTCCATGCCACAAGACTCATGATGTAGTGTATATTGCAAATTTGTTTCTTAGAGAGGTGGTGAGGCTACACGGTCTCCTAAAAAGTATTATTTTTAACAAAGATACTAAATTTGTTGCATATTTCTAGAGGACTTTGTGGAAGAAGTTGAAGACATAATTGAAGTTTAGTTCTGCACATCATTTGCAAGTTGATGGACAAACAAAAGTAGTGAATAGAATTATGGGCAATTTTCTAGGGTGCTTAGTAGGAGATAAGACCAAGGGATGGAATTTGATTCTATCAAAAGCACAATTTTCTTACAATAATTCTGTGAATAGGAGTACTAGTAGATCACCATTCCAAATTGTGTATGGGAGTAGTCCAAGGACTGCACCAAAGCTAAGGAAGATGGAGCAAGGAGAGAGGACAAGTTTTGAGGTAGAAGAATTTTCTAAACATGTCAAGAACCTATATGAGGAGGTACATGCACATATTGCCAAGATGAACCTGTAGTATAAGGCTAGAGAAAGTCAAAAGAGGAGACATAAAGAGTTCCAAGTTGGGGATCTGGTTATGGTATACTTGAGGAAGGAACAATTTCTAGTGGGTACCTACAACAAGCTAAGATAAAGAAATTTGGTCCCTACAAAATTTTGAAGAAACATGATTCAAAAAATGCATATAAGGTGGTTTTTCTAGATGGGATTCAAATTTATCCTATTTTTAATATTGTGGACTTAACAAAATATCATGACGATGGTGTAGAGGAGGAGTTGATGTTGGAGCAATGTCGAATTCCTACTTTTGAGAAGCAAGAGATTAAAGAAATTCTAGATAGTCATGCTGGCCAGAGTAGCATGAATATGCAGTATGAAGAATACCTAGTGAAATGGAAAGGATGACTAATGGAAGGTTCAACTTGGATATCTATTGTGGATGTTGCCCATTTTGGTTTTCGTCTACTACCTATAAAGTGACAGGATCACTTTTCAATTTACCCTAGGTGTCTAATGTAGGAGCATCCAGTGGTGCAAGGGCAATCCTGTATCATCCAAAAATATGCTTAGTATTAAATTTTGTTTAATATTTTTTAATTTATAGATACCCATTTGGGTCGAATAGAGATTCTAACTGTCATAGTTCCACTATTTGGTTTTTGGGTTAGTATTTTTTAGCACCTTGAGATATGTGCCAATATAGAAAATAGGTTATTTTGTAATTGATACATAATTATTATGAGTTAGAGGGTGTAAGTTGGATGATTATAATTTAAAGCACTCTAGAAAAAGAATTAGGTCAAAAGGCTTTATGGTTTGAAAGCTATTGCAATTTTAAGTTGCCTGGAGACCCCCTAAGAGTGCTCCAAAATCAGATTTGAGGGACTAAATGGCCTTGTACAAGCCCAAAAAATGGGTCAAGAAAATCTAGTCCATAGGGCTATAGAGCACTTGGAGAGATTTCTAAAAATCTAAACAATTTGTCAATCAGAGTCCCAGATCAAAAGTTATGCCTCCCAAAAGTTGGATTGCCATTTCTAGATTCTTCTAATTTTTCACAAAACTTCTGATGTATTTTCTAGAACCTTCTGTTTTGGTGATGGATTCCAAATGGCATATTCTAAAATATATTCCAAATACTAAACCTAATTTGTGTTACTTAAGGTCATTTCTGGCATTGTAAGTGCAATTTTTTGGTGGACTTTGGGGTAAGGTACTGTAAGGAGTGTTTTTTTCTCTAGAATTCGACAACATTGTAAGCCCCTAGGGAACATCATTGAGTCTATTTTCATTGTACTTAATGTAATAGCATATCATTTCTAATAATAATATTCCCCTTTTCCTATTGTTTTCATTTTGTCTTAGGTTGTGCCTTCATTAGAACTCCAAACCTACTTGTCATAATTGTGGTAAGATAGTTCATACTACTAATGTTTATAGGAGCAAGACCACAAATCAAAATCCTAAGATGAAGTTTATTGGTCATTGCCACAATTGCAACAAGCAAGTACATAGACACATGAATGCATAACCAAGACTATAAGCACACAAAGATTTGAAGGATACTTTTGCAACTGTCAAAAGTATGGACATAGATCATATGAGTTTAGATCCAAGCCCAAGTGCTCATCAAACAAGTAGACAAAGGTAAAGAATAATTGAAACTCTTATAATTGGGATTTGATGTAACCAAAATTCCTCAAATAATTAACATAAACATAATATAGAAAGAGTACAAAATAAATTTTGAATTCCAAATTATTCTTTATTATTCTTCCAAATCCTTCCCCCCCCCACAATGAGAGAAATTGACATTTTTGGCAATTTTTTCCATAAAACTTTTTTTTTTGCCACTTTGGTAATTTTTTTAAAACAACTCGCAAAAAGACAATTTTTTTCATGAAGCTTCCTAAAACTAAGATAAGATGAACTACCAACTAAAATTCAAAATTGGAAGTAATATTTCAAGGTTATTAATAAAAACCAACTTTTTAAAAACTAAGAAAAACATTAAAAACCTTAAGAAAACTACTAAAAGCCCTTGCTTAGAAAGCCACTAAAAGCTCTTGCATCATTCTCTTATGGTTGAAAAAACGTAGCTCCCACAAGTTGGTTTTTTGAATGTGTATAGTTTCATTTCTAGAACTTTTCTTTCCATTGTATCAAACATTAATTTTATTGACTCAGAGGAATGCAAGTTTATTCCTTCTTCCTAGTCTTTCAATTTTTTGACATTTTATCATTCATCTTTGCATCTGACATAGGATACGTGTTCCTCTTATTTTTCTTAATCCATATTCTACTCAATATCTTCTCAGCCTTTAAAATCCAAAATTTTATTTCTTTTGTATAAATCTTTGTACCACAATTATTTGTGTCTACAACATATAATATATTAGCATATCCACCATTTCCATAGTTATAATAATATCTTTGGGAACATTCATATACCTCATTAAAAAAATTTGAAACATCTTCATTAGAAATCTCATTATAAACAACCTTTTATATTTGCTCATTGTGAACATAAGGTTGAAAATGACAAAAAGACTCTTCCATGACTATGTTCATCTTAGCTTCTTCAATTCTTGATGTCGAAAAAATTCATTGGTATACTCATCATTTTATTTTTTATCTCTTCCTTTAATTTTTGTGTTTCTTCTTTCTTTTTCTTCTTTTGAATAGGCCATGCGATATTCTTCTTGATAGGTAGGTAACATATTTGCATTTCTAATTCCATTAGCTTTTTTAATTGTTGCCAACTTTCTTGTATTTTTCATAACATTTTTTTCAACTCTAGTTGCTTCATCTCTTCCTCTCTTTCTCTTTTATTTTATTTTCTTCTCTCCTCTTATGCAAATACTTCATCAATAAATCTAGTTTTTCAAATGAGTCAATTAACCTTGCTTCTACTTTGTCTTTGCCTCAACCTAGGTATTTTATCTTCTCTACCTAGTCTTCAAGAAACTAGTTCCTCTTTTGAACCTACATAAATATAAACTCAAAACCACACAACTACAAAAATCTCCTTTTCCTTGACCTTCTATGCTCTGATACTAGATGATGTAGCCAAAATTTCTCAAATAATTAACATAAGCATAATATCGAAAAAGTACAAAATAAATTTTTGAATTCAAAATTCTTCTTTATTATTCTTCCAAATCCTCCCACACATACAATAAGAGAAATTACAATTTTAAATACAAATCTGAAATTACCATTTTTGGCAGCTTTTTCCATAAAACTGTTCTTTTTCCAATTTTTGGTAATTTTTAAAACAACTCGAAAAAAGCTGATTTTTTTCATGAAGCTTCCTAAAACTAAGATAAGATGAACTTCCAACTAACATTTGAAATTGGAAGTAATATTTTGAGGTTATTAATAAAAACTAACTTTTTAAAAACTAAGAAAAATATTAAAAGCTTTAAGAAAACTACTAAAAGCCCTTTCTTAGAAAGCCACTAAAATCTCCTCAATCGAGATTGTAATACTAGGTATAGTTTTCCAACAAGATCAAGAACACCAAGTAGTGAGTTCAACAAAGGAAAAGGAAAGGTAGATGTTGAGAATGTTAGAGATGAGATGAACAAGACATGGAAGAGAAAAGAAGATTGCAGTACATCAAGTTAAAATGAGATTACTTCATCAAATGGGTCAGGTGATCACACCACCTCCAATTAAGAAGTCAAGAGGTATGTGTAGGGTTGATATTTAAAAGATACACTATACATCAGTTCCAAGGATTTAGTTTTGAAAAGATTATATTTAATTCTTAATATTTTAAGGTCTATATGGTTAGTCTTTTACTCATTTGACATCATTAAAGTTTGGAGAGAGAACAAAGAGGTAAAGTAAAATTACAAAGATCATTCCAAGCATTTACATAGTGAATTCAACCATTGTTTGACACCATTAATCATACTTGAGAAGGTATTTATCATGTGTCAAGCTAGACTGTTTAAATTTGTGTAAACCCTAGGTATTAAATATGGCATCTATTTCTTCTTTACTCGGGTCAAAGAGGTAAAGGAATTTTTAAATGTTTAGTTAATGAGAAATGAGATTAGACAACCAAATTTCAAGGCAATTCCTAACATTGCTTATAAACAAGACCCATTTGATTTGTTATCCATGATACCACCACAAGTCTTAATGATTCAAGATGTGAGATGTTGTTACACATGCAAGGTGGGTAGCATAGGAGACATGGAAATCAAAGACCTATATGTAAAACTATATGAAAATGAAATATTGAAGGAGAAATACAACATTGTAGAAAGAAAAGGGTTAATTCAAGCCCTAGATTTCCCCAAGATTTTTAAGATAGAGTGGATAAAATTGTTTTGAGCAGAAATCATGAAAATGCTATATGTTTAGAAGGTGGACTTATCAAGATTACTAAGAAGATTGTGTAGAGCCTGATAGGGTATCTAACCCTAGGTAGGTCCAAAACCATGAGAAGTGATGTAAAAGAGGTTATTGAGAAAAACATAGCAGCAGTATAGAACAAGAGGGGAATGAAAATTGATACCATTACAGATCCCCTTATTTCTTTTGCAGTAAGGATTATTTCACACAAATTATTTTAATCATGTAGGTTGAATGGTGTACCATGTATTGCTATTGGCATAGGCTACAAGATAGTGAAGAAGGATCATTCTTATGATCTTATTGAGCTATAGTTGTAACAATTATCAGAAACTTGGGAGGCATAAGACATACCAAGAATGCACAATGCAAGTTTGGATCAATACTTGTATGTATATTTTTCTATGTGCAAAACACATTTCCTTCCTTTGGTAAAGTTGCATGTAAGACAAATACAAATAGGTGAATTCATTGAGAAAATGGGATAGAATTTTGAGTCTATTATGACTAGTTACTTTGTGGACTTTAAGAAGTCAATGAAACAAAGACATAGGATTCTAGTGTCACTAGTTTAGAAACATTTTAATGATGCTTGTTGTCTAATTGATACTGATTTCACATATGTATAGTATACAATTCCAAGGGTAAGATGGTTAAGACCTCTATGATATGAGATTAATGTGGATGAGGCATCTACAACAATTATAAATATTTTTTTAGAAAAAGTAGATAATAACATTGTTGCCTTTTGTAATTATGATATTGCAAAATCAAAGATAACTATGGACTTGAAGACAACATCAATAATAAGAAAGAAGAACAAAATAGTTAAAAAGATTCAATAAAAAATTGGTGAAGGAGCAGAGGAAGATGAAGAAGAGGAAGACAATGAAGATGAAGAAGAAGAAGATTTCCCTACTCAATCACTACTAGCCCTAACCCAAGGTGAAGGAGAAGATCAATGTGAAAAGGAAGACAATCATGAAGAAGATGCCAAGGGAGAAGAAGTCAGCGAAGCACCTATAGCCATAGAGAAGAAGAAGGGGAAGATAAAGCTCCAATAGTTAGGAAACCAAAGAAGGTTTTAAAACCTAATCCTATAGTTTCAACTACCAAAACTTGCACAAGATCTACTGCTAAGAAAGCTCAAGAAGTGGAAAAGCCAAAAGAAAAGAAGGCTAGGAAAGCTATATGAGTTGATGAGTTTAAGAAGAGGAAATGGAGAAAGTACATTGCTCCAGCCAAATTAGATGAGGATAGTATAAAATTTGATGATAATATCTAATTCAAATTAGTAAGTCATAGTTCTTTTGATTTGGATAATCTATGTGAAAATTTAAAGAATAATGTAAATTTGAGTGGATTTTCACATATTGAATTTGATAAGCTTGGAAAGCTAGAAATGGATAAGGTAGAAGAGTTAGTATATGTCATGATGGAAACATTTAAGATGATTCCAATTGAGGTTCCCTAATCTCTACCAAAGAACTTATATGATAAAGTTAAGCAAAGATGGAAATATAGTCTCACAATAGAGAGAAATATGAGAGAAAATACACTTGCAAGAGTGATGCAAGATTTACATAAATTTGAGATGACAAAGGCCATCAAGAAGTGTGAAAGAAAATTTTCTCCTAAGTATCAAGAATTCCATATTTTGCATAATAAAATTTAAGATGTTGTTCAAAAGAGTACCCAAATATGGAAGGTAATTTATGGGTTGACAACACATAGGGAAATTGAGTAGAAACCTCTTGAGGTAGGTGATGAAAAAGGTGAACAAGAAGTAACTGAGGTTACTAAATTTTATACTAGGAAAAATTCACATATGGAAGACACTAAGACAAATTCAGATACATAGGAAAAAAATGAAGATGAGCAGCAAACAGAATAGAGTATACCAGATATATAGATGTTGAGTGCTAGTCCACAACATGTGACTAAAGAAAACATTGAAATTATAAAGATCAAGGATGTTTCTAACAATGTTCCTTATAACATCAATCCCCTAATAGAGGAGGACATGATGAAGATATTTCTAGAAACCACCACCAAGGCACAACTATGTAGTCATCTTATCACTAATACATTTGGTACCAAATTGCAATGAAAGTGCCATTGCAGTTTTTCTGTCACAACCTTGTCATCGTCACAATTGTGATGCTCTACCATCGCAATTACGACGATGACAATGTTGTGATAGAAAAACTACAACGGCACTGCCGTTGCAATTTGGTACCAAATGTATTAGTGTATATTGGTGAGTGTAGATGAACATAGGAAGGAAGAGAAGGCATCTACAGAGGTGGAAGCACAAGACATATCAAAAACCCCTCAATTTACTATGATACAACCTAGATTACCTATTTTAGTGTATCAAAGAAAATAGACATCCATGAAAAACATCAATAAATTGGTGGACACTATGTTAGTACCAGAAGTTGCTACAAAAGCACAAGATGAAACACAAGTTCAAATAGGTTAGGTAGATACTCTTATACCTACAACACAAGTTGAAGGTGAAATTGAAATCAAAAGGAAAGACAAGGAGAGTACTAAAGAGTTAGACTTGACTACAAATTTTGAGAAGCAATTATCAATATAAACATTAGTTACTTTGCCAACAATTACTACTCCTCCAAGTCAAGCACTTCACAAGCCAATTGTAGAAGCCACACCACTATAGTCATCAAGCCCTAGTCCTAGTACATACAAGGTAGATGAGGTTACATATTTTGGTGATGTCAACTTGGATGAAGTGATTGTTTTACAAAAGTTTGACATTGCAACAATAACTATTGAACAAATGAACATAGGAAAAAGAAAGCATTGCAAGACATCAGGGATATATTTCTTGATGCATTCATCCTGCTAGTGCCTGAAGAAGACAAGCCTATTATTGAGCAGTTGGTAAACATTGTAGAACAACTCAATAATGCAAACCTATATTCCAGTGTAAAATTACTTGAATGGTCTAAAAGAATTTTAAAAAACAAAAATCAATGAAAATATATTAAGTGCTATTGTACTTAGTCAAGTTGAGTTAGCAACCAAGATTGAAAGTGTAAAGAAAGCCTTAGACAATATTTTCTTAGTTTAGACCAAGTTGTGTGACACAACTCTATTTAGACAAAAACTGCAATGCCTTATTGCAAATCTAGAGGGAGTTATGAAGCTCATTAGTACTAATCTACCAAATTCTCTAGCTCAAAGTCAGAAGCACTTCAAGAATTTGATGAATTTCCAAGGTTAATTGGCAGCCCTACATGCTCAAGATGCAAATATTTAGGCTACACTAACCAACATCCAATCTATGTTGACCCCATGCATGGAAATACTTCGCAAGGAGATAGCCTTTATAGAGATATTAATGTAGAAAGATCCCCATATTTCTACATTTGAAGGCTTAGTTCATCTTGCTTTCAAGTTAGCCATCCAAATAAAATCATTGGAGGTAGCTTGTGATAATTAGGATGAAGCTCTAAAATTAATACTTGAGATCCATAAATCTTTCTTAGATAATAACTCTTTATATGTATAACCCTTTGAGATAAGTCTTAAAATGGGGGAGAAATAAGTATGGGAGAGCACTAAGTTTTGAGAGTGACAATGACTCCAACGAAAGAATAGATAAGATTTTGGGGGAGACCAACCAAATGGGGAGTCAAAGACAGAAATAGAGTACAACATAGTTCAACATATGCATATTTACTTAATAGGACTATTGGTTCAAATTAGGACCAGCACAATAAACCCAAGGCTAGTTACATCCAGTAGTGTAAGGTCAATCTTGTATCACCAAAAAATATGCTTAAAGATAGTTTCTATTTAATGTGTTTTCATACCCATTTAGGTAAAATAAAGGTTCCAACTCTCACAGTTCCACTATTAGCTTTTTGGGTTAGAGTTTTTAAGTAGCTTGGGATACGTGTAAATGTAGAAAATAGGTATTTTGTAATTAAGACAAAATTATGATGAGTTAGATGGTGTAATTTGGAAGGATGATTATAATTCTAATTTAAAGTGCTCTAAAAAAAGAATCAAATCAAAAGGCTTTATGGTTAGATAGTTATTGCAGTTTTAAGTTTCTCAAAGACCTCCTAAGAGTACTTCAAAGTTAGATTTGAGGCACTAAATGGCCTTGTATAGGCATAAAAAATGGGAGACAAGAAAAGATGGTCCATAGAACTATATAGTTCTTCAAGAGCTTTTTGGAAATGTAAACAATTCATCAATCAGAATCCCGATTCAAAAGATATGCCTTTTGGAAGTTGGGCTACCATTTCTAGATTCTTCTAATTTTACACCAACTTCTAACGAGATTTATGGAACCTTCTATTTTGGTGGTGGATGCCAAATAGCATATTCTAGAATGTATTCCTAAACCTAAATGAATTAGGGTCTATTTAAGAACATTTTTAGCATTGTAAAGGCAGTTGTTGGTGGAGTTTGGGAGAAGGCACTGTGAGGAGAATTTCTCTCCAATTTTTATTTATTGTAAGCCCATAGGGCATGTCTTTGGGTCTATTTTATTTGTACTAAATGTAGTAGCATATTTTAACTAAAAATAATATTTCCACTTTTCCTATTGTGTCCATTCTGGTCTTGGGTTGGGTTTCCATCATAAAAGGAGAAATTGATCTAATAATTGAGAAGGAGGTCTCTCTGATATTATGGAGAGAAGAAATCAATATTATTTTTTACACACTCAACCTAGTTCAATTAAAGATAGAAACAAATAAGAATCCGATATGATATGGTCATATATCACATATAAGTTATTTCAAAATATTTAGAAGTAGATGTTGCATTCACAAGAATGTTAGAAATGTTATAATTGTTGTTAAAGATTATGAACATATATTCCTAGTCCATATTTATCTAAAAGCAAGGCCACTGACAAGGTGATTAAAAGTGCAAATGTAAGATTTGATGAGTTTGTAGAAAGGAATACTGTGGAAATAAATAAGGAACCTAAAGATTACAATAAGTTTGTTCATGTCTATGAAGATACACCATATATACTCTACCTAAGTTACAAGACAAACCTACCAAGAATCAAAACGTGGCTATAGATCATAAGATATTAGAACTTGGGTCTCATATGGTTATACTCAAGAACTAGAAATTACATCCTAAATAAAAAGATAAACCCCTACCAAGTGAAGCTATTTCTGAGAATTAGAGAACTAAATTTATATTGGTCAAATATGTGAAAAAGAACCATTCAACTGAACAAATAATTGGAGATAGAAGTTTGAATTGCAAAATAGAAGAAGCAAAAGAGAAGGTACATATTTAATAGCTAATTTTGAGCCTAGACAAGTTAAAGGTGCATTAAATGATTAATGTTACATTAATGCTATGAATGAGGAGATAGGTCAAATTGAAAGGAACAGGATAGAGACACTTGTACCGAGACCTTTTGATAATAATGCAATTGGAGATAAGTTGATGTTAAGAAATAAGTTGAATGAGAATGGAGAACTAAGGAGAAATAAAGCTAGACTAATTTGTAAAGGTTGTACAAAAGAAGAATCAATTGACTATGGTGAGACATTTACATCTTTGCAAGATAGGAAGGTATAATAACACTATTGTCTTATGCTACCTACAAAATTTTGATGTATACCAAATGGATTTTAAATTTTCATTTATGAATAGAATACTTAAAGAGGAAGTCTACATTAAACAACCTGAATGATTTTTTGAACCTAGAAAGAAAGAAATGGTCTACAAGTTGAATAAAGCACTATATGGATTGAAACAAGCCTTAAGAGCATGGTATGGAAGGTTACACTTTTATCTGATTAATATGATATTTTATAGAACAAGTTTTAAAAAAATCTATTTGTGAAGAATGAAGCAAAAGATATGGTCTTAATTACTAAAATATTTGTTGATGATATAATATTTGGAGGAAATGATATGTTGAGTAAGTCATTTTTTGATCAAATGAGTACTGAATTTGAAATACCATTGTTTGGAGTGATAAAAATTTTCATTGGATTACAAGGTTGTCAAATACCAAAAGGTATTTTTGTTACCCAATCCAAGTATGTGAAGGAAATCTTGAAATCATTTTGGATTGATGACTATAAACCATTCAGTGCACCTATGGTGACTACAATGAATTTTTTAAAGGAAGACATTGCTAGTAAATTTGATAAAACACAATACAAATCTATGATTAGAAAACTATAGTATGTTGGATATTTCCCTAGTTGTTGGAATTAATTTAAGATTTTCATATAATCTAAGGGCTATGGTGAAAGGATATTCAAATATCTCAAAGGAACTAAAGATCATGACCTATGATTAAAAAAGAAAAAGAAAACGAGTTTAATCTTAAAGTCTACACAAATGCTGATTTGGATAGAAATGTTGGTGACATAAAAAGAACAAGTTGAGGAGAACTATTCTTAGGACAAAAGTTGATCACATGGATAAGCAAGGAAAAAGGTTGTATTTCATAATCTACTATTGAAGTTGAATATGTTGTCATTGCAATCAATTGTTCTACTATTGTATGGATCAAATAACTATTGGAAGGTATGAAATAAGAAGTAACCAAGCGTATCACTATTTATTGTGGTAACACAAGTGATATAAATATTTTTTAAAAACTAGTGATGCATGCAAAGAGAAAACACATATCTATCAAGTATTATTACTTGAGGGAGAAAGTACTAGAGAAGTAAGTGCAAATTGAGTATGAGAAGTCAAAGGAAAAAATTGGAGATATATTTACCAAGCCATTTACTAAGGATTATTTTATGTATCTAAGAGGTAAACTAGGTGAAGCTACATGCTACAGAAATTCATAGATGAATTGAAATATCTTTTGGAGTTGATGTAGAAGTGTTTTCACTTTAAAAGTATTCCTAAAAATGTGAAATTAAATCTGATTAATTTTATGTATTCTATACATGCAAGGAACAAGGGTAACTATAGTATTTTATAATTTTCATGATGAAATTTATAATGAACTTTGGCATTGTTGTCAAAGGGGAAGAGAAACAATGAAAAAAACAAAAAATGGGGGAGAAGATATTGAATGGAGAATAACCAAATAAAGAAGAATTAAGTCGAAGGGGGGAAACGATAAGAATGCAAATAAAAGGAAGAGAGATAACCCAAAGGGGGAGTGACATAGAGATAAGGATTATAGAGTACTAAATATGAAACCATAGATCATAATTAAAGGGGGAGTAATGTTGAAGAAATTGGAGTTTTTCTGCTACTAGAGATATAGATCTAGTAATAGTTTGAAGAACCACAATTGAAAAGTTGTATTGTTGTCAATGCATATATTTGATTATCTTTTGCAATGTTTTGTAATGTAAAATCTTATGTTATATGTTACCATCAAGGCCAAAGAGGGAGATTGTTAGACCCAATTGATATTGTAATTGATAGTGGGATATTGTTAGTTGATGATGCTATTCAATTTATGTAGAAGAGTCATATCAATTGTTATGTTATCATTGATGTGAAAGTCTTAGTTGACTAGAAATTATGCTAACTTAGGGAAGTAACATATCATTTGATTGATGAAGAGGATTTGAAGAAAGTGTGACAAATTCAAAGTTGATATGTAACATATTCAATGGATACTTAAATGAGTTGGAAAATGATTATGTAATATTGTTTTGATTGTTTTGTAATCATGTATTAATGAGAAGTCTTGAAGATTTTTTATCCCTGTAGTTTATTGTATATTAGTATCAAACACTTAGTCACTTCTAGGGCATAGTTGGTTGGTCATCACTATGACCAAGCCATCCAATGATAGTTGAGAAATGTATTTAGACTCGTTCATATTCAGTTTGAGCTGAGCAATTTTTATTTTTGAGCAAGTCTATGGTTGTTGAGTACTTCTATATTTGTTGAGTAAAATAGAAGCCTATACATGTTGAATGTAACATAAGGCAATATGCATTGAGAATTGTAGATTTAGTACATACCAATTTATACATTGAATTCTAAACATTTAGAAGTGGAGGGACAACATGAAGACTAGTTATGATTGAGTTTTTGAGTGTTCAGCTATCAAGCAAGCCAGAGTTAACATATTTGTTTGGAATTACACAACCATTGAGGTAAACCATCTTTTCCTGACTTAATATGTATTTGAATGATCCAAGAGTATTTTAAGGAGATGATTACACATTTAGGCATGGATCCTTAATCCTTATGCAAGGTGTTTAAGAAATCAAGAAGAGGGAATGCATAAATGGAAAAAGAGATGAATCTAGATCATTAGTCTTAATCTAGAAGATTTACTAGTTATCTATTTAAGGAGGATGTGAACCCTAAATCAGTATGGTGATAGTGAATACACATGAAGAAAATTCTTGGATGCTTCAAGTGAAGTTTGAAGGAAGACCCTATATAGTGATCGAGTAGAGTATTGAAGTGTGTAGTAGAGTTTTATCAAATCAGAAAAAAAGCCAAAGTTTGGAAAGAGGAGATCTATAATGAAGAATTATATTGCTAATTTAAGGATCAAGTACTAATACATTCTAGCAAAGTGAATCACGGTAAACCTCTTAAGAGAGTGGCCCTAACAGACCTTTGTAAATCTCCTAACAAATTTCTCACTTCATTGCAAGTTTAAATCCTTTAATAAAGGTAGACTAAATAAGTCTATAAGCTCTTAAAAGGGAAGACCCCTCACAAAGTAGATCATCAGAAGTGACCAAAATGATATCCTATACTACAATTGTAAATATTTATGGGTCTCATCCCTACCATAGTTTTTCCTTCACCTTAAAGGTTTTCTAGCTTATCAAATCATTTTTTTAATGTGTTTATCATTTACTTTCATGTTCATGGTTTTGATTAGTAGATTAGATTTGATACGTCATTGCATAATATCTTTATGTGGTTAATGATATTGTTGAGGTAAGGGTTAGTGGTGATACTTATCATTTTGATTAGTTTTTTGAAGGATAAAACATTAATAGATTTGGATTCAGACCCCCTCTTAGTATCTTGCTTTCACAATAGACTTCCAATAATTAGTATTAGAGCTTTGTTCTCTTAGAAAAAGTCTAACCACTTGATATTCAAGATCTTGGTGATGGAGGATTTTAAGTTGGGAAAATCATTGATAATCAAAAGATGGATATACAACTTGCACTACACAACAACTTGAGGTAGAAAGAGAGGAATTGAAGAAATCCATAAAGAAAAGGAAGGAGTTAGAAACCTAGTAGAGTGAAACTCAATTTTGAGAAGTTTTTTAATAACTACTTGATGATGAATAATCTAGTGAAAGTGATGCAATAATCACATATAGAGGAATAATAGCTTAAATAACGAGATAAGAGGACTAAAGAGAGAGTATGAAATCCAACCAATAAGACTATATGAAGTGACTAAATAGAAAATAAAGTCAACAAATATAAGATAATGGTTGTGAGGATAAAAGAAAAATGGCCAAAAGAATTGATTAACGAATATCTAATGTGCAGAAGCTCCCTTACAAGAAATTTGATATATGCTCAATTAATTGTTAAGTGCAAATCAAGAACTCAGTAGGAAATAAATGGAGATTAAAAATATGAAATCTGAGAATGATTTTTTGAGGAATGAGTTGAGATCTAAAAAGGAGATTGTTGAAAAGTTGAAAAAACCCAAAGAAGTTGTGAGATATTATAAAGAGTTGATGAGATTACAAAGAAGACCCCATGATACATTTGGACTAGTCCATGTTGAGCACCTATCATCTATCAAGGAAGGATAATTATCAAAGAATAAAGAGTAGATAAGTGCAAGGGAATAAGCATCAAACCTACATGTTATCATTGTGGGACACTAGGTTGCACAAAAAATATTTGTAGAAGCACAAATGGTGAGAAAAATCTTAAGCTTAAATTCAATGTATATTGTTTTAATTGTAAGAGGCAAGGAAATCAAGCACATGAGTGTAGATCGATAGTCATTAGAACACCAGTGGCACCTAGATTTAGAGGTCATTTCTACAATTATCAGAAGTATGGACATAGAGCTCAATAATGTAGATACAAGGAAAAACCAAATTGGACACCAAGAAGAAAGGAAATACACCTAAATAAGGTAACTCATATAATTATAATACATGGTACAATTTTTGTTACTATGGTGAATATGGTCATATTGCAAAAAAATGCATTAGAATAGATTTCAGAGGAAAATTCCAAGAATTGGATGAATGGGAGTATAGTTTGGTATAGTTATCATAAGATTGGAAATTTAAGAAAAATATTTAGGACTTCAAGACTAGCACTAAGGAATGAAAATTACAAAGGAAAAGGAAAATTATATGTGCAATGGACAAGAAATAAGATGAATCAAGCATATAGAAAGAAGAATGAAGGTAAAATTAGTGAAATTAGTGAAGATGAGAGTATCCAATCCAATGGATCAGGTGATCACACTACTTCAAACCAATCCAAGAAGTTATGTGAGGAATTTTATTCCAACTAATTTATCATACATCAGTTCCTAAAATGATCTGAAGTAAAGTCCATATCCACATAAGTTATGATGCATTGCAATAGATTTGAAGTATGAGCCGAGTAAAGGAAACATATACTGAGTTGGAGCATAGCTCAAGCTAGTCATCAGTATAGATATTAGTTGTGACTAAGTTACAATGTTGACCAATCTTCTCTATGGATAAAGATTTGATGGAGTAGTGGAATAGTTTTGTGGTCAAGTTTGTGTCAGGACCAAGCTAGTGAATGGAGTAGTAATGTTGACTTTTCTTTATATGGTTGTTGAGACAACTATAATGTATTTTGAATTTACCCACTATATATATGGAATATTAAATGAAAGGGTATTTTTATTGTTTATAGGTATATAGTGGATTTTGTATTCATTTCTTCATTCACCTGATAATTTAGAGTTTGAGCAATTCAAAGGCAATTACCAAAGTGATTGAAGTTTGCATACATCTTGTGCTTGCCATTGGTAAAAGTAAGCAAGTTTATGAAGTTTTTTTAAGAGCTAAGTTTTCTAGTTTGTAAATTTGCATGATTAAAAAAACACTAGTTTGATGTGACATCTTCTACATCTTGAAGTGAAAAGGAGGAATTGAAGGAAATCCAGGCCCAAATCATGCATCATAATGTATACCCTCCACCAAAATTCAATAAATATCTTCAGATTGTCATGACTAGAGACACATCTAGTGCATTATCATCAATTCCACCATGAGTTATTATGGTACACAACATGTGATCTTGCTACATGTGCAAGGTTGGAAAAATTGGAAATTCAAGCTGAGAAATGCCTATTATAGGTTCTGCTAGAATAGAGCTTTAAAGGATGAAAACTAAGTAGTTTTTGAGAAAGGGATTACCTATGCCCTATATTTTTCAAAATTTTTCAAAGTTGAGTGGATCAAGATTATTTTAACTAGGATACATGATATGAAGTTGTGGCTAGAAAGGGCTAAAGAAGATACCAAATTAATTATCCACCAAGTCATTGGATACCCTACCCTAGACTAAGTGAATACTATGCGATGTCAAGCCAAAAATATTATTTGGGAACTCACCAAGGGAAAATGGAATGGTCATGGAATGCCAATTGATGCAATTGATGATCATGTTATTGAGTTTGTAGTCTAATAGATTTTTCACACTTTCTATTAATTGAATTGACTGAATAACATGCCTTACATGGTAGTAGACTAGGGTTATAAAATTATCAAGAAGGATCATAGTTATGATTTGGCCAAGTAATAATTGATTCAACTAGTTGAGAATTTGGGAGCCATTAGGAAAGAAAAGAATACTTTGTGTAAGTTTGTCTCACTCATATTTTTCATTTTCTTTTATGTGCAAAATTCATTTCTTGTCATTGGAGAAGTTGCACGGGATAAGACTAGGGTAGTAACCAAGTATATCAATGGTTATATTGATCAATTAGTAGGGAAATTTGTGAAAATTTTAAATGGATACTTTGATGTGTTTAAAGAAAAAATGAAGAAGAGGGTGTGAATCTATAATTCAGCCATTAATCATTATTGTGATAACATTTGTTTCATGGTTGATATCAACTACACCTATGATTAGGCTTTTATGTTGAGGATTGCATGGTTGAGGTCAATGCAATATGGAAAAAATGTTGATGAAGTGTGTGCAATAGTGATAGCATTACTATTAGAATAAATTGACAAGAATATTGAGAAGCTCAATACATATGAAACTATAAAAGATTAAGATGATGATGTAGATAAAATTTAAAAAGATCAATAAGAAGAGAAAGCAAATGGTGCAAGATTTAGAAGGAAAACTTTGAGAGGCACCCCTACAAATTTGAAAAGGTAACATAAAGTGTTGGAACAATTGATTAATTGTGTATTGTCTTTGATGTTACACAAAATTTCATATCATTATCAGTTAGTGTTTGCTGAGCTCACTCAAGCATTGAAGATATTTTTCTATGGCTACCAAGAATTCCAAAGTTTACCTAGCTTAGAAGATAGTGTCTACCAAGTTCACTTGGGTGCCAAAGGAAAGTCTATGGAAGTTGAGTGTTAACTGAGCTCACTTAGTTAATGAAGGAAATTTTGGATGGAACTAGTGCTAACTAAGCTCACTTGGTTACCAAAGGATTTGTGTGACTATATAGTATTAACAGAGTTCACTTGTCAACATAGAAAAATCATTTCTATGTTAGTGTCCATTGACCAGGGTTGGCCAATGAAGGACTTTTTTGTTTTGGCATATTGAGTTTAATTGATTTATCTATTGTTTCTAGCCATCTAAGAAGATGAATATTAATTATTCTAAGTTTTATTTGAGCCGACTTGACAAAAAGAAAGATATGAATAAAATGTCATGTTGAGGGATAGAAAGTGTGTAAAAGTGTGAAGAATGTGAATGCATGAAAGATTTTTGAAGATCTAATGATGCAAAGAGGAAGAAAATTAGAAGGATAAGTAGAATATCCTTAAGAATCTAAAAAGATATATTCAATGAGGAAGGATCAAGTACAAGCTAGAATTGAGATCTGTAATCGACAATTCAATTGCATTCAAATAAGATCATGTCATTATTAATTTTTAACAATTTTAGTAGTAATCTAAATCTCTTAAAAAATTTAGTTTAATAGACATTTGGAAATCCTCTAATAAGGTCATACCTGATAGTGTGTTTTGTAGCCTTTAATAGGGTTGGCTCCTAATAGGGCTCACTTTAGAAGAGTGAAAAATAGCAACTAGTTACAATTGGTGGTTTATCCCAAATTTGGTTTCCACATTAAATCTTGGTGTCATATGTGTTCATGCTATTTAGTTTATGTTCTTGTAACTATGATTAAGTAATGGTAGTCATAGATAACATCTAAATTTTTCATTTTAATTGTTTATAGAGAAATTTTAGTATTTACCAAGTTACAACATTTCTTTGTTTACGAAGCATCAACGAAGTTGAATTTTTAGATTTTTATTCAATACTGACATCTAAAGGATCTAGGATATATTTTTTGAGTAATTGATTCACCCCTTCCCTCTTAATTTCTCCTCTTATATTTCCAACAAAAAGATCATGAGAGTTGTGAATACAATGAAGAAGATGAATCTAAAGGGAAAGAATTAGTTGTTTCCAATCCTCAAGTTCATAAAGAAAAGAAGGTTTTAATTGTTGATCCAAAGGTTAAGAGAAATTTGAAGAAAGTAGTTACACCACCCTTCTCTATGCATCACGTATGAGTAACAAGATAGGGATCAAAGGGAATGTCTCCTACAACTTTGAAGCTAAAGAAAAAACAACAAAGATCACTAGGCAAGGAAAGGGAAAGTCTCCTAAGAAGATAAAATTAGAGGAAAAATAGAGCAAGGATGCTCAAAATAAGAAACCAAGGAGGAAGATTATTGTAAATCCTTATGATGAGGAGGAGGATGAAGAAGACATAACATAATCTGATGATCTACGTAATATATATTGTACCTAGGAAGACCTCCTTAGGACATAGAAAAGGTATGAGGAAATATTTGAAGTTTGGCATGCCTTACTTCATATAAGCATGTAAAATGTGATTCTTTTGATAAAAGAGTTAAATAAAAGGTTGAACAAGAAATTTAGGATATGATGGTTAACTTTAAGTATACTCCTATAGAGTTAAGAAAAGAAACCCCAGAGAAATTTCACAATAAATTGGATTTGAAATGAAAATGGGTATTAAGCACAAATATGAAAATAAGAAAAAAAAACTCTAGCCCAAACAATGGAAGATTTAGGTAAGACTCATGGTTATATAGGCCTAAGATATTTTGCAAATTAAATTGTAATGAAAGCTAGAGCACACAAAATTTTGAGAAACAATCTTGAGGAGTTAGTACAAGAAAGTAAAATTGTACGAAAGAAATCATTTGGGTTAGTGCCAACCCTAGTAGAAGAGGAAAAGGAAGATGATAAAGTTGAACTAGATAACACAAAAGATCTATATAACAATGTAGAATAATTAGCTAAGATTGTGGATAAAATGGCTTAGGACAAGGAAAACTAGACATAAGGCAATCATTATTAAAGATAAAATCCTTCACAATACTATCCCCTATGTGACTTTAGTGTCAACTGAGCCAAAAAAGATAGAGCCTACCAAGTTAGAACAAGGAGGTAATGCTCCAAAATCTATCAAAGGCACTTTGATTTATACATCCAATATAATTTTTGTTCAAATCAAATAATATCCAAAGATTGGAGAGCAAGGAACGAAGAAACATATAGCTTTATTAATAATTGAAACACCTATTTTTACTATTGACTTAAATGAAAAATTGAAACAAATGGAGAGAAAGATTATAATCACAGATGCCAAGGAAAAAAGTGGATCAAAAGTTGAAGAAAATAAAGGCAAAGAGCCTACAAAGATATATTAGGCCACAAAGGGCTAGGCTTATGAGTAGAATGCACAAGTAGATAATTCTAATATTGGTGATATACAAGAACTACTCTCAAGATCTCTTATAGAGGGAATTAAGGGGACAAAAGAACAAAGGGATGAAGTGATTGAGGAAAAGAGTCAACATGGGAGTGAAACATGGAAAGAGAGTGGACTGATTGTGTAACCTTCCACACAATCTGAAGCTAAGATAAGTTTAACACCTAAACAACATGTGATTATACCTTAGAAGGAGTTATCTTAAGAAGGAAAATATTCTAGTGGGACACAAGAACCATAGATACCGAGTCTTGATGTCTCATCACACTCCTTTCAGCTAGCATTGTCAAGCAACAACACACCCAAGAAGAAAATGTGGAATAAGAAGGCAAGGTCACCTAGAAAGCCTATAATGTTGGATAAGGTTATAATGCTCCCAAAAAAAGACACTAATAACTTATGATCAAATGAAAATATTGCAAGATCTCTTTTCTAGGAAGACCAAATAAGAAGAACTAAGAAGAGAACATCAACAAAAGAAGGTGCTATAGGAAATAAAAGATATTGTTGTTGACACATGTGATATTAAAGATATTGATGAGAAAGTCCTGATCATAAAAAAAATTAATGTATATTATAGAGAAGATTAATAATGATGATATTAATGAAAATGATAAATTGTTTCATTTCTTTGAATAGAAAGTTGAGAGTAAAGTTTTGGAGAAAGTGTCAATAGAAATTTCTCTAAGGTAAGTTGAACTTTCTAACCTTGTAAATAATGTGAGAGTAATGAAAAAAATTCAATTTTTTTATAAGATGTTGTGTGATGTACTAAGTTTCAAACAAAGCATTCAAGATTAAATTAAGAAATTGCAATTAGATCTAAAGTCTACAGGACATTATGTTGGAATTCTTTAGAATAAATCAGTGTGGGGTGAATTAGTTATACAACATCTATATGTATAGACAAAACATTTCACAACTTAGTGAACCCATATCCATAAAACATATTCATTATGCATGCATCCATTAAAACATACAATCACTTAAAACTTGTAGATTACTATCAAATAAACTTTGCAAATATGTAAGCATGAAACATAATAGATTCAATAAAATATTTGAAAAAATAATTTTATGTGAAAACAAAATTTGGGAAAAACCAATAGTAGCATGCTGCTCATTCTCACTCTTCTCAGGTGATGGCCTGTGACAGATTAACCCTGTATGAAGCCCTAATTTTGAGTACCATTGAAAAATCAAGCCCTATAAATGCTTTTTGATGAATATGTACCTAATTGTACTTGTGAGGCCTAAGAGGTGTTTCATGCTTCTAGAACCTTTCATTTAGTCCACATATGTGGTCCATTATGATAAATTTCCATTTCGTGAAGTCTTGTTTTGAGAAATTGTTAATTTTGCAATTTTACTGAAGTATCAAATAGTGATAGGAGGCCTTGTTTGCAATTCAATATCTCACACATAGTAATGTTTCATGACTCTCCACTTTGGGATTATTTAATTTCCATACCTAAGAACCTATGTTTTAGATTTCAAGTCATTTTGAGTCTATTTGACAAGGTTTTGAATCCCTCAAAGTTGGTCTTTTATTGTTGTCATGTAATGCAATTAGTTCTGAATTCTAGGAAGCCCTGTTTGACCTATCATAACTTTTGACCAGTTAACCTAAATAAGAAATTCTTTTTGCAGCATATTCTAGGGATCACATAATTTCTATTTTCCTAATTTTAGCTTGTGATGAAACCATTTGATCAGTTTTCAAACGTGATTTTGTTTGCAATTTACAAAGTTTCATTAGTGTCAAGAAAGATAGATTGATTAGTAACCTTGTTCGTGATGTCATAATTTGAAATCCATGATAGGTGAGATCAAATAGATTGTACCACTATATTTTACTCTAAAAATAATTTGAGTGTGCCAATTTTCAAATTTTGATGAATCCATCTACACACTTTCCCAAGTCCATTCCATTTGCAAAAGTCACTTTTCTGACATTGTATCCAAGATACAAATTATAAGTAGCCTATTGTGACTGCTTGCTAAATGCGTCCCATGATTCATCATTAGCTCAAATCATAGAATTACATTCTCCTCATTAAAATGTTTTGTTTCCCCAATTTTTAGAACTTCTAGTGCCCGTTGCCTAGTTTTCAAGGCAAAAACCAAACACAATTTTTGGTTTTTTGACATGTTTATTTGTAGGTGATTTTAGGTAAGCAACTTTGGAGGTCAATATCTTTTGACCTTGATGTCATCATGTGATGAGATTTGGCAGGCCTATTGAATATGTTAGAGAGATAGGATATCCAAAGTTTTAAAGCTTGACTAAGTGTTTAAATTAGTTTTTAAAGCTAAGCAACAAGCCTATTGACATAGAATTCATAATGGTGCAGAAATGATTTAAAGTAAGTTTTCACTGGTGAATTTGCAATAAAATTTAATTTCAAATAGTTTGAGATGATCAATGGATCATTCCTCTTATCATTTGTTTGGGAGTGAATTTTTTTTTAGCTAGGCCTGCTTTGGGGCTCAACTGATTCCATCAAATCAACAACATGCTATTGGCCTTTTCATTAAATCAAGTCACTAGAATATAGAAGGGACATAGTATGTTTTGTCTCTAAGAAATCAATGTGGTTATCAATATATGTACATTTTTCTCTTTAGTTTTGAAGGACATATGATTCTTAAAATGCATTTAACAAATATGAGATGAAATCAAGCTTGTCATAATAGTTCCAGGGTTCACACTTGTGTGAGAACTAATTCCAATATTGAACCTTCTAATGAAGGCCAAGTTTTAAATTCTTAACTGCATAAAATTGCCAAGAAATATTTTATAAATAAGACTTGATTTATTGTGAAGCTCTCATTGACTAATCAAGTGGTAAAGTCATAAAATAGGGGAACCTAAGTAGTACGATCAAATGGTGATTATGGAATGGTCAAACAGATATGGTTTACAAAGAATATACATTAAGCTTGCAAATCTCTAGGTTGAAAGGAGGCCTCCAAGGTAGATCAAATTTGTGGACACATTAGAGAATCAACATACATGAGTACAGAGGTAGCATCAATGCAAAGAGTTGTAGCATGCATGGAAGGTCCAAGCTAAATACAAAGCACCCCATGGCCCTGGATGGGGATGACTTTAGAGAAACAAAGGCCATGACATTGGAGGAGATTGCAGTCACTATTTGAAACCAACATCCACAGTTTGAAGCTATCCATGTATACAGTAGTTTTTAGCATAAGAGGAAAAACATTCTTATGCCAGACAAGAGAAACCAAGCCCCACAATAGCAGAAGAATGGGGGGCCACATTTTGAAGTAGCCATAGACTGTGGGAGGATGTTCACACAAAAGTAGAATAATTTATGGAAAAGCTCCACACGTTGAGAGAAACTAACAATAGAGTAGGGCACACTGTCCATACAAAATGGGATTCTAGTTTGGTGCCTTTTTCCTACATTGGCAAAGATAGGGGATTTTTAACCTTTTAAATACACATGCACTCATATGTAATGTGTCTTGAAAAATGTTGAGCCTTTGAAAGGCTAGGCTATGCTTGTGGATAGGCCAACTAGCTATGACTGAGGTCAATAGGTTTTGACTGTTTGAAATGCCAAAGTGGAGTCCCACGTGGTAATCTATCATTAGATTGGGAGACAAACTTCATAACCATTACGACACTATGAAAAGCGAAGTTTGGCATATGAGCAAGAGGTAGAGTAAGCACGTAAAGATAAAGAAAAGGGCTCCTTATGCTATGGAAGATTTGAAATATCAATAAAATATTAATATGTTTGTTGTGTTGGTGTATGATCGTAAAGAAAAATTCAAAAGCTCATGGTGCTAAGGTGAAAATTTTATATATTTCAAAGGAAAAATTGTGTGGCACCTGCTAGGTGCTATGGCCAATAGAAAATTGACAAGTGGCAAAGGAATATAAATAAAGTGAAAATTAAAATTCAGAGATATTAATGCATGAAATTTCAATTGGAAAGATTTAAATGAATTTAAAACTTTTTATATAGTTCAAACTATATGAATTTTTAAATTTTTACATTTTTTAAGCTCTATTCATGGCTTGGGAGCTAGAATTTCAACTTGGTCTCAGAAGCACAATTTTTATCTAAAAAATGCAATACAGTATACCATTGGGACTAGGAGGAAATAAATTTTCCAGATTTGGGGTTATTTTTTGAGTAGATCTTCACTGGTTTTCTTTATAACCAATTTTTTGTTATCTGGGGCATTCTTAGCAAAACAGGCAGATGTCATTATTGAGTGTCAAAGTTGGTTAGGAGATAGATATAAAAGACTGTTGAAGCTTGAATGTGGTAAAAAAAATTTGGAAAAGATTATATTTCATTCTAGAGGCCATTTAACTAATTTTTACCTTTGCCTTGATTGGAGATCTGCAATCAAAAGCGGTTATTTTCCCATCAAGTTTTTGAATCAATTTATGCTTTTGGGAGGCAAAATGATCAAGGATTTGATTCACCAGTTACAAAGAGAGATTAGAGAGATTATTTTCATTGTTAGGAGAGGCTTTTCAAGTGGACACATGCCATCTTCACAACAGATCTAAAATTCACTCTCCTCATATATCTTTCTTTCTTTAATCCATTGTAGAGGTTCTAGTTTTGGAGAAAACCTACTCACTGTTGTCATACCATTTTTTGGTTCCAATTTTGATGTGTTCCCATCACTATGACACCACAATTTCCTTCAAAAAAATTCTTTTGTATGAATAATTGTAGTGAAGATAAATACAAAAATTTCAAATCTATTAGGTTTTCCTATGTTTTGATTTCATGCATATGAATGTATAATTTCAAGGAAATAAATACAATTGAGCAGAAATCTCTTTAGTTTCATTCTAATTCTCATCTCCTTCCTTTGTTACCTACAATGTTTTGTGTTTAAGAACAAAGAGCTTAAACTCATTTGAAATCCCTTAAGGTTGTATGTCTGGATAAGTTTTCTATTGGAACAAAGAGCCAAGTAAATGCTTATTTACCTTGATAGGGTTGTAGGTTTCAATAGGAGGATATTCAGTAAGTAGTGAGATCTTTATGAACATAGATGTCTATTTACAAGATGAATGGATGGATTAGATATCTAAATATATAAATATGTCTCAGGTATCCATATGCATGTGTTTGATTCATGGAATTGCCCAATAGATAAGGCACTAATCACCTACAAGATCATTTGTTCTTACTACTGCATGTTTGGGGTTTTGTTGAATTCACCATCATTAATCAAATGCTTTTCCCTTTCATGTTGAAGAGCTAAAAAGGATGCCCTAACTTAGCTTATGAATTGCATTATCTTGCACTTAGCTAATGCAGATCTATGTTATTGCATAAGTATTAGGAGATATAAGGGTTAAATCTACTTATTAGATTTAGGAATATGTTTTTGCAGTGGTACCATATAAATAAATCTGAGGTTCACCTGTTTAGATTTTGCAGAGGCTAAACTAGAAGAAGGGTCTAGCCTTATAGTTGGCACGATGTCTGAAATGGCATGTTGAAGATGGGAGTTAGCTGCCCCTAGATATACCTTATTCTCATTGGGATAATTTGAAACTTGTAGCATTTCAAAACACCAACAAGATGGCGACTGTACTGGGTACATAGGTTGTAAATACCAAAATTATGGAGTTGGAAACCTCTGATATATTTTTTACATTCTATTTTGTATGCAATGTTTATGTTCCCTAGTAAGCTTTATTCTCTTACAATAGTAGTTCTTAAATTAGATGTAAATTATGTTGAGAAATGAGTATGTCTTCAATCAGTTCAATTTAGTATGAGTTGATGTTGTAACTTTAGAGTCAAGAAAGTTATGTTTCAGCTTTATGTAGAGGTTTCAAATTCAAGATAAATCTGAAGAGGTTTCTTCTATCTATTGTTTTTTAAAATTAGTTTGTGGTATCTTCATGACTAATGCAATTAATGTCTCACTTAATGTGAGTGGTGACTCGAAATTAATCTCTATACCAGTGCAGTTCTATACATGAATTATGATTAGTTGCTATAGGAGAAGAGCATAATTGAAGAGGTTGAAACATTCAAAATCTTGGTAAGATCTATGATGTGCTGGTTCAAATAGTTCAATGAAGAGTTGATAAGATTTTGGGTCTACTATTGTAAGTAGTGGATAGAGAACTTTCAGCCATCTGGATCTTGAGGTTTTATATGCTTCATGGAAACAGATTTTAGCATGTAAAGTTTTGTGAAGTGTTTGAAGTGATTCATTGGTAGAAGGTTATAAGCCTGCTACAAATTAGAAATCAAAATTATTGTTGATGAGTGTCAAGGCTTTGAAGAATGAAAAGTCTCCTTTCATCAAGTATGCAGCTAGTTAGTAATGTTTGTAGATCATTTTTTACCAAGAGATGCATGCCATTATGCTTTGGTGGTATGTATGGTTTCCCAAATGTCATTCCTAATGATATTAGAAAATGTTTGCCTAAATTTAATGGGAAACATACAATTTAAGCTAGTCATCATGTTCAAATTTTCAGTGATTTGATGGGCGACTATGAGATTTCTCATGAAGGTGTGCACATGAAATTATTTGTTCAAACTTTAGAAGGTGATGCTAGAGATTGGTTTTTCTTTTTACCAGAATATTTTTTTCATCTTGGAGTGAGTTGCATTCAACCTTTATGGAGCAATTTGGAGAAAGGGTAAGCATATCTACTAAGGTATAAAGAACCTAGGACATTATATCAAGATTTTATGACTTCTATAGAGATTGAAAATAATACGAAATATGGATTGACTAGAAGTCATTTTGCTAGAAATGTGTGCCAGTATAATGTTCTTGAAAAAAAGGATGAATGTGGTGTTGATAGTTCAATTTCAAATCAGCTTATCAATACCCCTACTATAAATTTTAATCAAGTGGAAAGTATAGATCAGACTATGTGCATAAAGAAGGTTGGTTTGGTTACAAATGAAGACACATATGTTCATGATCTCACAACAGTAAGATGTATTTCAGACTTTGATATAAATGAGCTAATATTGATCTATTTTCTACATGCTTTATTGATGGAGTTAATGATGTGTGTTTAGATGATGGTTATGATTTTTCTTCACATGCTAAAAGTCCCCATGAAGATGAAATGGGTAGTGAATTTAAGGTGTATACTAATACTTTATATGATGAAGATTGTGATGATGATTAGCCAATATTTTGTCAAGATGTTCAAAGAGGATCCTTGCATGGAGTCATCAATCCATTGTTTGAAGAGGACATTGAAGTTTCAAGTTTAGTTGAGCTAGATCCAAATGGTGACACACTGTCATACTGTTGTAGAAAATTAGAATATTGTTCTTCCATATATGATAGTGAATTTTCTAATGATGTTGCATTTTGTGAGCTTGAAGATAAGGTGTTTGATGGAGTTGTCTTTGAAGAGAAGTTGACACTTCATAGTAAATTTTATGATGATTCATATGAGGTAAAAAATAATCAGCAGTTCAATTGTGAAGATACATTGGGAGGTTATGGAGTGATTTCAGATTTTGATGACAATGTTATGTGTGAATATAAATCTAATTACTCATCTGAAATTCAGCTGTCAACATTTGAGGATGTACAAAGTCAAGGTATGAGCGATATATATAATTCATTTGATGAAGTTGAATATAAGGCCTTTGTATTCTTGATTGATGATGTTCATGAGTTAGTTTATAAAGATCAGTTTCACTTTGATGTTGGTATTCATGAAAATGCTAATGTTCTTTTTCATAGTGAGCAAGAGGTTGAAGTTATGCCGAGTTTTTACATGCACTATGAAAGTAATAGTAATGATTTTGTTTTTCCAATTGAGGAAATTGAAGATGTGTGTCAAATTGGTGAAAATGATATGAATGAGAGCTTTAGTTTACCTCAAGAAAATGTCAATGAGAATCGGTATTTGAAAAAGGTAAAAGTTTTTGAGAAAGTTTGGTGGCTCGGAGCAATCGTTTGTACATAATAGTAGTAGTTTCCCTATTTTCAATAAAGGTATTTGAGAGAAGTCGGGTGTTTGGTCTACTTCATCTAGAGATCTAAATCCTTGCCATGCCCACAAGGGACATGAATCCCAAGATAGAGCCACTATTGGGACTCAAAATTGAAGACCCAATTTTGAGTACCATTGAAAAATCAAGCCCTATAAATGCTTTTTAATGCATGTGTACTTGGCTATACTTGTGAGGCCTTAGGTGTTTAATGTTTCTAGCACCTTTCATTTATTACATCTATGTATTCCATGATGATAAATTTCCATTCTAAGCCATTTTGTGAAGTCTCGTTTTGAGCAATTGTCAATTATGCATTTTTGCTTAGGTGTCAAATAGGGACAGCAGGCCTTGTTTGCAATTGAATATCTCGCACCTGGTAATGTTTCATGACTTTCTACTTTAGGAGTATTTGATATCCATACTAGAGAACCTATGTTTTATATTTTGAGTCATTTCAAGTTCTTTTAACTATGTTTTCAATCCCTCAAAGTTGGTCATTTATTGTTGTCATGCTAATGCAATTAGTTCTGAATTTTGGGAAGCCTTGTTTGACCTATCATAACTTTTGACCAGTTGACCTGAATAAGAAAATTATTTTTGTAGCATATTCTAGGGGTTAGAGACTTTCTAGGCTCCTAATTTGAGGTTATGAAGAATCCATTTGATTAGTTTTGAAATGCGATTATGTTTGAAATTTACAAAGTTTAAATGGTGTCAAGAAAGACAGATTGATCAGTACCCTTGTTCATGATGTCATAATTTGAAATTTATGATGGGTGTAATCAAATAGATTGTACCACTATATTGTACTCTAAAAATACTTTGAGTGTGCCAATTTTCAAATTTTGACGAATTCGTATGCACACTTTCCCAGGTCCATTCCATTTGCAAAAACTGCTTTTCTGACATTGTTTCTAAGTTACAAATTCTGAGTAGCCTACTATGACCTCTTGCCAAATGCATCCCAGGATTCTTCATGAGCTCAAATCAAAAAATAACATTCTCCTCATGACAATGTATTTTTTCCCCAATTTTTAGAACTTCAAGTGCTTGTTTGCCCAGTTTTCAAGGCCAAAACCAAACACAATTTTTGATTTTCTCACATGTTTATTTGTAGGTGATTTTAGGTAAGCAACTATGGAGGTAAATATCTCTTGACCCTAATGTAGTCATGTGATGAGATTTGGTAAGCCTGTTGAATATGTTAGAGAGATAGGATATCTAGAGTTTTAAAGCCCGACCAGGTGTTTAAATTAGTTTTTCAAGATAGGCAACAAGCCTCCTCACACATAATTCATAATGGTGCATAAATGATTTAAAGTAAGTTGTTAGTGGTGAATTTGCAATAAAAATTGATTTTAATTTGCTTATTAGTTGTTTGAGAACAAAAAAAAAATTAGTCAGGCCTGCTTTGGGGGTTGACTGATTCCATCAAATTAACAACGTCCTACGGGCCTTTTTATTAAATCAAGTCATTCGGATATAGAAGTGATGGAGTATGTTTTGTCTTTAAGAAATCAATGTGGTTATCAGTATATACATTTTGCTCTTGAGTTTTGAAGGACTTGTTATTCTTAAAATGCATTTAATAAACACGAGATGAGATTGAGAACTAATTCCAATATTGAGCCTTCTAATGAAGGCCATGTTTTAAATTATTCACTACATGAAATTTCCAAGAAATCTTTTATAAATAAGACTTGAGTTATTGTGAAGCTCTCATTGACTAATCAAGTGGTAAAGTCATTAAATAAGGGAACTTAAGTAGTAGGATCAGACAATGATTATAGAATGGTGAATCAAATTTGGTTTATAGAGAATATACATTTAGCTTGTAGATTTCCATGTTGAAAGGAGGCCTCCAAGGTAGATAAAATTTGCAGACACATTAGAGAGTCGACATAAATGAGTGTAGGGGCAGCATCAATGCAAAGAGCCACAACGTGCATGGAAGGTCCTTGCTAAATACAAAGCACCCCATAGCCCTAGCTAGAGATGACTTTAGAGAAACAAAGGCTACGATAGTGGAGGAGATTTCAATCAAGATTTGAAACTAGCACCCACAAGTTGAAGCTTTCCACATATACAGTAGTTTTCAACATTAGAGGGAAAATATTCTCATGCTAACTAAGAGCAACCAAGCCCCACAGTAGTAGAAGAATGGGGGGCCATGTTTTGAAGTATCCATAGACTAAGTGATGATATCCACACAAAGGTAGAATAATTTATGGAAAAGCTCCACACATTGAGAGCAGCTAACAGTGGAGCAGGGCACAACATCCATACAAAATGGAACTCTAGTCTAGCACCTTTGTCCCACATTGCCAAAGAGGGGTGAATTTTTACCTTTTAAATACCCACAAACTTATATGTAACATGTCCTGAAAGACACTTAGCCTTTGAAAGGCTAGGTTGTGCTTGTGGATAGGCCAACTGGTTGTGACCGAGGTCGATAGGTTTTGACTATTTGAAATGCCAAAGTAGAGTGTCACATGGTAATTTTTTCATGAGATTGGGAAACAAACTTCATAACCATTATGATGCTATGAAAAGAAAAATTTTGCATATGAGTGAGAGCTAGAGTGTAAAGGCCTTACACTGCTACGAATAGCATAAGCACATAAAGATAAACCAAATGGGTCATGATGCTAATAGAGGTTTGAAATATTAATAAAATATTAATATGTTCATTGTGTTGGTGTATGATTGTAAAAAAAAATTCAAGGGCTCACGATCCTATGGTGAAAATTTCATATATTTCAAATAAAAAATTGTGTTGGGCCCACTGGGTGCTATGGCCAATAGAAAATTGACAAGTGGCAAAGGGATATAAATAAAGTAAAAATTAAAATTCAGAGATATCAATGTCTAAAATTTCAATTGGAAAGATTTAAATTAATTTAGAAGTTTTTATATAGTTCAAACTATATGAATTTTTAAATTTTTCCATTTTTAAAGCTTTGTTCATGGCTTGGGAGCCAAAATTTCAAATTGGTCTCAAGGGCACAATTTTTATTTGAAACTTGTAGTACAGTATACCATTGCAACCAAGAGGAGATAAATTTTCCAGATTTGGGGTCAATTTTTGAGTAGGTCTTCATTGGTTCTCTTTATAAGAAATTTTGTGTTTTTTGGGGCATTCTCAGTAGAACAAGCAAATGTCATTATTGAGTGTCAAGTTTGGCTAGGAGGCAGATATAAAAGACTGTTGAAGCTTAAATGTGGTAAAAACAATTTTGAAAAGATTATATTGCATTCTAGAGGTCATTTAATTGATGTTTACCTTTGCCTTGATTGGAGATCTAGCATCAAAAGTGGTTATTTTTCCATCAAGTTTTTGAATCACTTTATGCTTTTGGGAGGCAAAATGATCAAGGATCTGATTCGCCAATTGCAGTGAGAGATCAGAGAGATTCTTTTCATTATTAGGAGATCTATGTTATTACATAAGTATTAGGAGATATAAGGGTTAAATCTACTTATTAGATTCAAGAATATGTTTTTGCACTGGTACCATATAAATGAATATGAGGTTCACCGGCCTAGGTTTTGCAGAGCCTGAAGTAGAAGAAGGGTCTAGCCTTACAATTGGCCCCATGTCTAAAATGGCATGTTGAAGATGGGAGTTAGTTGCCCCTAGATATACCTTATTCTCATTAGGATAATTTGAAACTTGTAGCATTTCAAAACACCAACAAACCCTATTAAGGGTTACAATGCACACTATTAAATGTGACCTAGTTAGAGGATTGCAATCACCATGTTAAGAGTGAGCCTTGTTAGAGGACTTTAGATCATTTACTTGGAATGTCACCTAATTAAAGGATTAACAGATGTCTCTTAGGTCAACCTTAATTCAAATGATTTACCCTATATTGGAACAATGTTTAGAAAGTAACAGTAAGGCTTGATTTGATAAAAAATTGGAACTCACTTTGCAAATTATAGATATTTGTTTTAGTCATCCATTCTACATGGCTTTCACACATTTCAGTTCTAATAACTTTTTCACCCTTCAAGCACCCATACCCTTAAGTCTTCTTTATTTTCTTATCAATAGTACTCTTTTCTCTTTGCTCACTAAATAAAGAAATACCCTAGACTCCTTGTCTACCTTAGGCTCTTGCATATGACAACCTTTTCTTCTAATCATCCATCTCTATAAATAGAAAGTTAAGATCTTTTTTCATTCAACATTTATCATGCATTTTACGAATAGGTAGGATTAGGTAGGATTCAATGAATCTACCCATCTTTTCATTTTATGCCCTTCTAGAAACTTCTCCTTCAATCCCCTTTGAATTGACCACAAAATGGTTCATCTTGAATTCTATGCAAAAAACTCATCAAGCTTATCTTCCACGTGGTTCACACAATCCAAGAAATCAAACTTGTTAGCTTAGATGCATCAAATTCATGATCTATCTCATAATGCTAACACTCAGCATTAACTTGTTTATGATGCTCAACACATACTACATTTCTCAAAATCGATGAACAAAACACTCAATATGAACTAAAGTTTACTTGGCTAACATTGTATTAGTCAGTATATACTAAAATTTGACTTTTCTTGGTTTCAACTAATTTTATGCTCAACTTGCACTGAGATTTCTTGAAACCTACTATGTAGATTGTTAAGCTTAACAATCTTAATTTGTTTTACTTGTTTTGCTAAGATTAATCAATATATCCATCCTTTGCAACCTTAAGTAGATAATCAATTTACTATAACATCACTATCTTAAATGATCTTTGTACTACTTTTTTATACCATAACTCAACCTTTCCTCTAGGTGCTATTGTTAACTCATTTGATCAAAGCCTCCTTATCAATCAAACAAATTATAATACTCAAATCATTTAAGAAATTGTTTTACTAGCAAATAGTAGGTTTGACATTAATGACAAAATAATGATTGAAACACATTCTCATACTTGTATCCATCTATTTTCAAGAATCTCCCTCTTTGGCATTGATAGCAGACTAATTCAACTAGTATAACCAAAACTAATACCAAAAAGAAAATTATTCCTTGTATAGAAATCTCTCCCTCTATCAACAACTTTAATCTTTTGTATAGCTCACAAAATCTCTCTAGATCACTTCTTATATCTCCCTTAGCACTATCTCCCTCTTACTAGCTAGATGTAACCATCAGGTACACTATCTCCATTTAATGTTCCTTGTAACTCTATTTACTAAATATCTCCCTCTTTGACAACAATGCCAAATACTTGTCATCTTAATATGTAGATATGAACATTTTTAGTTTCTTTCTCTATCACTTAGCTTGTGACTGATTTGTAATTCCAATTCTTTGATAACTTTAGGTAGCTCCTTAAGTAAGATCCACTACATCAATGTGTAACATATGTTAATCATCTTGTTTGATGTAGAGCACTTCTCATTCTTCTTAAATAGCCTTAGATAGGGGTATCACCCCTATTTTACCTCTTAGATACTGATGAGCATCCTTAGTTATGCTTTTGTGAAGATATCAGCAATTTTCTCTTTTGTATTAACATATTCCATCTTCACCTCTTTATCTTGAACTAACTCTCTCAAGTAATGATACTTGATTGCAATGCACTTAGTCTTTATATGCAACACATGATTCTTTGATATATTTATAGCACTTGTGTTATCACAATAAAGTATCACAGGTTCTATGATTTCCTCCTTCATATACCTTTGAGTAGTTGTTTGATCCATTTAATATTTGTACAATTTACTACAACAACAATATATTTAGTTTCAACAATAGATTGAGATATGCAGTTTTGTTTCTTGCTAATCCATGTAACCAACCTTTTTCCTAAGAAAAATGCTCCTTCACTAGTGCCCTTTCTGTCATCAATATTGCTAGCCCAATTAGCATCAGTGTAGGCTCTCAGCTTAAATTTTTTATTTTCTTATAGTACAGACCATAGTCTTTTGTTCCTTTTAGATATCTCATTATTCTCTTAACAAGCATCAAATGATTCTCCTTAGATTAGTAGAGAATTTTGCAACTATCCCAATAGATAATGCAATATCAAGTCTTCTATGTACTACATATTATAATTTTTCAATCATAGACCTGTACAACATTTGATTCACCTCAATTGAATCATTATTCTTTGACAATTTATGTATTGTCACCACATCTGTGCTTGTTGGCTTGGAATCTTCCAATCCAAAAAAATTTAGTATCTCCCTTACAAATTTTGACTAAGTGATGAATATTTCATATTTTATTTAATGTACTTGTAAACCAACAAAGAGCTTGATCTCTCCAAACATAGACATCTCAAATTCTTTCTTCATTTAATTTTCAAAAGCCTTACATAAAGTGTGTTAACGTCCAAACATGATATCATCAACTAAAATTTCAAATAGAAAAATACCTTTGATTTTTTGTGCCTTCAAGTATAGGTTTTTGTTATCATTAGTCTTGTCAAATCCAATCATTGAAAGATAATTTTGAAGCCTTTCATACCATGCTCTTGGTGCTTGCGTCAAACCATATAAAGCTTTGTGTAGTCTACATACCATTTTTTTGTTAGCAACAAAAAATCCTTCTTGTTGTTCTATATAAACCTCTTCTTCCAATATATCATTCAAAAATGTAGATTTAACATCTATTTGATAAAATTTGAAACCTTTTTATGTAGAGTAAGCAAGAAAAGTTCTTACTCCTTCCAATCTTGCAACAGGAGAAAATGTCTCTCCACAATCTATCCATTCTTCTTGTGCATATCCTTTGTAAACTAATCTTGCCTTATTCCTTATGGCTTCACCATTTTGATCTAGCTTGTTTCTTGTACACCCACTTGGTGCCAATCACATTTTTATCCTCGGTCTAGGAACTAGAGTCAATTTCCTATTTTTCTCAGTTTGTTCAATCTCTTCTTTCATGGCTTAATGTAATGACCCCTTTCTCCATTCATGTTTGATAAGATAAATTTAAGTCCAGAATGATGTAATTCCCTAAAAAGATATATCCTTATATATGTATCATGTTTGAAGGGATGTTTCTCTTCTAATGACTTTATTATAATTAATGTGTATATGATTAATATATTTTATTATTATTAATATTTTCATAATTGTTATTCTTTATTTGATTAATAATTATCAAAAATATTATTTAATCTTTACATCTAATAACTATAAATTTCAATCTAATAACTATAAATTAGGCTTGTCCCTTTGGTGAAATGGTGGGGCTTTTTGCTTGTAGGGCCTGCAAGCAAGGTTCAAGTCTGCACAAGGCCATTCTCTACTATGGATCTTTATTGAGAATGTTTTTCCACTGACCCTTAGTGAAATAGTGGGCTTCTTGCCTGTAGTGCTTACAACCAAGGGTTAATAAAACTAAGGCTTGTCCCTTTGGTGAAATGGTGGGGCTTCTTTCCTGTAGGGCCAACAACCAAGGTTCAAATTCCCATAGGGCCATTCTCTACTGTGGATCTTAATTGAGAATGTTTTCCATTGACCCTTTGTGAAATAGTGGGGTTTCTTGCCTATAGTGCTTAAAACCAAGGGTTAAAAATTTTGAGGGCTCATCCCTTTGGTGAAATGGTGGGGCTTCTTGCCTGTAGGGCCTACAACCAAGGTTCAAGTCCCCATAGGGCCATTCTTTACTATGGATCTTAATTGAGAACGTTTCCCATTGACCTTTGGTGAAATAGTGGGGCTTCTTGCCTATAGTGCTTGCAACCAAGGGTTAAATTTTTTTTAGGGCTTGTCCCTTTGGTGAAATGGTGGGGATTCTTGCCTATAGGGCCTACAAAAAAGGTTCAAGTCCCCACAGGGCCATTCTCTATTATGGATCTTAATTGAGGATGTTTTTCATTGACCCTTAGTAAAATAGTGAGTTTTCTTGCCTGTAGTGCTTACAACCAAGGGTTAATACTTAATAATTTTTAGTGGCAAAAGGATACTAGTTTGGTGGAGGATGGATGGACTATAATAAAGGAAAAAAAAGGTCAAGCCATCCAATCTTGCTTTTGATATGGCACTACAGTCTAATAACAAGGGTTCTAAAGGAAAAGTCTGATACCTAGCTTTTGGCCAGTTGTCTCTATACTATCTTTTGGCCTTTAATTCTTTGTAGTGTGTCTCATCATGGGGTTTTAGGATCCTAGTCAAAAACTATTTTGTGGTTGTAGTGTTTTGTTTCATTTGTGTTGCCACATAGGTCACCTTTTGTTTGGTGACTCATTTCACCTTTAGTGGTTGTTTTGTATAGGGTTAAAGGTACCCTTCAAAACTTGTTTGGAGTTTCAAGTGCCTACTCAAAACCTATTTTTGTGGCTAAAAAGTACTATTTTATCTATGATTCCACTCTGGTCATTGTGTCTTGTTTGGTGACTTATTTAACCTTAGGTTTGATGTTTTTTTGGTTTGGACTTTATTGAAAATTTCTTGATTTGTATAGGGTTTCAGGCTCCCTTCAAAACCTATTTTTCTTATCAAAAACTATAAATTTCAATCATAATACTTGATGTATTAAAATTTTCTATTATATTTATTATTATATAATATCATTATTATATCAATATGTTTATATATAGATTATGTTATATTATGGTTATATGCTACTTAATGAATATATTATATTCATTTATCATTATATCAACAGTTAATAGTAATGTATGTAAATGAGACTATTTTGTATCATCTATCTATATCTCTTAGGTGGAGAACACTATAATTAGGATTCTAAGTGGGGACCATGACAGTCTACCCCACTTGAGTTTGCTTGTCCTAAAGCAATTTATAACTCAAATTCTTTTCCTTGCATATTTGTTAAAATAATTGTAAAGTACACATGTTAGTATATGATGACCTATGAATGAAGACACAAAGTAGACACATTAATGCAAGAAGACACAATGCAAAAATGGGGTAGACACACAAATGCAAGAAGAAAAAAAGAAGAAATGAAGCAAACATCTTGATGCATGAAGACACGATGTAGACACATAATTGCATATTATAATCCTACTTATAATTTGAAATAAGAAAAGGTAAGGAAATGTTGTACCACTTTGATCGTGAATGTCCTGCTCCTTTCCCCTGTCATCAAAATAAAAAATTCTTGAAGATACATATTATTAACAAATTTTCTATAGCTAGTACTATAATAGGGTTTATAATTCCATAGTGGATGGTAGATTTATTGCTACCTGAGTTTGGACATGTTTAGCTTGGGGCTCCCTCATAATTTAGTTGATATTGGGAATCTCTCACCCCAACATGACTGATTTACTCCTCCCATTGTGCATACTCCCTACCCACTAGGAACATGTTTAATTTTGATGCGGATGGTGTATTTACTACTTCTTGAGGTTGGACATGCTCAGCTTGGGGCTCCCTCAAATCTTTATCCATATTCGGATTCTCTTTCCCTAATGCAACTGATTTACTCCTCCCTTATGCAAACTCCCTACCCAATAGGAACATGTTTAATTTTGATATGGATGGTAGATTTACTACTTCTATAGGTTGGACATGCTCGGCTTGGGGCTCCCTCAAATATTTATCCATATTGGGATTCTCTTACCCCAATGTGACCGATTTACTCCTCCCTTGTGCACACTCTTTATCCATTATTTAATGCAACGTAAATGGATTCCTAACCAACTCACTAGTAATATTATGACATTAATCTTCTTGGTACCTTAAGTAATATGTTAATACATTACACAATATTATTGATACTTATTTATGATAATTCCTTGTTATTTTATTTTCAATAATAATTCCCCATAATATAATTCCATAAATAACATTCTAACCAACTTCTAATCAATATTCACTTAAATAACATATTGATAGTGAAAAGGATAAATACTTATATATATCTATAATCATAAATATTTCAAATATCCTATTTGAAACATTGAGAATTATGTCATGTTTATGATGTATATCCAATGAATATACTATATGGTTTCTACCTTATACAAACATGATATTGTAAGATACTTATTTCTTTCATATATAATATTACCTTTCTATTCAAGATATTATATTCACCAGTTCAATAAATAATAAAACATTATAATGTACCTCAATGGGATCCACATCAAATATGAATTAGGTCCCATCCTTGGCTTGATCACCTTTATTTTCCTTGTGTAACAATATCTTTTGCATGAGGTTACTATTTAATTATGTGGTGGGGCCAGTCTCCACATACTCCATGATTCAACTTCCTACATTCTTTCACATACTACACATATATGATTCCCCTGATCGAATATTCCTCATTTTCTATGTGGATTCTGATGTAATTGAGTTTGATAATTATTCATCCAAAATAAAACCTTCCATTTGATTGATAGTTTTTTGCTATTCCACTATGTGCTCAGTTAGTTACATATGTTATAAATTCTATTTCCTCTATTTGTACTTCTCACCTAATTTATGGATCCCGCATTATAATTACAATGATTTATAGAAGATTTAATCCTTTGGGTACCATGTCATTCAGAAATATCATCCTTTAGATATCCATTGTTACATTAGTACTACAAAGGCAAGCCCCAAATATTGTTGAGGATCCTTTCCCTACTTCTTCTTTGGTGTCCTCTCCTATCATCAATGAGATAAAAAAATATTTAGCTTCCTTTGTGAGAATTACATAGACAATAATTAGAATGTTTGTTAGGATTTAATGATTAAAATCTCATTTTGTTATGAAATCATACCCCTATGTATAAGGTCCTTTTAAATATGATACCAATGATAGTCAATGTTCAACCACTAGAAGTTTGAAGGTGTTATAATATTTTCCATGCTAGTCTACACATCCATTAATGAACTCTTTTACATAAAATATAGTGAATTTGCAAACTATGTGCACCATGCCTTTGTTGTGGTGCAATAAAGAGTACAATTCTTTAAGAAGAAGCTAGAATGGAAGACCTAGAAACAAATTTTTGAGATGGAATCTTAGTTTCTAAACATGCAATGAGCTATATAATATATAATTTTATCATCTATTGAGTAGAACCTTTCATGTGTAGGAAATCTTTCCAATTTCATTTCTATTATTTTACAACCCATAATTCTTTTTGTTCCCATTTATAAAACTTACTTCCATTACCATGATATCGATTATTCATCTATGTATTTGCAAGATGGCAAGATCATTGCTCTGATACCAATTATAATGACCCCTTTCACCATCCATGTTTGATAAGATAAATTTGAGTTTAGAATGATGAAATTCCCTAAAAAGATGATATCCTTATATATGTATCATGTTTCAAGGGATGTGTCTCTTACAATACTAGGTTATTATTGTTGAGATACTAGGTGTTGCACACATTGCATAATATTTTTATATTGTATTATTTTATTTTATTATGTAATGTTGCATCTAGATGGACATGCAACATGGAAATATTCCCAAGGGATATACTTGATGAGTTGTATTGTAACATTGTAATAATATTTCATGTAATTATTTAATATTGAGGAAAAGAATTAAATTTCCAATATTAAATGTGGGGTCAGTGGGTTAGGTATCACATGGTTTATGTAATACCACTTGGTGGTTTTGTGAGACTTGCTACTATATAAGTAGCTAGAAGGGTAGTTGTTGGTGTGAGAAGGTGAGAAGACAAAAGGCTAATAGGAAAGAGTCGAGTAGGACAAGGCTTGACATGTTAGCCAAGTGAGCATTTGTGAAGGTTGGAAGCATGGCACATGATCTGTAGATTCATGGTTGTTCACATAGATTACTTGGTTGTGGCTATGGCTTTGAAGGCTTCCATGGATTTATTACAATGGTATTTTTTCTAAATAATACACGGTCATGGATGCTTTTGGAAGTTGGGTTTTTTCCCTCAATGAGGGTTTCCCAGGGTATATCTTGTGTCACATTTTGTCAGTATGTTGTCTATTCCCTTGTATATAGATTTTACTTCCATGTTTATTTCAGATCTATTATGGGTTATGTGGAAATGATTATATTTCTTTATTGCCAAGTTTCCTTACAAGTGGTATTAGATCTATGGTTTCATTATTGTACCCTAGATTGAATCCATGGGAATGCATGAGAGGATAAAAAAAAGGACAAGATATATGAATTCTAGATCTGAGGGTTTTGGGTTTGTTGTTATGATGGGATTTTGGTAGATTTTGGGCATGTGAAATTGTTCGAAAAAAAGAATTTTTTGGACGTTTCATTTAAATCTGAGTTTTAGGGTGAGTTTGCAAAAATGACCTTATGGGTATAAATAGACCTCACCATTAGATCTAGGTTGACATTTCCATAAATTTTGATATATAATATGCCCTAGTTTGGCCATGTTTAGAGGAAATGAAAGAATTTTTTTAAGTTTTAGCTCATGGTGGCTATCCAATTTAATCCCATTAGAATTTTTCATCACAAAAAAAATTCATAGCAAAAATAGTAAAAAGACTATCTTAGTAAAATGGCCATAACTTTCTCTCAGGATATCAAATTTTAGAGTTCTTATAGGCATTGAAAACTAATTTAGAGCACTAGAACTTGGTGTAGGTTTAGTTTTTTGATTTTGAGATTTTGTTAAGTTTTAAGAGCCTAAAAGATAGATATTATTTATTTTGAATAGAGATTAGGACATAACTTGGGCATACAAAGTCAGATTTTAGACTTTGAATAGTCAATAGAAAGCTCTTAAAAAGTTCTACACATTGTTTTAGATTTGGTGTAGGTTTGGCATGATATATTTGGTGATATATTTGATCTAAATAGTTTATGCTATTTATTGACTATGGTAACATTGTGAGTTTATGACATTAAATATTTTGGAGATTTAAAATTTGATGTCATTGTATACTTAGTTCATATTTTAGATTGGTCTCATGATGATAGGGCTATCAGTGTTTGATTTGGATATGTACGATGACTTGTTGGGTTTACAAATTGTGCAGTGTTGTAAGCAGTCTATACTTACATGTTGCATTTATGGCTTGGATATGGGTTGTCTTTGCCCATTGATCTTTCATTATTGATGCATATTTAGATTGGTGGCTTGGATTTGGGTTGTCTATGCCATAACTCACATGATTTTTTGATTTTTCTTCATGTAGAAGAGATGAGATGTTGTTACTAGGTACAATCGTGGTGGAAGATTGTGGTTGACTATTTTATGTTTATAGGTTAGACATATTGAGATTTAGATGCTTAGTTCATGGATGTGATCATGGTGCCATGGATTTTGGCATGACATGATTGGATATATAGGTACATCCTTGATGTTCATTGATTTGGATTATTGATTTGGTTATGGTAATATATCTTCTTGGTTGAGTATCATAGTTATTTGGTTTCTTTTGAGGAGCTCATGATGTGCACTTTGAGTTCTCTGATGGTTTGATGCTTTGGTTGATTCTCATGGTTAGAGGATGGTATTTTCATCATGATATCATGGATAGCTTGGATACATGATTTAGTGGGAGCTTGTGACAGTGATGGGGTCACAGTTTAGGATTAGTTCCTAGATTGGTTTGTATATTCTTGGATTTTAGAGATCTTGGTTCCACTTGGTATTAAAACTTTGGTTGTGTATAGACTCAAAGGATCTTCACGTAGGAGAATGGGTGACTCAATACCATGGTTGAGTGGGAATTTATGGCATTGATATATTTATTAAGTGTTTGTAGATGTTGGAGGTTTGTCTTAGATCTTGTTGCTACAAAAGAATCTTTGTCATTTGCATGGTGCAATTGTTATCTTCATGGTGTGTGAATATGGTTAGATCTTGAGGACTCATTACATTGCTTTAAGTGTATAAATGTAGATATAATGTTTTAATTTATTTAGATGAGTACTAATTATATGTAGGTGCTTAATTCTTATGTATCATGTATACATACGTGTTCATTTCTTATGTGTACATTAGTAGATAGGTTTATGATTCATAAAAATATTTCAAATTTATATATACATTCACCTGTAAATATGTGTGTATTTATATATGTAAATGTAGAACTTTACTTAATTATAAATTAAGCACATTCAAATGTACCTAAAATATTTTCTATACAGATTTACATCACACTTGTACATTTATCTAACATATATTTTCATAAATTTATAGAACACGTAAATTTCTTACACATTAGCAATTATCTAAAAAATATTGTATAGAGATTTCAAAAACATGTATCCACATTTATGTAAAAGATATTCTATAAATTCTAAAATCATGTATGCAACTATCAAATATGCCAACTATACATATAAATATCAAATTTATCAAATACTATAAAATTGATCACATAACTCATGCAAATATAAAATATGTCAAGTATAAATGTAAATGGTCAAGTAACTCATGAAAATATCAAATATGTTGACTATAAATGGTCATATAACTCATGAAAATATGAAATATGTCAAATATGAGTGTTTTATAATGTAAAATGTCCCATGGATATAAATATAAACAACCACATCATAAATTAATATCAAACATTTAAAAAATATGAGCCAAACTCATGTATATGACATGTATAAATATCAAACATGGTCCTATCACACTCGATGATATAATCGACTAACATGAGATCTACCATGCATATATATTTAATAAATACTAACATACACACAATAAAATTAACTTGTGACTTAGGATGACTAGGGTTGATAGACATCTCTCCATCTCCGCCCTTATGAGTTGCATATGCAACCTATATGCAATAGAAGAAACAAATATGTCAAAACTTATAATTTATTAAATTGAGTAATATTATATTTAAAAATAAATAGAAGATTTGTAGATAATTAAATAGGCATGTTTGTAAAGTTTTACCCATGTCCCCTGTGTAGGTGTCTATAAGTCCCCATATGACAACATCATCATAAACATTCAGCTACCTATATCACTCAAGTTCATATCACTAGAGGTCATATTTGGGATATCAAGCATAAGATTTGTGAGCATATATGTGAATAACAATTGTCATGGGGAGTAAGAACCTATCTCTATAGGGAGGCTTGCATCATCCTTGACTGTGGTGTTGGAATTCTTTTAGAATAACTAAGAGGGGGGGGTGAATTAGTTATTCAAGGTCCAGTTGTACAAAAAAAAATTTCACAATTTAGTGAAGCCATATAACATTCTTAACCATGCATGCATTCATTGAGCGTTAACCAAAACTAATATGTCACTATAAAATTAACATGCAAAAATGTAGAGCGTAAAACACAACATATCCATTAGAACACTTGACAAAATGATTTAATGTGGAAACCCAATTTGAGAAAAACCACCAGTAATATGCTACTCATTTTCATCATTTGGAAGTGATGCCCTATTAAGGCCAACCATGTTAAAGGTTATAACACACACTGTTAAATGTGACCTAGTTAAGGGATTTTAGTCACTCTATTAAAAGTGAGCTTTGTTAGAGGACTTTAGGCCATTCACTTGGAATTCCATCCTATTAAAGGATTTTCCAATGGCTGTTAAGTCAACCTTTCTCCAAAGGATTTACCCTAATATAATACAATTGTTAGAAAGTAATAGTAGAGCTTTGATTTGATACAACTTACAACCTTACTTTCAAATTATAGATCACTATTCAGTCCTCAACTCTGCTTGGCTTCTAATCTTTGCAATTTTGATAGCTTGTTTACCCTTTAAGCATTCATCCTCTTTAAGCCTTCTTTCTTAGTTCACCATTGTAGACTTCTTCTCTTGGGTCACTTGATGAAGTAAACCCTCTTCCTTCTCCTTGTCATATTTTTGCATTCAAAATTCTCTAACCTCTTTGCTTCATGACTAGACATCCCTACATATAGGAAATTAGAACTTTTCTTCTGTTCACTATCCATCACAAAAATTAGGGTTTATGATAGATTAGGTAGGATACGATGTATCTACCCCATACCTTTCCCTATCTAGAAACTTCTCTTAGAATCTATTTGAATTTTCCTCCAAAATAGTTTACATAAGATTCTATATCTCCAACTCATCAATCTTATCTTCCTCCTGATTTACAAGTTCCAAGAAAACAAACTTGTTAGCTTTTAATTAGTGAATCTTCAAAAATTTTCATAATAAAGCAACTTGGCATTATCAATTAATTAATGCTTGTCACATATTGTGTTACTCAACATCTATTGCAAAATCATTTGGCTTCAATTTGATTTTACTGGTGCTTAGCATCAACTAAAAATCACCCAGCTTCAACTATCTTCCTTAGCACCTACTAACATGCTTAGCATCCACTAGAATTTTCTTTCACTTAGCTCCAACAGACTTTTTTCTCAGCTTGCACTAATTTTTCTCAATGCCTTCTATCAACTTGGTCAAGCTTGGAAAATGAACTTTGTTCAACCTTATTTTTCTAAACTTTCTAAGTGTAGCCAATCATTTTGTAACCTCAAGTAGATCATCAATACATTATGTTATCATTGCCTTAACTAATTCTCACACTTCAATACATAATCATAACTCAACTTTTCCTCTAGGTACATTTGTTACATCTTGTTGATCAAATCCTCTTCATCAATCAACTAAGTGATAGTTCTTGAAACATATAAGCAATTATCTTACTAGCATGTAGTAGGTTTGACATCAGTAAAAAAACAATGATTGAAAAAACACAGTCTTCTTTCAACAATCTTTCCATTCAAATGATCTTTTCAATCATATATCAACAACCTCCCTCTTTGGCATTGATAGCAAACCAAACTAATCAACCAGTCAAAGAAATGATAAAGATCTTGTTCCATCAAACTAACCAGGCTAAAATAGTAAGGCAATACCAAAAAGAAAGTTTTGAATAAAACTTCTCCCTCTATCAGTAGCTCCCTCTTGTAATTAGGTTACAAGATATAAAATTCTCTTCTTCCATGGATCAGTAGAATATCTAAATATCTCCCTATTTTATTTTTTTCTTTCTCCCTTTTTATTTCTTTCAGTCTTCTAATCTTCTAATGATGTATTGTCACTTCATTGTTCCTCTTTTGCACTGATCAGTTTAATGTACTCTCTCCCTTGATTTTTTGCTTTGATCATCTCTCCCTCTTGATCATTATGCACTTGATTAGTTTACTGTACTTTCTCCCTCTTTGACAACAATGCCAAAGACATATACTCAACACTTAGCATCTTTGGTATATGTAGACATAGGCTTTTGTAGGCTCTTCAATTTTCTCCTTCCATCACCTTGCTTGTGACTATTTTGAAATTCTAGTTTTGTGATTACTTTAGGCAATCTCCTAAAGTAAGATCCATTGCATCAATTGTATGAAATAAATGTCAGCTTTTTTGATGTAGGGTACTCCCTCTATCTTTTGCATAGCCTTTGATAGGGGCATCACCCCTAATTTACCTCTCAAATACTCATAAGCATCCTTAGGTAATGCTTTGGTGAAGATATCAACAATTTTCTCCTTTGTGCTAATATATTCCATCTTCACCTCTTTATCTTGAACCAATTCCCTTACATAATAATATTTTATTGCAATGTGATTTGTCTTTGTATGAATTATAGGATTCTTTGATATATATATAACACTTGTATTATCACAATAAAGTGTCACTGGTTCAATGATCTCTTCCTTCATCCCCTTAAGTAGTTGCTTGTTCCATACAATGTTTGTTCAATTAATAGTAGCATCAACATGCTCTGCTTCAGTAGTAGATTGGGAAGTATAACTCTACTTCTTGCTTGTCCATGTAACAAGTCTTTTACCTAATAAAAATGCTCCTCCACTAGTGCTTTTTCTATCATAAATATTTCCAACCCAATCAGCAGTAGTTTAGGCTTTCAATTCAAAGCTTTCATTCTTGTCATAGTATAAACCATACTCTTCTATTCCTTTCAAGTATCTCATTATTCTTTTCATGGCCATCAAGTGATTATCTCTAGGGTTATTAGAGAATCTAGCAACTATCCCCATGGGTAATGCAATATCAAGTCTACTATGTACTACATATTGCAATTTTTAAATCATGGATCAATATAATGTTTGATTGACCTTAGCTAAATCATCATTCTCTGATAGCTTGAGTGTTGTTACCATAGCTGTACTCACTGATTTTGAATCCTCAAGTCCAAATGTCTTCAATACCTCCTTGACATATTTTGACTAAGTCATATATACACCATATTTCATTTCATAGACTTGTAATCCCACAAAGAATTTGATCTCACTAAACATTGACATTTCAAACTCTTGCTTCATCTGATTTGCAAAATCTTTACACAAGGTATCTTGTCCTCCAAATGTGATGTCATCAACAAATATTTCAGATAATAGTATAACTTTTTCTTTATCTATCCTTTCAAATCCAAAATTAACAAGTATGAAGTCTCTTATACCATGCTCTTGGTGCTTATTTCAATCCATATATGGCTTTGTGCAGTCTACATACCATGTTCTTATTGTTTTTATCCACAAATCCTTCTGGTTGTTCTATGTAGACCCCTTCTTCTAATATGTCATTCAGAATTGTAGACTTAACATCCATCTGATAAACTTTGAAACATTTATATGTAGCATAAGCAAGTAGAATTCTTACTTCTTCCATTCTTGCAACAGGGCCAAATATTTCACCATAGTCAATTCCTTATTCATGTGCATACCCTTTGTAGACTAGTCTTGCTTTATCTCTTGTCACTTCACCATTCTCATCTAGCTTGTTTCTGAATACCCATTTTGTGCTAATCACATTCTTTTCTTCTAATCTAGGAATTAGGCTCCAAGTCTTGTTCTTTTCTATCTACTAAATTTCCTCTTCCATAGCCTTCTACCAATCATCATCTTCTAGTGCATCTCTTACTATCTTAGGTTCCTTCATGCTTAAAAAACATGATTCACTTCTCAACCTATTTCTTTTCATTGGCCTTCCATCTTTGTCTCCAATGATTTGATCTATAGGATGGTGTCTTTAGACATATTTGGATAGTCTAGGCTCAGTTCTTGTGGCTACATCTTATCTCTCAGCTTCAGTATCACTATGTGCACCTCTATTAGGTGTTTCAACATCTCTTTCATGTGTGGTAATCTCAGAGTCAGATTGTGAACTCCCTTCATTCTGTAACTTGGCATCTGAATGTAGCTCGCCATTCATAGGATGCAACTTGATAGTTTTTGAAACTTGCTGTTGGCTTGCTGCATAATTTGTAGCATCTTCTTCAGTAGGCATTCCTTCATAATATACAAATGTCTTGTAATCTTCTAGTTCTTTTGTAACTTCAGCCTTGTGCTTTTGTAAACTCATCAAAATTCACATTTGCACTTTCCACAATTTTGTTATTGTTAGTAATTAAACACTTATAAGCTTTACTTCTTGTGGAGCAACCAAAGAATATACCTTCTTCGCTCTTTGCATCAAACTATCCACTCCTAAAAAATTTAAGAATATATAATTTTCTTCTAAATACCTTAAAATATTTTACATTAGGTGGATGACCATACCATAGTTCAAAAGGTGTTGAGTGAGTACCTTTCTTTACTTATACATGGTTCAAGGTGTATATAGCAGTACTTACAACTTCTGTCTAGTGTTTTAAAGAAACATTTTTCTCCATCATGAGTGTTCTAGCACAATCCATTATTGACCTATTTCTTCTTTCAGCACTTATATTTTGTGGAGGGGTCCTAAGTGTTGATGTCTGTCTCTTGATTCCTCTATTGTTATAAAACATCTCAAACTCATGTGAAGTGGATTCACCTCCTCTATTTGATCTTAAACATTTTAGATTCTTACTTGTTTCTTTTTCAACTCTTGCCAAGTACCATTTAAACATTTGAAAAGTATTTTATTTTTGTTTTAGAAACATGACTAACATCATTCTAGAGTAATCATCAACAAGCATCATTATATACCTATCTCCTTTGTAGCTTTTCACTTCAATGGGTTCACACAAGTTAGTATGAACAATTTCAAGTATTTCCTTAGAGGTATAAACTTTAATTTTAAAACTTAACTTTGTCATCTTGCCTAGTTGACATTGTTTGCACATTATATTTTTTGATTTCTTCAACTTAGGAAAACCTCTAACTCTTTTCATGTTGTTGATACTAATTAGATTATCAAAGTTATCATGACAATAATCTCTTGTGCCAAAGCCATACATCATCAAATTTTGCAATAACACAAGTAGCATCTTCTATATTCAAATAGAATAGATTACTCCTACTTTGATCACCTTTTCCAATCAAGTTTCCATTTGTATCATATATCTTGGCTGATTTTTTTTCAAACTCAACTTTGCACCCCAAATTATTCAATTGTGACACACTTAAAAAGTTACAATTCAGTCCTTCAACATAATAAGCATTATCACATGAAATCTTATCTATGAGTTTGATAGACCTTTTTCTTTTTATCGAACATGGTGCATCATTACCAAATCTTACACTACTGCCATCATAACAAGTTCAATAAACTTACTTTTGTCTCCAGTCATGTGATGTGAGCATCCATTGTTAATTATCTATTTTTCATTCTTATTCACACAAGTCATAAGTGCAATAGCCTCATCCTCATTTATTTCACCCTTCATTGCAACATATACCACTTCATCATCATTTTCATCAAAGTCATATTCATCAGCAATGTAGCATGACTTCTTGCGTTTATCTTTGTAGTCTCTTCCATCTGCTTCTCTTCTATTTTTGTGCTTTTTCCCTTCTCTAAAGTTCTTCTTTTTTTTACATCTTTCTGCAATATGGCCAACTTCATTACAATTAAGAAAAATGATACGCAACTTATGTTCAAATTTTCCTTTTCCTTTGTGAAATATTTTTTCTAGTAATGCTTCTGATTGTTCAATGTCTTCCTCATCTATACTTCTGTCACTAGATGCATACTTTATCTTTCTTTTCTTCTTCTCTAGTTTTACTTCCTTAGAATCCCTAAATAACAATTTTTCTTTGAAAGTTGATTCAATACTCTCTGGTTTGTAGTTGTCAAAATTAGATAACTCAAAAGTAGTGAGTCTTCCTAGCAAACCTTAAGGGGTTAGATCATTTGTTGGCATGCATCTAAACTCTTGAATTACACATAGTCTAATGGCATACATAGGAAAAAATGTTCTCAAGACTTTACTTAGCACAATATCATCATCTATTTTACCAATAGAACCTTTTATTGCACTAACAACTTCTTTTATTCTAGAAACATATTGAGCAATATTTTCACCTTCTTCCATTCTCATGTCATCAAACTTACATCTAAGGCTCTCTAACTTGGCTCTTTGAACATTTTTATCTCCTCCATAGACGGTGTATAGGGCATCCCACATTTTCTTTGCACTTTTAAGGTCTTTGATATCATCAAACTCAACATAGCTTAGGGCAAACAAAATCTCCAACATCGCCTGATTGTGCTCTTTCTTTTTCTTCAAATCTTCAATAGTTAGGGCTCCTAGTGGATCAACATGTTCTACTAAAATGGAAGATTTTGCATAATCTCCAAGTCCTCCAAGGTGTAGCTTCATCAAACTTTTCCATGTAGAAAAGCTATCCCTCTTGAGCTTGGGTACCTCTCTTTTTGACATCCTAATCTTTATGCTTTTAGTACCTTAAAACTAATCCTCTTAAGCAGATGGCTCTAATACCAATTGTTGGAATTATTTTAGAATAACTAAGAGGGGGTGAATCAATTATTCAAGGTCTAGATGCACAAATAAAACTTTCACAATTCAATGAACCCATATAACATTCTTAATGATGCATGCATTGATTGAGTGTTAACCAAAACTGATATGTTACTATAAAATTAACATGCAAAAATGTAAAGCATAAAACACAACATATCCATCAACACACTTGAAAAAAGGATTTAATGTGGAAACCCAATTTGGGAAAAACCACCAGTAACATGCTACTTTCTTTTCACTCTTCTAAAGCGATGCCCTGTTAAAGGCCAACCCTGCTAAAGGTTGCAACACACACTGTTAAATGTGACCCAATTAAGTGATTTCAATCACCCTGTTAAAAGTGAGTTTTGTTAGAGGACTTTAGGCCATTCACTTGGAATGCCACCCTGTTAAAGGATTTTCCAATGACTATTAAGTCAACCTTTCTCCAAAGGGTTTACCCTAATCTGATACAATTGTTAGAAAGTAATAGTAGATCTTTGATTTAATACGACTTAAAACCTTACTTGTAGATTACATAACAGTATTTAGTTCTCAACTCTGCTTAGCTTCCAAATCTTTGTAGTTTTGACAACTTGTGCACCCTTCAAGAATTCATCCTCTTTAAGCCTTCTTGCTTAGTTCACCATTGCAGATGTAAGGTCCTTCCTTGCATGTACTTTTTAAATATAAATTTCTCTATTAAATCTGTTCTAGGAGATTTGAATGGATATGAAGTTATGTGTTATGTTGTGAATTTCCTAATGAAATTAAGAGTAGTTGATACATTCATGTTTTAAATATTCAATGATTCGAGAACAAACTACATTATCTTGACTATTTAAACATTAAAATTTCACTAACGATGATACGAGGCATTTTCACTTGATGATAAGGGTGTTGGTTTTGATACCCCGATGATTAAGTTTTATGTTCCAGATAGTTTAGTATTCCTTAAATAGTGATGTTTATGATGTTAGCTATATGCATGCCTAATGATGTTTTTTCTGGCATTTTAATCTGAATTAAAGAATAAGTTATGTTATATTGATTATGTCATTTCTTATGATTACATGTGAGTAGAAATGAATTCAACAGTTAATTATATGAGAGATTCATGTTTTGATTTATGTAACTAACTAGATAAGTTTTGAATATATGTATGTACTTTTCTTGAGCTACTGATGTGTGCAATGAGTGTGCAGGGTATTTTAGCTGAGGAACTTAATGGAAAAATGAAATTGAACCCTATGTGCCATTTGTGGAAACCATGTTGTTCGTATTTTACTCGTACCATGAGATGTATGAATGTAGCATTTTGTATTCAGTAAATGTTAAATGTTTGGTAACAGTGTTTTTATAGTGTTGCTTGACACTCGTGAATTTTATATGCATCTCAGCATGTTGGTTTGGGATAACTGTGTAACATATGGACCTAAGTCAGACTAAGTTAGTGCCCTTTTCGCTAATCTATTTTTAATTGAGTTTAGTTACGCCTAATCTAGATTAGTGCTTAATCTGCATTTTGGAGTTGTTAGATAGTCCTAAAAATTCCTAACTTTTGTTTGGTCCCAAATCAATCCCTAAGGCCCTAAAATCATGAAATCTTAATACCCAAGGGGTATGGGTATGGGTTGGGGGCATTTTCCACCCCCTTAGCCCCTTTTGTTGACTTTTGTGGTCACTCAAAAAATCCATTTTGCTTTAGTGCGAAAATAGAATTATTTAACCATGGGTTGAATGACCCTAACCCCACTTTGAGGTTAGCCTTAGGTTTAGTTGAGTTAGAAACCTCTAGATCTTTAGGCAAGTTGGGGGGAGTTATTGCATTTTAGAGATAGTTGAGTTTTGACCTTATTTAGAGGCATTTTTGATTAGTTTTAGAGTGAAGTTTTGGAAGATTGAAGGCAAGGAAGGAAAAGCTCTTCTCAACTTGCTCATTTTACCATAACCTCTTGTGAAGGTAGGAGTTCTTCATCTCCTTTTTTCATGTTGTTCATGTTTGTTCATGTTGCTCATGTTGTTTCATGCTTGGTTCATGCTTATGTTATTGTGTTGTTCATTCGTATGCTTGTATGTATGTTGGGTATGCTTGAGAAGGATTGAAAACATGTTTTCTTGAATGCTTTTCTTTCACGTCTTGCTTGAATTTCAAAGTTTTTGTGTATTAGTGTTTTGGCATTACTCACCCTTAGATAGGGCAAAAGTGGCCAATTTCAGGAAAGGTATTCATTTGAACTCCAATAGTGTAGAGTCTCTTCTTAGGATGAGAAGAGGGAGAGAGGGTAGGGTGTTATGGGCCCCTACCTATTAGCAAAAACCATGTATGAGTTTTGGCATGTAAGAATGGAAGAATAGAAGTTCTTGAGTTATAGCCCTGATTGGGCACCTATTTTGGTGTTGTGTCTAACATCTCTTGTTAGAAAAATTCACCTTTCCCGAGTTTTGATTCAATGTTGAATCCTGTTGTGAAAAACCAGTATGGAAATGAATGTCTGATTTTGTTCCTTGTTATGTTTGTTTGTCACCTGGCCAGTTTTTGTTTCCTCCATAATCTCAGCGATGCATTGCAAAAAATGAAATGGATCCCTTGTTAAGGACCATGATGGAAATTTATTTTGATTGTTGAAATTCAATTGTGTTTGTGATTAAAATCCTATGTAGAAATCTATTTTAAACTTTTGTTGTAGTTGCAGTGATGTCGAGTTTTCTTACTAGTTCTTTCCCAACGGAGCCTTGAACCAGCTTCATTAATAGAAGAGAAAAGATTGAGAAACTTTCTTGCATTGTATCTTATGTTATTTAGATCTTGTGTATGTGCATTGATGGATAGATTAAATGGTGATGATCAATTATGCAATTTTCAAGTTCAAATTTATGTTAAAGAGAAATCGTATTGGATGAGAACTACTTTTGCATTACTACGAAACAACATTATTAATGAATTCATAATATTGTAGTTAGTTAATTTGATATTTTGAGTATAAATCCTATTAGAAAAAGAATAGATATATATACCCCTTTGTAAATATATATATATATATATGGGGCGGGGCCCCTAGCTCGGTTGGCTAAATCTTCTCTATTGTAGGGGGTTGGTCACGAGTTCTAGTCTCCTTCGTCCTCGTGGTACTGGTGGGCATGTTGCACCAGCGCTACCGGTCACGTTAAAAAGTTTGACAGGCGCACCAAAAAAAAAATTTTTTTTTTTTAAAAAAAATATATATATATATATATATATATGTCACTTAACAAAATTTCTATTCCGAAGAAAATAATAACACTTAGAAAAAAATGCTTCGAAGAGTAAAAACTCTCTGCCTTTTGTATGAGAAAAAAAAAAACTCCCTTTATAATAGAGAATATTCCTTAAAGATGCTCTTTGAAAATCCTTTGTATAAATCTATAAATTCATAAAAATAAAATAAACCAAAATAAATAAATAGAAAATGCTTAGCAAATATCCTAAAAAGAACTTACTTAACTTTATATCATTAACCCTCACATGCCATTGCAGGGATGATGTCACCTTGCTTTTCCATAAAATTCGAGGTCAAATTTTGACCATGTGACAAGTTGTAAAGGGGGGGAAATGAAATTGTTTCTTTCAAAGAAAAAATTCCCATCACTCTTAACGCATAGCCTTAAAATGCTTTTTACCATGTGCTGATTTGTGGGGGGATAGCCTCTACGTGGCAGTCTTGACCTGTGTGCCAACGTAGGATAAGAAAGTTTAGGTGTTAGATTTGATTTGTTTTTTTTAGTTTAATAATTTAGGAGAGTTTTAGTTTATATTAAGTTTAAAATTTAGATTACTTTTTTTAAAATTATATTAAGTTTAAAATTTTAGTTAAGTTTTAAATAGTTTCTTTTATATAATTTAATTTATTTTAAAGTTTAATTAATATTAGTATTATGTTAATTATTTAGTTAATAGAAGTTAGAAATGATTGGATTTTTTTAAGATATAAATTATTTGTAATTAGTAACATGTATTTTAGAATTTAGTTTTATTTGAAGTACAATTAGTAAAATTAGAATAAAGTTTAAGAAGTTAGTAAGTAGTTTAAATAAAGTTTTAAATTTTAGTAAGTAGTTTAAATAAAGTTGTGGTTAATGTGGTTATTTGGAATGTTAATAATTTTGGAGTTGGTTAGTAAAATAATTTTGGGGTTGGTTAGTAAAATAATTTTGGAATTGGTTAGTAAAATTAGTAAATTGAGGTTGTTTTAGTATGTTTCTTCATTTATTTATGAGTTAGTATATTTTAGTTGTAGTTTAGTGTTAGTTTTTAAATTATAAAGTTTAATAATTTTTTTAACTAGTAATGGCTAATTTAGAATTTAGTATTGATAAAGTGGTAGTTAGTTAGTATTTGTAAAATTAGTGTTATTTTAGTTTTAGATATATTTTTTCAAAATTAGTGTTAATGAATGTTAGATTTTTAAATAGTGTTGGTTAAAATGTTAATTAAGTAAGTTTTAGTTTAAGTGTGTCTTTCATATTGTTTTGTTTTAAATTAGATTTTAGTAATTTCTAAATTAGATGTTGTTTACTGCATTAAAGTTAATAATGGTTTAGATATTTTAAAAGCTAGTTGTATATTAAGTGTTAGAAGGGTTAGATAGTATTTAGAGTTATGTTATAATTAAAGTTTCAAATTAAGAATGTTTAAATTTGTTTATTTAATTATATTAAAACTTAGATTCTAATTGTGTTATGTTGTTTAAGTTATTAAGATAAGGTTAGTAGTTAGTAAGAGGGTTACAATTTATTTTTAATTATTATTAAATTAGTATGAGTTGTAAAATACTATGTAATAATAGTGAGATTTATCTTTATTTATATTGTTATTTGAATAATTTTTAAATATATTGTTTTAAAATTAATGCAAAATGAAACAAATGTCAAAATCGATTTGATAACAAAATTTTAATTTAATGATCTATTCCTACACATTGATTTCTAAACCTAAATGAAGAGTTAGGTTATTGATAGGAGAACTTGTTATGTCTTGTTATGCACCTATGCTTTAACTTTTGAAAAAACAAACATATCAAACTTAGTGGTGTCATTAATCTTTAAAAAACATAAAATTTGTGTGTGTGCTTTTGTCCCCATATTTTGGGCATGACATTTTGATATCAGAGCCTAGTTTTGTGACACTTGGGCAATAATGGGTCCATGATAAGACATCAGACTTCTTCTCTTGGGCCACTTGTTGAAGCAAACCATCTTCCTTCTCCTTGTCAAAGTCTCACATTCAAAACTCTCTAAGCTCTTTGCTTCATGACCAGACATCCCTATATATAGGAAATTAGAACTCTTTTCCCTCTCATTATCCATCACAAAAAATTAGGGTTTACAATGGATTAGGTAGGATACAATGTATCTACCCCATATCTTGCATTCCCTAGAAACTTCTCCTAGAATCCATTTGAATTTTCCTCCAAAATGGTTTACATAAGATTGTGTGCCTCCAGCTCATTAATGTTATCTTCTTCCTTGTTGGGCATTCATTTTGCATGAGGTCAACAGTAGGAATCCATAGTGTAATCCCTCTCTTGAAAACCAAATCCTTTTAAGGATCCACTCCAAGGTTCAATGTTTGTCTTGCAATGTACCAAGATCCACTCAGTAGAAGATAAATGTGAGTGTTCACGAGGAGGCCTTTGCTGGTTCTAAAATCCTTTTATCTTGGAATTGAAGTAAAATCTATTTAGTTTCTCAAAATATCACACCAAAAGAACAATATTTTTTTGTATTTTTAGATTTTTTCAATGAATGCAATTCTAACAATGCAGCTACTATGAGGTCCTATTCTAACAAGGGGTTAGCAAAGCAAATAACTAAACTGAAAGAAAATAATAGGAAATCAAATAACTTGAAATTGAAATTCCTAAATGGACATAAGCTATAGAACACAACATGCTATGAGTTAAACCTTGGAAGAAATTTTGAGGAAACCAATAAAAATAGGAGCAACGCTTCCTAGAATCCATTGATGCAATCGTCGATGAGAATCTTTAACAAATCAAATGATGTTTCACTCTTCATCAAATTGCAAGGCCATGGAAATTGAGCTCATGCAAGACAAAAAGCTATGTAGACACAATCAGGTGATCTCTTCTCAAGCTCGTTATGTCAATGAAATTCATATATCTATAGCAAACACTAGAACTAAAATATTGCACAACCAAAAACAACACAAAAACCTTTGGCTCAATCACAATCTTATGAATAAAATCCACAAAACAATGACACATTTAGGCAAGAATAACTACACTCCGAATTCTAGCACCAAAAGCATAAATTTATTGCATAATAGCAGTGGCCCTTGTTACATTTTACAATGAGGTATTTATAAAAAATCATCTCCTCAAATTTTGTTGAGAGTGAGAGATATCTTAATGCAATAAAATGCTTTTAAAACATTAAAACCAACTAAATATATAGAAACTGGTAATCTAACTAGTTCTTAGAGGGACTCCATCCATATTTTATTCATTAATTGGATGCATGAACCCTTTACATGTCAAAAAGAAATGAAAGCATGAGAGAGAAAGTAGGAGGAAGACATCAGTCAAAGTAGAAGTGCATGGAGACACCAAAAATAGAAGCTGGCCCTTCACTTGATGTGTGTCGGAGTTAACTTGCCATCAAAATGCGCTCCTAATGCATGGAAAGTGCTAATTTTGGAACTGGTAGTCAACTGTCGGTGCACCTCTAAATTGCAAAGCTGCAGAGCTACGAACCTAAGGACCTGCAGAGCTATGGACCTACAGACCTTGACTGGGTCAAAATCTCAAAATTTTACTAAGTGTCAAAATTGAAATTATGGCATCTAGGTTTTGCTCATCTTTATCCTAAAGATATGTTTGGATGTTTTCCCTTGAATTTCTTTATAATCTCAGTAATCTTAGTAGCATCGGGAAGATCCAAAGCCTCATACTTGTCTTTGACCTTCTGTTGGTAGTTGTCCACCTCAATTCGAGATTCTACAAAATCTTCGAGTTTGGTGTCCAACTCTAACAATGCTTCTTTTGTCCCGAAGGCTTGTCTGATGTCTTCATCACTAGATGCTTCCTCTAAAGTCTTTCTAACATTCTCCACAACTACCTCAACTAGTAAAAGCTTCTCTCATTCTTCATCTTCAAAAATGTCCAAGCATGCATCATTGTACAACTTTTTTACTTCCAAAATTCTCTCTCAAGCTTGGTTCTTGAGCCTATGTATCTCATCATGTAATGTTTCCATTACTTTATTTCCATCTGCAATCTTTTCTATCCAATCATCTATCATGTCTAACTCTTCTCCGATATATACATCAATTAGAATTTTGTACCTTTGCCCTTTTATGGCCTGTAGAGTTTGTAAATCCTTGCTCCATACCTGTACCTCATCCATAATACTAAAGTCCTATCTCAAAATTGCCACAATCTTATCAACATTCTCTTGTGTAGCATGCAATAACTTCATATTTCCTATGATTATAGCGATACCCCTATCCTCAAGGTTGTCTCACTAATCCCGACAAGCTCTAAAAAATGGACTGAGTCGTACACCTTCCCCTTCTTTAAGAATGGTAGTCAAAGTCTCCTCTGAGCATTCAGAATCAAGAGGACCAATAACTTCAGCTAAATATCCTTTTAAGATCTCAACTTGCCTTTGAAGTGTTTTAATTTCAATCTCATTCTATTCCATATGGTTAAGAACCTCCTTGACTCCCATAGTCATCATCTATCGGGAAGTATTCCATGTAGGCTTTCCTAACATAATATCCTTCACTTCATAGCCCTAAAGGCTAACAACTTCTTCATCTATCCCTTTCAGAGGGTGAGCCACCTATGCAAATAAGTCTTGGTTTTGGGTAGTAGTAATGAATGCAAAGGGTGTTGCATCATGTAATGGACAGTCAGGTTTGTTCAAAATCTCTACAATGTCACAAATATCATCCTCTAAAGCAAGGAATTGATGCTTAGCACTTCTCATTATTTCTTTCTAGAACCATCTTGGGATATGTCTTTCTATAACCTTGGCTTTGGATGATGAAGGGATGTGTTCAACTACCTCCTTACCTTTATTTCTCTTGCTTGGAGTCTCCTATTATGAGGGTTCTTCTTCCATAGTCTTAGTTTCTATAGATCCTATAGTCTGATCCTCAGCTTCTTGACAAGGTTGTTGTATACATTCTACTACCTATGCCTCTTTTGAGGGCTCATCAGTAACCCTTGGTTTTGGTTCTCCTTGTAATGACGATTCCTTCTGAACATGTTCTTCTAAACTTGAAGGTGGAGGTTCACTAAAACCTTATCTACTATCATAACTTGAGGTGAAGATGGGGGAGTTGGATGAGAACCTTGTGTCTTGGGTGGCATTTACATCCAATCTTGTTGTTGAAGTTCACCTATAGGAGTATATCTAATCTTATCTCCAACCAATTCTGTAGCCACTAGCATGAAATCAAAATCTGAGATGGAGAGAACATCATCACCTAACTCCCTTTGCTCATTCACCCATTGTTGTACTTCATCTTTTGAAGAAGAGAGTTCTACCGTTTTAGCTTGGGTGGGTGGTGGGGTATTTGTGACACTCTTCTTTCTTTCCAATTCTGTGGCTTTGGCTAGTCGAGTTCTCTTATGTAGAGGCAATTGCTCCTCCTCTTCATCTGACTCTATTTCCCCCTCATCTGATTCTTCTTCGAGAATGGTTTTAGGAATAGAGGGATTAGGCACTAATCTTTTATGAACTCTTTTCCTCTTGTCCATTCTAACCTTGAACCTCTTTTTCTTTCGTGGAACCATAGGAGAAGCAGGCTCTTCATGCATTAGATGAATGGATGTCTCTAGAATTTCTCCTTCTTGTTGGCTTGAGAAAACATGAGGCAATGGAAAATCAACCTGGATATGAGAAATTCCAGAGTCTTGGGGCTCCTGGGGAGTAGATTCCTGTTGCTGTGAAGGGGCCTATTCTTTAACATGCTTTGTTTGAATCCTCTGAGGAGAGGCTCTCTTCCTCTTTTTCTTCTTCTTCTCTAAAGGATGGTAGTATCCCACTAGACGATCAAGCTGGTAGACTATTTCTGGCTTGATAGGAGACTAGAGTGCAAAGATAGGAACTGTGACTTTCTTCCCATTTACCCTTTCTGGGAGAACATGAGCATGGAATATCATTGTATCCAAAATTGGATCAAGTGGAAAGGGTTTCTTGATCCAACTCTTTATCATTCTGATGACATGTCTCAATCAATGATTAATAACATCTCCTTCCTCTCTACTAATTTTTGCATTTAGGATGGGCCTCTTTCCAACTTTATCTATATTGAATAAGGGATCCAATAGCTCCTGTGAATCCTATAGCCTTATCTCATCTGGGATGGTCAAATGGAGAGCCTTCTCTACTAAATACAAAGTCATTCTACAATAGTTGCTGATACGAACATCATAGTCATTTGTGGCATTCATCCAATGATCTTCAATGGCGTCCTCATGGTAGAACTCTTTTCTTGCCAAGTTTTCCACTTTACCAACATTGTCAAAGAATGGTCAGGGAGAGTTATATTCCTCAAGAGGGTAATTCTCCCATCCCACTCAAAATTTATGATATCCTACTTTCTCTTCACTTGGTATGCTTCTATTACAAAAGGCCAATTCCAACGAGGCCTTCATTGTTTTTTGATCATCTCATAAGCTGACTCAATTTGTCGAGAAATTTCCATTAGAACCATCTTGTCACTTGGGTATCTTGGGAGCTTCTTTGGATGAATGGATGCACCACCAACCCAAATGTATGTGAATGTCTAGAACTAGATAAAATATGCATCAAGACCTATGATCTATGCCTTGGACTCATCAGACAATCTCTTCCCATAATCCCCTTCAATGAATCAAATGATGGAAAAGATGAAGGTATCATTCACAATTCTATACTCCTTGCTCTACGGTGAGAGCTTCTTCTTAACTAGTTGAGGATAGACTATATACAACCATGCATTAGGATCCTGCATACTGCCCTTCTTATACAACCCAGGATAGTTGGTGGCTCTTGCTGCAAGTAGATATACCACATAAGAAGTCATATAGAACTTCTTCTTATCCTTTACTATCCACAATTGGTCACACAAGTTCTCACTAAGTGTGGTGGCCCAATACATGGCATCTTTGTGTGTTTGATGGTCCCAATGAAGTTAACCATGAATAGAACAAGATGAACCACTACAAGCAATCCCATAACTCTGCTCAGGAGAATGATTGAATATCCAATGTCATCCTTCATGTATGCTCGAGTCATATCTACTTTATTGATTGTCTTCCCTCGTGATGGCTTCTTAATGAAGTATGAGGAATATATCATGTTGATGGCCTCTTGGTAATGATCATTATGCCACCTCTTAGTTGCTTCATATGAAACCTTGATAAACTGATCGGCTCTATGTAGGTGAAAAACTCTCTCAATATTATCAAGTTGTAGATCTAAGACCACTTTCCTAATGATGCTCTTTACCACCCTTTCATCAAGAACAAAATGTTGAGATAGGGTCATAATCAATTCAGCTGACTACATGGTCCTAGAATGTGATGCTGCATTTACCAACCTAGAATAGATTAAAGCGGATCTCAAAGATGATCTTTCAATTGTGTTGTTACACACTCTCAAGAACTCTCCCAAGTTTGTGTGTCCAAGTTCTTTGTCTTTGATCTCAGAGTAGTCATCATGCAACCGTGATTCGGGGTTACGCCTTGTAACTTGTACATAACTAGTTTTGCTTCTAATCTGAATGTGGATGCCATCTGATTATATTACTTGTACGTCACAAAAGAGGAAGGGAATGACTAATTATTGAATATATAAAACATGACAAAAAAAATTCCTCCTAGAAAACTTATTTAATTATTATTATATATATATATATATTTAATTAATTAATTTTATTTATTTTTCTCTGTTTTTCAACTTTAATAAAAAAAATTAAATTAAATTAATTTTTTTAGAAAAAAAAGGGTGGGTTTGAGGTGTGGTAGCGGCCCAAAGGGCATGTGCCACAACAGCTATGCACGCACACTCAAGAGGGCGCGGCGGTGGCCACGTGCGTTCCTAAAAGGGAATGGCAGGGGTTGAATGAAGTAGTTAGAAGGGGAAGGGGGGTTTTATAATCTCCCTTCCTTCTTTGCCTTTGTAAAGCATGTGCATCTCAATGCACATGTGTGTGAGAATTATTATTATTATTTAACTTTTAAAATTCTAAGTTATTTAACTGAGTTTCTTTCTCCCGACTCCCGAACTATGAGTCCAGGAGTTGAAAAAAGTAGGGGGTCCCCATTCCTAGTAAGGAATGGGGCATGTGTTGTGGAGACCACAACACTCCTCATTCAAAAGTTCTAAGAAAATAAACTTGTTAGTTTTTAATTAGCGAATCTTTGATCTTTTTCATAATGCAACAACTCAACATCTATTGTAAAATCACTCAACTTCAACTTGATTTTACTAGTGCTCGGCATCAACTAAAAGATCACTCAACTTCAACTATCCTTCTCAACAGCTACTAACTTGCTTGACATCCACTAGAATTTTCTTTCACTCAGCTCCAACTAACTTTTTTCTTGGCTTGCACTAACTTTTCTTGGCACCTTCTATCAACTTGGTCAAGCTTGGCAAATGAATTTTGTTCAACCTTATTCTTCTAAACTTTCTAAGTGTAGCCAATCATTTTGTAACCTCAAGTAGATCATCAACACATTATGTTATTACTATCTTAACTGATTCTTACACTTAAATACATAATCATAACTCAACATTTCCTCTAGGTACTTTTGTTACATCTTGTTGATCAAATCCTCCTCATCAATGAACTAAGTGATAGTACTTGAAACACATAAACTATTGCTTTACTAGCATGTAGTAGGTTTGACATCAATGACAAAACAATGATTGAAAAAACACAGTCTTCTTTCAATAATCTTTCCATTCAAATGATCTTTTCAATCACATATCAATAGTTTGTGGTTGAGTTGTTGCTAAAACATGCATGTCTTCCTACCCCTAAACACAATGTGGCTTTGATCTACCACTGATGATAATAGTCACATATGATGGCACTATACTAAGATGTTGTTTGGTCAACAACTAAATAGTGTGATAGGCCGAAAGAATATTAGTAGACAAACATGTACTCATAGCCCTCAAATGGTCTACGAAAGGTTCCATAGATATATCTAGTAGAGATAGGATATCAACCTCATGATACATATCATCAGCTAAAGATGTAGATTGTGAATGTGTCATGTATATGTGCACTCAATTAGTAGACATCTCATGCACCTAGGTCACAATAGTGGAAATCCTCTCTTACACATCTCTACATGTATCATTTGTGACTCCATCTCTAGTTGTAGCTAACTCAAAACATTTTGGCATCACCAAATGATTTGAACCAATCAATTATCATTAATTAATAGGTGCAAGAGAATCAAGCTATCTAAATTTCTTTGAGAACCTACCCTCACCCTACCCAACATGGCTAGGAATACCAGTTTAATCAACATCATGATGTAGATGAAATTGTGAAAATAATTGTTTGTATAAATATAAGGGGAACTCATCCTTTTGGGGCCACATGTGATGTGCAACCAACCAATGAGGATATATAAAAGGAGCCATGAATGGATCACTACACCTAATATCATAGTACCCTCTAACCATTTTGAATAGTTGATAATATGGGAACCTAATCTTCACACTCTCCACTAACACCATCTCATCTATCTCCCTCCACCTCAAACCACCACTAATAGTGCTATGGGATAGAGTACTATAAAATGTGTCCAAACTAAGACAATCATAAGGGTTATAACATTGGATATTATGCATCATACTGATCAACTCATCTCTAATGGTAATCACCTTATCCCTATGTTATAGGGTCTGTAGATCCTATAAGCTCTGATCAATAGCATCAAGTGTGCTCTGTAAGCATTGATTTTTCTAAATGAAACATATCTACCTATCTTTGCTACTACTAGTGGCTCTATGTGATGATCCACTATGGGGATGACCATGTATACTAGCCTCTCTAGAATCACTACCACCAAATTCCATATAAACAAACAAAACAAGATAGATGATAATAGAGATATGCACATGCATATATACATATAGACACATTATTTAAAAGATTAATTTAATCAAAACACACTAAATCAATCTTGCTAAAAAAACCTAATGAACAAAATATAAAGAAATGTTAGGGTTGGGGAGAGAGAGAGAGAGAGAGAGAGAGAGAGAGAGAGAGAGAGAGAGAGAGAGAGAGAGAGAGTTGGGAAATAGAGAGAGATATGGATACAAGGTTGGGAGTTAGTGAGAGGTGAGGGTTTTAGTGTTTGACTTAGAGTTTCATTAGGTCAACCCTAGTTCATGAATTTGTTTTTTATCTAAATTTTCTTCTATAAAACAAATGAGAAACTAATTTCATTCAATTAGCTTTGGAGAAACAATTGTATATGAGCAATGTTAGTATGCTAATAGAAACCAAATTTAAATAAAGCTTCTACAAATCAAATAAAATTCATAAACTTGAAGATAGACTAAGATGAGCTCTCAATTGAGAATATGAGCCATTAATGGGCTCTCTCAAGGAGAAGCTCTTTTGTTGAGTGGCTTTATCTAAATAGATAGGATGTATGCTTAAGCTTATGCTTCAAAAAGGGCTTCAAATGGAGTTGGAATTTGGGTGTGAGTGTATGGTTTTGATATAAAATGGCTTCTTAAAATGGGATTATGACTTTACTTCATGGATTGTGTTTTTTTGCAAAGGGGAAGGATCCAATTTATAGGCAAGAGGCTTGAGGGATTGATGGCTAAGATGCAAGGATGGGAAAAAGCTCATGGAGGGCTCAGATTGCATGATAGGAGATCACATGGATTGTGCTTCCTTATAGCCAATCAGAGAGTGACACATGTCACAGGGTGAGAGGATGGAGGAAAGGGGAAGGATGAGTCAACAAAGGAGGCTCAAGGGATAAAATCTTCATAAAGACCCTCATAATGGCTTGTAAGAGCAATGAAAGGGCTTGGAAGAGTCATTTATGGCTTAGTGGACTTCATAAAGTTTTATGGTTGGGATATTTTGAGGGAGATGACAGGAATTTCGACTTGGGCTTGATTAGAAAGGCTTTAAGCTTGCTTAGGATTGTGTAAATGATTAGAGGATGTATTAGGATGGTTTAGGATTAGCTTAGGGATAGGCAAGTGGATGGCATTTAATGAGGGTGGGTGAAGGAGGAGATATTTGTTAACTTTGGCTTGGGTTTGTAAGTCTTAACCCATGTTTAGGGAATGTGACAAGGTTAGGAGGGGATTAGGATTAGGTTTAAAGACGTCTTCTAGAAGAGTCTAGACTTCGAATGAGGATAAAGACTTTCTAGAATAGTCTAGAACTTCCTAGATGGGGATGAAGACTTTCTAGAAGAGTCTAAAACTTCTTAGGATGAGGATAAATTAGATTTTTAGGAAATAAATAAATTTTTATTTATTTCAAGGGTTTGGGTTGAGGAGATATTTATTAAAACTTTTTTCATAAACATGAGGATTAATATTTAATCTTAATTAAATATTTTGAGTTGGGATTAGGGGTAGGAAATGATGGGATTAGCCTTTAATCAAAATTAAAGAAGGATTAGAAGATTTTTGAAGAGGTTAGTGGTCTTAAGGAAATTGGCCAAGTTTTGGGCAAAAAGTCAATTAATTATTTTTTTTTGGGATTTTTGGTCAATTTATTAATTAAATAATTAATAAATAAGGAAATAATGTTTAAATAAGATTTAAACATTTTTGGGAGGGATTCCTTAATTAAATATTTTTAATTAAGATAAAGGGATTTAATGGCATAAAAATTAATTAATTAATTAATTAATTAATGATGATGTCATTAGAATTTTTTTCAAAAAATAAAAATACTTTATTTTCTAAAAGATTTAGGTATCTACATTTTGCCCCTCTTTGATGTGATGCTACAGGTGGCATGGCATCAAAGATAAGAAAATAAGATGCCCAAGGCTAGAGCAGAAGAGGAGAGAATGGACTGCGAGATGCCCCCTCAAGAAGGCAGTAGGGAGAGAAAGCAAGGCTTGACGGCTTCTTGAAAAGTACAAGAATTTGAGATGAGCAAAGAGACTCGGATTGGCTTAAGAGAAGAGGTTTGGTTAGCTCAAACTCTCACTACGGGAGAATGATAAAGGGAGAATCAGAGGCACAAGAGGAAGCAAGCTTAAGATCTCAGGGATTGCAGAGGATGAAGGGGTGGAGCTCTATAAAAAGGAATCTAGGATAGGGAGATGGATGATGGGATAATAAAGCTGATGCAATAGGATTTCAAAGAGTCAAATTGGCAGAAGATGGGTTTCAGAGATCCTTAGGACTAGGATTGTGGAGCTTGAAAGATGAGGCTTGGTGGATTGATTGGATTGGTGGATCCCTAAGACTAGGATTATGGATCCCTAAAGCTAAAAGTGCAGATTGATTCAAAGAGATACTGATGCATAAGCTGGGGTAGGAGAGATAGATGTTGGATATGGATAGGGGATAATGGAGATGAAGGGAAACCATTGAATCTTTTTTAAGCAGGGGGATACTTCAAAGAGAAGTACTCCCATGTAGTTGAGGACTAGATTTTCTATAGGACTATTGGTTAATTGCCAAGGTTACCAAGAACATCAAGACCTTTTAACCAACTGTCCAGAGGACTGATAGACTGACTCAAAACAAACATGCAAGGATTGCCCCAGCATCACACATGAATCCTTGAGGAAGTAGTGTGGAACCAACACTGGGTAACCCACAAGAAAAAAAGAAAAACAAACAAAAGACCTAATCAAGACCTTACGCTCAGATTGCCCCATTTGTAGTATACCATGATATGAAAGATCGTGGCAACCTTGAGGAGGGAGAAAGGATATTTCTTGGAAAAGATACTTCAAGACCTAAAAGGGAAGATTCCAAATCAAAAGAAAGAGAAAATCCAAAAGAGAACTATTTTCCAATGAGATGGGTAGGATGAGGTACTAATGGACCAAGATCAGACATGTGGAAAGCTATATCCTACAAGGATCTATCAGAGAGCACCTAAGCTGATGGATTTTGGATGAGTGATGCGTCTGGCAAGCTGAACTAAGAAGGATAACACTTTGGTGATAGGAGATCTAGCTAAAGGATGCATTGGAATAGCTAACCAAGGGTTGTGGGATGTGTGCAAGATGTTGATCAAGGAGGAACTGACATGAATGCTAGATAGATACAATGGTACTTTGCTAAAGAGGATGTACAAGCTGACGGACCAAGATATGTTACAAATGTACAAGGTTGTTCATGTTTTGGTTTTTGTGAGATGGAAATGTTCATGAAGGATGGGATGTTTTCAATAGTTGATAGGCATATAGGTAGATGGTTTGTGAAAAGCTTAATGAAAATGGGATTCTTTGTGTACATGTGATAGGATACAAGCTAGGATACAAGATTTGGCATAAAATACAAGCTGGAATATGGTACAAGCTTTGGACAATATTTGGATATACAAGCTATGATACAAGGGATGATACAAGATTTACAAGCTAGGGTACAAGATTTACAAGCTGAGGTACAAGATTTACAAGCTTTACAAGAGGTATTTACAAGCTTCATTATATTTTGGATATTTGGTTGGAACACCAAGGGAACAAGCAATTTTTTTATTGGACTGTGAATGGATGGATGAATGATAGGATAGTGATAGATAATGGATTAGTCTTAGTACACAAGGTGCCTAAATTACTAGGTTTTCACCAAGGTACCTATCCAAGGTGCTTGAATTGCCAAGTTTTCACCATTGGACTCTTATTTCTCTTTACTATTTTTTTGTATTTTTCAAAAGCTAGGTATACCAAGGATCTTCAAGCATAGAACTTCTTAAGATGAATGATGTTAGTAGGATCATTCAAGAGTTCTCCTTTTGGTGTAGATAGCTTATAGGCTCCAGAGCCAAAGGAGGCAGTGACAACATAAGGACCAAGCCAGGTAGGTTCAAACTGGCCTTTCTTTTCTTGATCAGCTTGGACTTTCATTTTTTTTTTTGAGGATCATGTCACTTGGCTAAAAGTGTCGTGAAAGCACCTTCTTGTTGAAATTCCTTTTGAGATGAGTTTGATAGACTATGAGATGTTCATAGGCTTGTTGTTGCTTCTCATCTAAGAGATCTAGTTGGGTGAGTTGAGCTACTCTATATACTTCATCTGATATTTGCCCTTGCAAAGATATGCGCAAGGAGGGAAGTTCAACCTCTATGGGTAGTACTTCTTTGACACCATAGACTAAGGAGTATGGATTTGTGCCTGTGGATGTATGGAAGGAAGTTTTATAGGCCCATAGGGCTGGCTTTATTTGTAGGTGCCAATTGCAGCCAGAATCATTGACAACTTTCTTTAGGATTTTGAGGAGGGTTTTGTTAGTTGCCTCTACCTAGCTGTTACCTTGTGGGAAACATGGGCTAGAAAAGTGGTGATGGATGCAGAGGGAAGTGCATAATTCTTCCATGTTGAGATTTTCAAAGTTACCTCCGTGTTCGGTGAAGATGGTGGATGGGATGTCAAAGCAGCAAACAATGTGGTACAAGATGAACTTGGAGACCTGAACTCCTGTAGCTGAGACTAGGGGGACTGCTTCCACCCATTTAGTGAAATAGTCTGTAGCTATTATTATCCATTTATGTCCATCAGATGAGAGAGGTGTGATAGTTCCAACTAGATCAAGGCCCCAACATGCAAAATGCCAAGGTGGTGCAATAGGCTGTAGATCCTGTGCTGGAGCGTGCACAAGATTTGTGTGCTGCTGACATGGGAGACACTTTCTGACAAAGTCACATGAGTCTTCTTCAATGGTAGGCCAATAGTAGCCTACTCTAAGGATTTGTTGCATGAGGACAATACCACTCATGTGGGCACCGCAAAGTCCAGAGTGTACTTCTTTTAATGCCATCGTGGCCTCATTTTCATCTAAACATCAAGAGAGAGTATCATGATAACCCTGACGATATAGGGTATTGGCTATGATAACATAGTAGGATGATTTTTGGATGAGGTTTTGGCATTGGGTATGTGTGAGGTGAGGGGAGATGATACCATCTTTAAGGTAAGCATGAATCTCATTGTACCAAGGGGATTGGGGACCAACCAAGATACAAACATAGTTTGAGTCATCATTTGCATAGGCAGGTGTGAGGAGTTGCTCGACTAAAAACTCATACTGCATAACCACTTGAGGAATTTCCAAGAGTGAGACGATAGTATCCATAGCATCTGCTGCTTTGTTCTGTATTCGAGGTACTTGTGTAAACTGAAGCTTTGTAAAATGTTGGGTTAGCTGATCAACTAGCTCTTTGTAGGGTAATAAATTTTCATCTTTGGTTTGATATTCATTTAGGGCTTGCTTGATGATGAGCTGAGAATTGCCAAAGATTTGTAACTCAGTGATGTTCCATTCTACAGCTATCTTTAATCCTGCTATGAGAGCCTCATATTCATCTATATTGTTGGTGCTAGGGAATTGTAGCTTGAAGGCTTTTGGAATGTAATCTCCTTGAGGTGTGACCAACAATATTCCTACCCCTGATCCATGAGAAGTATATGAGCCATCAAAATAAAGCTTCCATGGGGGTTGTTCTTCAATTAAAAAAATACGCTCATTTAGAAATTCTGTGATCAAAGGATATGTATCTACTAGAGGCGCATCAGCTAGGTGATCTACTATAGCTTGTCCTTTGATTGCCTTTTTTTCCACATACTAGATGTCAAATTTGCTAAGGAGCATAACCCATTTGGCCAAAGGACCTGTAAGTGTTGTTCTGGAGAGCATATACTTGAGAGGGTTGATCTTGGAGACTAGTTGGATGGTATGACTTAGCATGTAATGGCGAAGCTTTTGAGTTGAGAAAAAAATTGCCAAACAAGCTTTTTCCATAGGAGTATAATTGAGTTCATAACCAACTAGGGTTCTACTGATGTAGTAGATGGCTCTTTCTCTGCAATAGTCATCAAGCTATGCTAGAAGTACCCCTAGAGCAGTAGGTGTTGCTGATATGTACAAGAACAAGGGATGACTAGGAACTAGTGGAACCAAGATAGGGGGATTGATGAGATACTGCTTGAGATGATCGAAGCTGTGTTAACATAAAGGATCCCACTTGAAGTTTTCATCCTTCTTTAGTAAGTGTGCAAACAATGTACACTTATCTGCAAGCTGGGAGATGAAGTGCCAAATGGATTGAAGCTTTCCCTGAAGAGTGCGAAGCTGTCATAGTGTCTAGGGAGGAGGTATGTCTAAGATAGCTTTGACCTTCTTGGGGTCAATCTCTATACCTCATTTAGAAACTATAAAGCCTAGAAGCTTGCCAGATGTGACCCCAAAGACACATTTCTTGGGATTCAACATGAGATGATATTTGGCTAACCTATCAAAGACTTTCTCTAGGTCAACAAGATGATCCATGAAGGTATGAGATTTGACCAAGATATCATCCACATAATCCTCCAAAATGCTATGGATAAGATCATGGAAAATGGCTGTCATAGCTCTTTGATAGGTAGCCCCAACATTCTTTAGGCAAAAAGACATCATGTTGTAGCAAAAGATTCCCCAAGGGGTAGTGAATGCTATCTTATGCTGATCCTCTTCTGCAATCTTGATTTGATTATACCCAGAAAATCCATCCATGAGGGACAGAATTTCATGTCCAACTATAAGATCTACAATCATATCTATGTTGGGCAAGGGAAAATCATCTTTTGGACAAGCTTTGTTAAGATCTCTGAAATTAGTGCAGATTTTGATGTCACCAGAAGGCTTAGTGATGGGGACCATGTTGGAGATCCACTTTGAGTAGTTGATAGGTTAGATAACCTTAGCAGCTAACATTCTTTCTAATTCAAGTTTGACCAGTAATGCCACCTTGGGGTGCATTTTTCTAAGCTTTTGTCTGACGGGATTGATCTTTGGATTGACTACAAGATGATGAACTACAAGCTTTGGATCCAGTCCTGGCATGTCTTGATATGACCATGCAAATTGGCCAATGTTCTCTCTTAAGACCTCAAAGAGGATGTCAGCTTGATCTTGTGATAGGGATGCAACAATGTGAACAAGTCTAGGGATCTCTAAAGAACTGATGTTGACTTCTCTAGTATCCTCAATTAAAATAGAAGACACCTCTGGTTGATTATCTTGAGGAGGCAATGCTAAATCCTCATGTTCTACTTGTGACTCTAGATTTTCTTGCTGAGGGGTTCTCTTCGCTGCCTTAGCTAGTCTTGGATTCACCTTAGTTCTAGTTTTGGGTGTATTGGAACTAGGTTGGGGATTTTCTCTAAAATACCCCTTGGGATCTAGCTTATAGATATAGGCAGAATCTAGCTTTGTTTGCTTGTGAGAAGTTTTAGCTCCCATGAATCTCAAAAGTGCTTCCTTTGATGTGAACTCATCAATGTGTATGATGCTTGGTTGGTCCCAATCTATGAGTTGTGGATAGGCGAGTGGTAGGTCAATGAAATGGATGAATAGTTCTTGGAGAACAGAGTCTCCGAGGAAGATTTGGTCTGGGATATCGTCGTAGGCTCTATTTTCAACTTCCTTAGGAATGTCTTCAATTTTGACAAGGTCGCAGTGAATGTTTGAAAAAGTGTGACTGTTCTCATTGGTGCCCCCAGTTATGGGTATGCCAAAGCTAAGACCTGACTTTGATTCCCACTTGTGTGCATTGATGGGGCACTCTATGCCTCTTTCTTCTGGTCCTAGACCACCACCTTGATAGTTCCATTTTTTAGTGATGAGCTTATGTTCTTGGGGATACTTTTGGCTGAAGTGATCAAGGCATGCTTGATTTCTTGGAGGTGCATCCTTATGTAACCAATTGTTGATATCTAGAGTGAGCTCCTGATGAAGAGGGATTTTTGAGGATTCAAAGGTTGTTGGGCCAAATTGTTTGTATTGAGGAGGTGGAATCTCCTTAGCTCTGTGATATGTCAGTTGTCCATGGGCATGTGGATCAAGTGGGAGTGCCCCGACAACAAATGCATCTAACAGATTATATTCTCCAGAGCCTTTGTTATTGATCTTCACGGTAGATAGGGTGGAGGCGAGGATGGTTTCTAGGTCATTACAAGTGTGGGATGAGCTAGCAATGGCTATGCCGATATCAATTCTAGGGAAATGGTTTGCATATGAAGCTTCAATTGCATTGCAGTAAGCAAAGGGTTCTGGATCGGCATGGATGGTTACCTCAGTACCCTGATGCAAAAATTTGATGCACTGATGGTAAGTGGATGGAACATCTTTCATGGCATGAATCCATGGGCGACCAAGGAGGATGTTAAATGGTAGGTTTAGATCAATAACATGCTAGAGTGTTTCTTGGATGACTAGCCCAACCTTGATTGGCAGCAAAATAGTTCCTTCCTTTGTTCTTTCCAAGTTGTCATAAGCTTTGATGGTGATAACCTCACTAATGATATCTGCCTCAGTATACCTAGCTTGTTTTATGAATTTTAGGGTGCAAATATTCAAGGCTGATCCACTATCTATCACTACTCATTTTACGGCAAAATTGGATACCATAATGGCTATGCGGAGTGGAAGGGTGTGATCTGGCTCGACCATGGGTATGTCGGTGGGTTTAAATGATAGGGCACATGAGGAGGATAGGTGTCCAATGAGATTACAAAATTTAGTAGCATTGATATCTAAAGGGACATGGGATTCTATGAGAACACTATCAAGGATGTTTTTGTACACAGGACTAGTGTGGAGAAGGTCTAAAATGGAGATTTGGGCTGGCATGTTCCCAAGGTGTTCCAAGATATTGTATTGGATTTTTTATGGAGCTGATGGTTCTGGTGAAACTGGTGGCCTATGATGTTAAATTGTGCTCTTTGAGTGGTGACTGCACACTCATTGTTTGGTCCTTGGATATTGATAACATTGACAGAGGGCTCTTTCTTGGATATACAACCTATGAAGCTACCATAATCTATATAGGATGAAGTGTGGTCATTGTTCTTCCCATGTTGTTGGTTTGGTTGGTAGTTGTTGGTGTTGTTGTTGTTGGTTTGGATAGGTGCTTTTCCAAGATTTTGGTTGTTGTGAGGGGGAAAAGCATTTTGATAGATCTGTAAGCCTATATTGGGAGAGGTTTGGGCACCAACGGTGATTTCTTTCCGATCAATAAGGTCCTGCACATAATCTTTTAGTTTCATGCATCTGAGGGTGGTGTGACATTTTACCCTATGAAATTTGTAGTACTCATTGTCTTTGTACCATGCAGCTTTGGATTGGCTTGGTTTAATTTTCTGGGTAGGAGGAATTTTGATGAGGTTTTCCTTAGTCAATTTCTCAAAAATGACATCCAATGGCTCACCAAGGGATGTATAATTTCTAGGTGCAAGTTGGAACTTGGGCTTTGGTCCTGCAGCTACATTGATGACATTAGATTAATTGCTAGACCCTTGAAAGTTGGGTCTTGGATTGTGGCCTTGGTAGCTTTGGTGATTTTGGTGTTGGTAGTTGATAGTTTGTTGATTGTTTGGTTGATAAGGTGGTTTGGACTGATTTTGGGAAGGACCAACAATATTCACATGTCTAGTGTCAGTGATGTCATCTGTTGCAACGTGCTTTTTTTTGTTCCAATACCTAGACTTGTCATTGGAATGTGATTGATTTTGGCTGGCTTCCTTGTAAATCTTGACCATAGCATCTTTAATGAGTCCTTGCTCAAGGATCATTCCTTTTTCTTTGATATCTTTGTAGGTCTGCAAACAGTTCATGGTCATGTGGTGAGCCAAGCTGGGATGGGCACTATCAATAAACATTTTCACCAAATGGAATTCTGGCAAGGTGCAAGATATGTGGGTGGTAAGGGTTTGCCATCTTTGCAGATATTCGGGAAGGCTTTCTCCACCTTTTTGCTTAGTGTGGACAAGATCAACTACTAAGAGCTCTGTTTCAACAAGATGGGCATATTGGGCTACAAATGCCTTAGACAATTCAGCAAAGTTTTTAATTGTGCCATATGGGATTCTATAAAACCATTCAAGAGCTAGTTTGGCCAAGCTTTTGGGAAAGAGATGCAAGACGAAGACGTCACCATATGCCACTTCTTGGTAGTGCATGTAAAATTCTTTGATATGTGTGACAGGGTCTCCTTTTCCTCTGAATTTTTCAAACTTGGGTATCTCAAAGTGTTTGGGAAATGGTGTCATGGTAATGGCTCTATCAAATGGGTAAGGACACACATTTTCAAACTTGAAGGTTTTTGGATCATTTCCCTCCTAGATGTTCTTCAAAGCTATCTTCATGACTTCCCATTCTAAATTAATGGGTGATGGTTGGGGTGCACCTAATGTAAGAGTGCCCTGAGGTAGGTATGTGCTAAATGGGGCAATGAAACATGGATGGCTTTGAGGTATGGGCTGGTAGGGATTGTACATTGCTTGGGCAACTAAATGGTGGATTATGGGTTGCTGAGGTGGAGGAGGCACATATTGCTGCATGTGTTGTGAGGCTTGCTACTGATATGAGATTTGGGATAGGGATTGAGGGACATAGGCTAGCTGTGGGATAAATGGATTGCTTTGTGGAGGTAAGGTATAAGATGATTGTTAAGCTTGGAGAAAGGATCGGGGAGCTTGTGGAACTTGACTTGGGATTTGAGGAGTTTGACCAATATATGTGAGTTGTGCCCCCATTTGGGAGGGTATCATGGCAAAGGAGGTGAAGTAATTGGTGGTTGGTGGTGGTGGATTTCCTCCTAGAAGTGGCATAGAAAAATAGTTAGTAATAGGAGGTAATGGATTAGTTGGTGGTGGAGGTGGTGGGAATGTAAAGCTTGGGAATGGAACTGGTGGGGTTTGATAGCTTGGTGGCTAGATTTGGAAGCTTGGTAGAGTGGTGGCAGGAGCTTGGGTCAATTGAGAGCTTGGTAGAACATTGGTAGTAGCTTGTGGGGTTTGATAGCTTTGTGGAGTGAGGGCAGTAGCTTGTGGATTTGTGGCTGATGGCACTAAGCTCCAAGGACCCAGTAGAAATGATGGAATTGTGCTTTGAGCTAAGGTAAACAAGCTAGGGGTGATGAAAGGTTGATTTCTTGGCCCCATGGGTGGCATCTCGGTTGTATATTGCTGAGGTTGGCCAAAGATGCTAGCACTGATCTGGGAGATGGGTGGATTTGGAAGGCTGGGTTGGAGAGCACTAGCAGCAATAGTGAAGGGAGTGAATGATGAGGTGTTTTGGGTAAAGGGGGTTTGGGATGGAGTGGTATGGACCAATGGTGGAGTGGTGGTGGCTGGATTGGCTTGTGGAAGGGAGATTTCAACTTGAGTGGAGGCTGGTATGTTTGGGTCTGTTGGATCATAAGGATTGGCTTGAGGCTCTTCTTTTGGCACATATTGATGATAATTTGAATCATAAGAGCCTATTGGGAGTGGTAGTTGTCCAAACAATGAGTGAGATGGATCTGATAAGGGAGGAGGTCTTCCAAATTCGAAGGTTCCTATATTGTCCCTTCGAAAGTTAGCCATGATTGTTTCTTTGTTCTTGTCTATAATGACCAATACTGCATTTCCTAGTTGGTTCATGAAAGCTTCAATGTTAGTAGGTGATGGTATAGTGTTCTCTAAGCTAAAGGATGGTTGAGTGCTCAAGGGGAGCGATGCTATTTGATCCAAATGATAGGGTTCCATTGTTTCTTTCTTCTTCTTGGCTAAGCGAGTGATGGGTGGCATAAAAATGTTCCTAGGGATGAGATGCAACAATGTTGATGGATGCCAAGGGGGAAGGCTTTTCTATGCAAATGATTTCCTTGGTTGAGGCAAAGCTATATGACAAACCTAAGGAGGATTGGGTTGGGGATTCGAACTTCAAAGATATGTTGCCAAATCATGAAAGGTCTACTTTCCTATGTGCAAGCTTGGTGGTGATTGTGTCAACTTAAGGATAGATTGATGATCCGTTAGGAAAAACACAAGATTGACCACTTGTGGATCCCAACCTTTAGCTCAAGGTGATGAGGGATAACAAGTGATAAAGCTAGATTACCCTAGATAAAGCTCTGTCAAAGGGATAACCTTGGTGAGATTGGTGGATTTTTAAGATGGTAGGAATGGTAGACTTTTGCAAGGTGACAACAATTTTGAAGGCTCGAATGTGAAGTTTAGGCTTTTGGGATGCTAGCTAGGTTTGAGGGGATTGGTTTGGTTCTAAGGAAAATATCTAAATGAGATGGGTGAGCTAAAATTCTTAAGGGGATGACTAAGGGTGGCTGGCTTACTTACAAGGATGACTCTAAAGTGAAGCTTATGCAAGAAGATGTGGAGAAACAAGGGGGTCTAATCATAGAAATCATGCCTAATTGGTAAGACATAAGCAGGGTTAAGTCTTGGATGCTTGCTAAATCTAATAGTGCGATCTAACCAGGCATCTTGATAGGTTTCGTCAACTGCTTTGTCTTCTACTTTGTGGAGTTTGGCAATTCGAGGGCTTGGTATTACTTCCTTTGTCTTGACTGAAATTTTTTGGTATGCCTGAGATGGCTTGAGTTTGGCTTTGTGAAACTTTTGTTTGGGTTTGGGTTCTTCTGACATAAATTCCTGAATCTGCTTGGCTTAGAGAGATTTTGGTTGTTTTGCTTCAATGTGTTCAACTTCTAAAATAAGCAGTCACTATGCTAAGTGTGCCCTAAGCTAGGATTGACCAAGTTTGGCAAACATTTATTTAACAAGTAAAAAATCAAGCAATAGTTAGGAACAACCAGATGCAAGTTTTTAATTCTCAGAATGTGATACTTGTGCCAAGTAGTGTGTATGTTTTACAAATGTTTCGATCAATCACTTCAAACACATTAGCACCCTAGATGGTTGTCTGCAAAGCTGACAGTTGGTTTAGCTAGGGAGTCCTCGATATACCTAAGGTACATGAGGCCCAAATCTATAGATTAAAATAAAAGATGTCACATAGCTGAGAGGAGCGGTAACCCACTTCTCCTCTTTCACTTCTCAAGGGTATAAAGTTCCTTGAGGCTTAGCCTGAGTGACAAAATCTTGATCCCAAGAGAGGTGTCTTTGGATTCACCTCCTGATCTTTATACTCCAATAAAATGCTGGAGTTGAGGTCATCCCAAGGGGTGATGAAATCCTCAAGCAGGCCTCCTAAAATTTAAACAAGATTTTTTATCCTAATCTTATGCACCCAAGATGGCCTCGAAAGATGACAAGGGGAGAGAAGACTTGGGTGATCTTGGGCTAAAAGACATAATTCTTTTCCAACTAACACTTAAGTTTTTTGGATCTAGACCTTGCAAACACACATGTTTAGGATGCAAATGTTCAATTCCAACTTGAAGTGTTAACAAAAGTAAAATTGATTGAAGAATGAATACACCAAGAAGATTTAGGGTCAACAAAAAGTAAACTCCCATGCCCGGAGGCCCTCCACGTCAAGTATCGATTGATTTTTCTTTAAGGCATTCAAGATTGAGTATGAGTTTGTTTTAAGCCCAAAATAAAGATGTGTAAAACTCAATTTCAAGCATGCACCCGGAGGCCCTCCACGTCAACATTTGTTTAATTTTTATGCCCAAATGAAGTGTTAGCGAGACTAATGTGCATTCAAAAAAATTTCTATCTTAGAAAAACCAATAAAAACTAAAGTGAGTGGAATTTGATTTTTGTGGAGCACTTAACACCTTCTTAGGTAGACCCATCCCCATATATGGCATTGATATTGCAACCAATGGTTAGAATGATGGGTGATTAAAGAGGGTGAGTCCAACAACAAATTCACTCAAAGTGTCTTTATTTATTTTTATAACTTAGAAAGTTTCTAAAATGTAGATTCTTTTTATGTCCCAAAAGATGAAGTGTGAGATACTGTAATGATTAATTGACCTTTTGCATTCAAGATTTGATTTGTTGTTTTAATCATGAATTCATTAAAAAAAAAAACTTGATTTTAATCCATGGCACTCAAGAGTGATTTTAGCAATATGAATTCAAAGACAAGTGATTAAACATTCAAGTTTTTTCCTTTGAGCATTCAAGATTGAGATTTTGCCTGTTGTTTTAAGAACTTTGAAGTGCTTTTTTTTAACCTTAGATCATTCAAGATTTTTTTGGACTCAAAAGTGAAAATGACTCTTTGGACTTTGGTTTTCATTCAAGATTTTGTGTTCTAGTTTGCATGTTTTAAGTCCAAAAATGATATTCCTAGATTGTTTTGATGCATGAAAAACCTAAGAAACATTCAAGATTTTGCAACAAGACATTTGTTTGGAACAAATAACAAAGCTTTTAGGACAATTTTGGCAACCATTTAGGACTCTTAGTTTTCATGAGATTTTTAAAAGAACTTTAAAATATTTGCAAATGAGGTTCATTTTATCCTTGATTGATGCTTTGAGTTTAATTTAGATTTTAGTGTGCACTTGGTGTTGACTTTGAACCTTTTGAAATGGAAACTCGAAGTTCTTTTTAAATTCCCAAAAAATGAAGTGTTCCTAACTTTGCATGAATGCATCTAAAACCTTGATGTTGCAAGGATGCAAATCATTGGATTGGTTTAGTTTCACTTGTTAAAAGATTTTTTATTTTTTTTTGCAAATTTTTAGTTTTTAATGGATTTAAGTATGATTTGGGGGTTCATTTTAAGCACTTAAAAAAAAGTGTGTGTGATTTTGCTTCCTTAAAAAAAAAAGGCCAAGATCTCTCACAAGAAGAAGAAGAAGAAGAAGTAGATGGAATAAGACGAGTATAGACAAGAAGAGGAAGAAGAATTTCAAGTGCTTTGTCCACCTATAAGCTTGAAAAATCTGCAAACACTATGAGATAGACTATGAGTTCCTTTGTCTTCTTCATGCTCATGTGGACCTACAAAACCAATTTATACAATCCTACCAATCACAAAAAAAAGCAAAATTAGCCAAAATTAGCAAATGACATACAAAACTTGACTAAAAAAGCTAATGAAGATGACCCATGTGGGGTCCCACCGGGCGTGCTAAAATGTATATGAGCAATGTTAGTATCCTAATAGAAACCAAATTTAAATAAAGCTTCTACAAACTAAAAAAAATTCATAAGCTTCAAGATAGACTAAGATGGCCTCTCAATTGAGAATATGAGCCATTGATGGGCTCTTTCAATGAGAAGCTCTCTTGTTGAGTGGCTTTGTCTAAATAGATAGGATGTATGCTCAAGCTTATGCTTCAAAAAGGGCTTCAAATGGAGTTGGAATTTGGGTGTGAGTGTATGGTTTTGATGTAAAATGGCTTCTTAAAATGGCATTATGACTTTACTTCATGGATTGTGTTGTTTTGCAAAAGGGAAGGATCCAATTTATAGGCAAGAGGCTTGAGGGATTGAGGGCTAAGATGCAAGGATGGGGAAAAGCTCATGGAGGGCTCAGATTGCATGAGAGGAGAGCACATGGATCGTGCTTCTTTATAGCCAATTAGGGAGTGACACATGTCATAGGGTGAGAGGATGGAGGAAAGGGGAAGGATGAGTCAACAAAGGAGGCTCAAGGGATAAAATCTTCATAAAGACCCTCATAATAGCTTGTAAGAGCAATGAAAGGGCTTGGAAGAGTCTTTTATGGCCTAGTGGGCTTCATAAAGTTTTATGGTAGGGATATTTTGAGGGAGATGAGAGGAATTTTGACTTGGGCTTGATTAGGAAGGTTTAAGCTTGCTTAGGATTGTGCAAATTATTAGAGGATGGATTAGGATGGTTTAGGATTAGCTTAGGGATAGGCAAGTGGATGGCATTTAATGAGGGTGAGTGAAGGAGGAGATATTTGTTAAATTTGGCTTGGGTTAGTAAGTCTTAACCCATGTTTAGGGAATATGACAAGGTTAGGAGGGGATTAGGATTAGGTTTAAAGACATCTTCTTGAAGAGTCTAGAGTTTGGATGAGGATAAAGACTTTCTAGAATAGTCTAGAAATTCCTAGGATGAGGATGAAGGCTTTCTAGAAGAGTCTAGAACTTCTTAGGATGAGGATAAATTAGATTTTTAGGAAATAAATAAAGGTTTATTTATTTGAAGGGTTTGGGTTGAGGAGATATTTATTAAAACTTTTTTAATAAACATGAGGATTAATATTTAATCTTAATTAAATATTTTGAGTTGGGATTAGGGGTAGGAAATGATGGGATTAGCTTTTAATCAAAATTAAAGAAGGATTAGAAGATTTTGGAAGAGGTTAGTGGTCTTAAGGAAATTGGCCAAGTTTTGGGCAAAAAATAAATAAATAAATTTTTTTGGGATTTTTGGTCAATTTATTAATTAAATAATTAATAAATAAGGAAATAATGTTTAAATAAGATTTAAACATTTTTGGGATGGATTCCTTAATTAAATATTTTTAATTAAGATAAAAGGATTTAATGGCATAAAAATAAATTAAATAATTAACTAATTAATTAATAAATGATGATGTCATCAGGAATTTTTTTCAGAAAATAAAAAATACTTTATTTTCTAAAGGATTTAGGTGTCTACAACAATCACAATAACAATCATAATCCAAACACCCAGTCAAGCATGGAGCAAATAAATCTTTTCCAATTGAAAATACATTCGTAGAATTTCAAAACCCTACCTTGTGTTGATGTTAAAATTTGACAGCCAGATGAGAATTCCTACTACAAGAAAAATCCTTCAAGCCATAAAAATTCTTTTATTTTCCAAACCCCCTGAGTTGCTCTCCAAAACCTGTGTTTGTAATAATGACCCAAAAAACCCTCTAATATAGAACTCTAATTACCTTTTAGGCTTTTTGTCTCCATGAGTTCTAAATTATAATTATTTTATTTTATTTTATTATACCTTTCATGCACAATCAATCCACTTTTAAAATTAGAATATTCTTTTATTATAATTTATTTACTCCTCAACTTTATTATTTAATGTAATTTCATAAGAAATATATTTATTTATTATTTAATTAATAAAGATAACTTAAGTGCTTGCCTAATGAAATGATGAAATTCACGAAAAAAGTAAGGCACACAGCAAGACTCAACAATAAAAGGAAAATTTGCCAAATGCTCCCATGAATAATTCCAAAATTTGTAATCACCATAAACAAGCTTCAAATCATTAGGAGATAGAAGGGAAGACCTTTCTTCCAATCCAAAATTGTTTTGAAGTTTTAGCCGCAAACTCGAAAGAGTGATGAAGTAGTAAAATAACTAAAAAGCTTAATAATTTTGAAAACCTAGTCTGGATCCATACATATCAAAGTGCAGTCATCATCAGTAACCAAAAGAACTTTGATGAAGGTGGATGGCATCAAATCAAAAATTAGGAAATTAGGAGGCATAACAAAGATCAGTCAATCTCAAAACCAAGTGCCATCAAAGATGCATCTGATTAGTGATTGAAGAAACAAGAAGCCTTCTTTAAACTAACCAAATACATCAATGGTGGAGGAAAACAAAATAATTTTATCTTAATCATTAATATTTCAAGCATAGGTCTTCTATGTTGACCCACATAGGTTTCAGAAGAAAATAATATACCAATAGGAATCTCTAAATATTATCTACACTAGTCAAATGCCCTAATGAAAAAACAAAAACCTAATCTGCACCTGCCAAAAAAACCTATAGATAAACCAACTAAGATAGTAGTTATTACACCTAAGCCATTAGTATATATCCTCCCACATAAGGATTAGCTTGTAGTTAATAAGTAGATTGGACTAGTTAACCCGCTTAGAGATACTAACAATGTTGAAAACATTGAAACAATAATTATTAGCAACAAATACAGTGAAGTAAAATGGCAAGAATGCTCAAATCTTAGAATTTATGTGATCTAGAATGGCCCTAAAAGATACAGAGCTAATTTGGAAAAGAACCTAACAAAGATCTCTGGAGTAGAGGTAAGTAACATAACTCCTTTTGAAAAATAATTCTTGGTATTTTCAATGTAAAGATCATAAAACTAGGAACGAACTAGTAGAAATATCAAATTGCTATTACAAAGGAAACCCAATTAAATTTATAGGATGGCAACCTAACTTTAATGAAAATAGTAATCAAAATATACAGACAATAAAATGGATGAAATGTGCAAATATTCCCCCAGAACTAAATGCAATTAATATTATAAAAATAATAGAGAAAGCCCTAGGAGATCTTATAGGTTTCGAAGTAAACCCTTATAAATTAAATAAGATAAGATTCTTAGTCTCAACAAAAATAGAACAGAGGGAACCTATAATGAAAAAATCATAACGAATATCTTTCAATAATTATGAAGGAGAAATCAATGAAATAATAGGAGAAAACTTTAAAAAGGAATTTAAAATAAAAATAATCTAAAAGAAGCATTAAGAAATATCAAGAAAAGGGGAAAGAAGGTATGAAGAATATAAATAAATAAATTAGAGGACAAAGAGAATATAAATAGTCAAGTATTGAAGGAAAAAGAGGTAGAGCAAGAAGATCAAAGGGAAAACATAGGAAAAACAAAAGAGTCAAAGATAAAATGATTTAAAAAAACATGGATTACCAAATTATAATGGAGAAATATAGAAACTATAAAGAGTGCAGACAAGATAAGGAAACTCTACAAGAAATAGAGCTCAATATGAAAAAGATGAATATGCTCTCTCATCAGGTGTTTCTCTTGCAAAATGATCTAGAAAATCAATTTATCATAGCTGACAGTAATCATACATAACATAAAGGAAAATTAGTAATGGGGATAGAATCAAAAAATAATATAGAAAAAGAAAGCAATATAGAGACAAAAGAAAAGGAAGAGGAAATAGACACAGATCAAAGGACAGTGGACAACAATAAACAAAAAACAAAATAATGAGAACAAGAAAAATTATTAATCAACAATAGAGCCCTATAGAAAAGGAAGAAGCAGTGATTAAAAAAGAAAATCATAGCCCTTGCATATTGACAATAGAATTAACTCAATGGATTAATGTTACTATCAGAAAAAGGTCAAATAAAAAAGTTATAAGTTCTGGCAGACACCCATCAATGGGATGGATATGTTCGAATTGGAAAAGGATGAGGAAATCAAGAAAGAGGACAAGACATCTATAGAACCATTAATACCAATGGAAATAGAAACTTTAATTAGAGAAGGAGAACAAAGTAACAGTCAATCAAGAAAACCTAGAGAAGATTGGGAAAATTAGAGAGGAGATATTGTGGCCTAGGAAGAGTTTGAAATCATAGGCAAAAATATCATAAGAGAGGAAGGAGTAAAGAATAGCAAAAATGAGGGGAAGAGAAGACTATAGACGAAGAAGAAGATCCTTTAAATATCCAAATGATTAAAGAGATTTTATTAGAAGGTGAACATGAAGAAGAAGAGTCATAAATATTTGCAAAAGTTTGAAATCAATCGAATTTGGAAAATCTAGGAATTTCCATCAATCAAGAAGGTCTAAAAGCACTGAACTATGGAAAACAAAAACTTAAAAGAGGATGAAAATCACTATAAGAGCTTAGGGGGGTGGTGGGACAAGTAAAGGAACAAATTTGGATGAATGAAATATTACAAAGCAAGAAAGGGAAGAACCTTCCTAAGGAACAATGAGAATAACAACATGGAATGCTAGGGGTCAAAATGCCACTAGTAAGAAATGCTTGTTGAAGCATAACCTCACATTATTTGAATAAGAGATCTTATTAATTCAAGAAAAAAAATTAAATAAAGAAGAAGGAACTAAGTTGGGACATAAGTTAGGGATTTGGAAATCTAAATTTAACAAACCAAATGGAGCTTCAGGTGGGCTGTGGATATTATGGAATTTTTAGGAAATTGATCTAGAAATATTAGCTACTAATCCTAATTAGATGGGATGTAGGGTTGCAAATACTAAAAATAATCTCCATATCATAGTAATAAATTTTTACGGGCCTACCCAAATAGTAGACAAGTTAACAATATGGAATGAGATTAGCTCATTTTAAACTAATCATCAGGATAAGAACTTCATAATTGGAGGAGACTTTAATGCAATATTAAAAAGTGAGGAAAAATATGGGGGGATACAAACAATCGCAAGAGAAACAAATGATTCTAGAGAATGAGAAAAAAATAATTCATGTATAGATATACCAACTAAAAATGGAATATATATGTGGAATAACAGACGAAAAGATTTCAGCTACATAGTAGAAAGGTTGGACAAATTCTTTTTTAAAGGAGACTTAAGAAACTTGAATAGAGAAATCCAAGCAAAGATTTTACCGCTGGTAGGCTTAGATCACTTTCCTATCAAAATTGATATCAAGGAACCATCTAAACCGACCAAAAATCCATTTAAATGCAAAAAAATGTGTTTCCTTGATAAAAATTTTATGGGCAACATAAAAGAATACTGGAAAGAAGGACAAGTTCAAGGATAAAAAATGTTCTACTTTGTATCCAAATTAAAAATGGTAAAGGAAAATATTCTAAAATGGAATAAAACACAATTCAATAACATATTTAAGGATAAGCTAGATATAGAAGAAAAGTTGGAAAAACTAAATAAAGAAGTCATTAGAAAGAGAATGAATAACAAAATGTATTTACAAGAAAACAAATACTTATTGAAACAAGATGAGATTTTAGGCAAAAAAGAGGTGTTTTGGAAACAAAAATCTAGGAGAAATGGTTGGTACAAGGAGATCACAACACAAAATACTTTCATAGTAGTGCATTACAACACCAAGCTACTAATAATATATCAAAAATAAAAGATACGCAAGAAAAATCAATAGACAATCCAATAGAAATAGCAGGAATATTTGTAGATTACTTTTAAAATATCCTGAATAATTATGAATCATCTAACTGAATAGCACAAGAGGAAATGCTAAAAGAAATACTTAAGATCATCACAATAGAAGATAATAAATCTCTTAATAAACCTTTCTCTCTACAAGAGATAAAAACATCTCTCTTTAATATCAATCTAGATAAATCACCACGACCAAATGGATTTCAAGCTTTTTTCTTCCAAAAATATTGGGAAATTATAAGAGTAGATCTATGGAAAGCAATAGAAGCATCCAAAAATGGAGGGAAACTACTTGTAGAAATTAATCGTACATTCATAACTCTAATTTGAAAGAAGAGTAAGGCTAAAGAACCAACTGACTTTAGGCCTATTTCTCTTTGCAATAACATCTATAATTTTTTTCCAAAAGCATTAGCAAACCAATGAAAAGAATGTCTCCCTAAGTTAATATCAAAAGGACAAACAAGGTTTGTTCCTGAGAGATCGATACTAGATGGCATCTCAATCATTTAGGAAACAATTGATTCAACAACAAAGAATAAAGTAGGTATGCTACTAAAACTAGATATCTAAAAAGAATATGATAAAGTGGACTAGAGACTCCTATGTGAAACCTTAGAAGCATTTGGATTTTATCTCATCGATGGATTAACATCATTTTTCAATGTATATCTACCCCTAAAAATTTTCTCCTTATAAATAGAACCCCTAAATGTTTCTTTAGTATATCTAGGGGGATCCAACAAGGTGACCCTATCTCCCCCCTTTTTTTCATTATCATGGATGAAACCTTAGGGAGATCAATCAAGATAGCACAAAATGGAAAGAAAATTAAAGGAATTAAGGTCATGGAGAATCGAACTAATACTACACACCAACAATTCACTAATGATATAATATTAGCTAGAGTTAGTACTATTTAAAAGAAATAGAAAAAATTAAGACAATTCTAAAAACTATAAAAAAAACATCAGGGCAAAAAATGATGCAAAAAAATTAGAAATCTTTTTCCTAAATACACCATTAGAAAGAGAAGATTATATCTGCAGCAAAATAGGATTCAAGAAAGGAACTTTCCCATCTAAATATTTAGGAATATACCTAGATAAAGTCGTCAAAAAGAGCAAGGATGGGAGAAAACATTGGAAAGGTTAGACAATCATATAGAAGCATGGAAAGGGAAACGGTTAACCAAAGCTAGGAAAGCTAAAAAGATTAAAGTAGCTCTATCAACAATACCCATCTATCAACTAACTTACTCACAATTACCAAAGAATATTAATCAAAAAATAGAAATGAAATTGATAGAGTTCTTTTGTAAAGGCATAAAGGACAAGAAGAAGGTAGCTTTAATAAGATGGGAAAAAATTTGTAGACCTAGGGAAATAGGAGGGCTAGGAACAAAAAATCTAGATTTGTAGAATGAAGCACTAGGTGCTAAACAATTTTAGAGAATGTAATAATAAAGAGATGAGGAATGGAATTCAATTCTATATAACAAATATTTGGATGCAGTAGACATCACATCATTATTAAGGACAAGGAATCCCCCTAAAGGATCAACAACATGGAATTTTATGCTAAAATGTCACCCTCTAATCACAAAATTTGCAACTTGGGATATAGGGAGAGGAGAGTCCTATTCTAGGAAGACTCTTGGAATGGACACTCCCCACTTGATCAATCTAATATCTCTAATGATACAAAAATCCTATTAATATCAATATGGGGAACCAAGGTAGAAGACTCTATCCAATATTGATCCCACTAATGAAGAAGCCCCTTGGAAATGGAAATCCATAGAAAATAGAGGTCTCAACCCTACTGACCAAGAAAGACTAGAAGCTACTCTTAGAGAGCATCCAGTCAACTATCACAATAGTGAAGATAAGCTTATTTGGTAGTAGCTAAAGATGAAAATTACAAAGTAAAGGAGGAATATAATCAAATAATAAAATCACAAAGATGTGAAGCAATAAAAGTTCCTCTAAATCTATGTTGGGACCTGGCAGGACTACCCAAAGCTAGAATTTTTTTATGGGCAACATCTCAAAATCGAATCCTAACAATAGATAGAATTAGGAAAATGGGATTTTAAGGCCTTTCGAGATGCACTAGGCTATGCAAAGAAAACTCAAAAATGATAGAGCATCTCTTATACCAATACAAATATGCCAAGAAGTTTTAGGAATGACTTAAAAAAAAAAATTGAACGAATCTACTCCACTTCCAGGAACATGGCAATATCATCTAATAGGATGATAGAAAAAAACTAATAATAAAGTATACAAAAACCTCTAAAACATTACTCAAGCAATTCTAGCATGGGAATTATGGAAGGAAAAAAAAAAGAATCTTCATTAATGAAGAACTCAATTTAACATCTCTCCTTAGCAAGATTGAAGCAAGTATAACATAAGCTATAAGTTTTAACCTTAGAAAAACTTCAAAAGAAGAAGGGTCCTTCTCATAATGGAATGCATAATAAAAAAGAATTGGAAATACCTAATTAATCCACCCCTCATCTATAAAAACAAGAATAGTAAAGCCAAGAAAGAATGTAAATGGGAACCCCCCACCAAATGGATGGAAGAAACTTGATTTTGATGGATCCTTTAAAGGTAATCTAGGAGTAGTAGGAATAGGGCATATAATTAGGGAGGAAACCAAAAATTGGCTCATGAAATGAGCTAAGCCTTTAGGAATAGCCGCAAATAATATAGCAGAATTAAAAGTAGTACATGAAGGATTAAAATAGAGTATAAAATTAAAAATTAGGAAAATTAGAACTGAAGGAACCTCATAGATTCACTTGGAACACCAATAGTGACATTATAGGTTCTTGGATTGGTTGTCTAGCTAGTGCCAAAGTTGGGAATGGGATATTATCTGACTCTGCTATAATATTTTTAGCCCTATCTAGTTGGTAGATCTAGAGGAGGTGGTCTATAGTATTGATGAGAATCTCAAATTTCCCTTGTGAGAAGCTTATATGGCTCAATGTTAGGGAGTTTTGAGCTAGAAATTGTTCCTAGATGCCCTACACTAGTTATTTGAGATAACATCCCCTTCTTCCAAGATCAACCCAGGATGGAAGCCAGTGTTCAGTTTCTGCTATGTTGGAGGGGTATTATTAAATATCCTACTAAGGAGTGGCTCTTGAAGTACATAAACACCTTTGATGCATACATCCATCTAGGTGTAAATTTTGTAGACTTAGAAGCCATGGAATTCTACCTTCCTAATTTAGACAAGTCTAGAAAAGTCAGAACCACGTATGAGTTTCCTCTAGGCTCTAGGGCCAAAGATAGTAGGGAAGCTTCTAAAATCATCATGGTCTTTTGGAAGGAGGATGGTGGTGCATATCTTGGAGCTAGAATCTAGTTCTAGTGGCTTTTTTGTGCTCCTAATTTCCTCATAGCCATGGTGGCTCTCTCTCCCTCTATTGGTGGGGTTTTTGGGTGGTTTTTTTTTCTTCTAGTATCTTCATGTACTAAATTCATCTAGGGCTTCTTGGTTGGATAGTGGAGACTTGACTTTGTATATTTTCAATTTTTTGTGACTCTTTTACAATTTGACTAGGGCTATTTTTTTATAGTTTCATCACTATGGATTGATTTTGTGCCCATTGGGTTATTGTAAATATCTTTGCTATAAATATAGCATACTATGAATATAATCAATATATTTAACTTAACCCTATTGTTGTCTTCTTTTATCCATCAGTGTTCTTGGGCTTGACCCCTCTTGGTGTTTTTTTTTTTACCTCTTGGTTCATAAGGCTAATACGCAATGTATCCTTGGTATTTGGCTGGTATAGTAGCTCATTGAATCATGTTTTCATGATTGACATAGGATCAACAAGTTTTTATACTTGGTTTCTTAATTATAGAAGAAAGATATGTTGTATACAATTGATTAATTTTGTATTGCCTTTAATGTTACACAAATGTCATAATCATCATTAGTTAGTATATGTTGAGCTCACTTGGCTAGTGAAGACAATTCTTAGTCTCTACCGAGCATTCCTATGTTTGCCTAGTTTAGAAGTTAGTGTCTACCGAGTTCACTTGAGCATTGAAGGAAAGTTTTAGAAAGAAAGTGTTGATCGAGCTAAGTCAGGCATCAAAGGAAAGTTGCATGGAACCAATCCTAATTTAGCTCACTCAATTGCCAAAGGATTTTCTTAAATTTTTAGTGTTAAGAAAGCTTATATTGGCTAACAAATGAAATCGTTTTATAGTTTCTACCAAGTAGTGTTGGCTAACAAAGGATTTTCTTATCTTTTTGTATTAAGCTTAATTGACTTATCTATTGATCTAGCCAACTAAGGTGATGAATATTGATTATTATAAGTTGTATTTGAACCAACTTGACAAAGTGGAAGGTATAAGCATAAGGTCAAGTTGTGATTTAAAGTATGTGTGAGAAGTACAAGAGATGGTATGATTGAAGATCCATTGATGAGAAAAGGAAGTGAATTTGAAGGATAAGCATAATATCCTTTTGGTGTAGAAAAGTTGTATTTTCTTAGGAAGGATCGAACACAAGCCATAATAGAGATCTGTAATTAGAAAATTAGTTGCAGTCAAATTAGGTCATCTCATTGTTACTCTCTAACCATTATAGTAGTGATCTAAATATCCTAATAGAGTTGGCTTAATAGCTATTTGCAAATCATCTAACATGGTGGCAATTCCATTGAAAAGGTCACACCTAATAGTGCATTTTGTAACCTTTATTAGGGTTGGCTCCTAAGAGGGCTCACTTCAGAAGAATGAAAATTAGTAACTAGTTGTTATTGGTAGTTTTTCCCAAGTTGGATTTCCATATTAAATCATGGTGTCAAATGTGTTCATGCTATTTTCTTTATGTGTTTGCAAATAACTTAAATTAATGATAACCACAAATAACATCTAATGGTTTATACATTAATATTTTACTGAGATAATCTAGTTATTACTAAGTTTCATCATTATGTGTGTTTACCAAGCTTCAATAGTATTCAATAATTTGTTTGGATTTTGTGCTGACATCTAAGGGATCTGGGATATATTTTTGTAGTAACTGATTCGGCCCTCCCTTCTCAATTACTCCTCTTATATTTCCAACAATTTCTATCAAAGCTTTTGGTGCTTGTAGTAAAGGTTTCAAGCACCTAAGCTAAAGATTAGGATGTCTTACAAAAGAGAGGTCCCCAAGCTAAACATAGACAATTTTGGAACATGGAAAGGAATTATGAGATTACATATGGCTACCATCAGTGATTCAAGTTGCAAATATCTTGATGTTGAATATGAGACTCCCACTGGAACATTATTAGTTGAAGACATAACTAAAAAGAAGAATCATAATATCATGATAATTGATATTGCATCTATATTTTATGAGATAAAAGACTAAAAAATTTCTTTTTCAATGTGGAACAAACTGAAGGATATCTATGGAGGAGATGACAATGTAAGAAGAGCCAAAGTAGAAAGCCTTAGAGGACAAGTTGATCAAATGAAGATGAGAGAAGATGAAAACATTGAAAAATATGTGGAAAGGATCAAGGCTAGTGTAAGTGCAATCAAAGCATCTGGAGGAGACATCAAGGAGGAAACTATTGTAAGTAAACTACTTAGAACTCTTCTTCCCATTTATGCAATTAGATTATCTACTACTCAAGAAATGAGATGTGATCCAAATAACAAGATAGCTTTGGATGCTCTAGTTGCAAGATTATCAGCTTTTGAGTTAGATAATTGATAACTATGTTCCTGCTTCAAAGAATATTGAATCTATATTTAAAGCTAAACTCTCACTCAAAGAAAGGGTAAAAAGTCAAAATCTAGTCAATCAAGAAGTGAAGAAGATGGATCATTAGAAGAAAATTCAGACAGTGATCTTGAAATTGTTGAAGCCCTGCTTGTAAGGAAGTATTCCAAAGGAAGAGGGAAGTACAAAGGTAAAGCTTCTTTGATCTACTTTTCCTATAAATAAATTGGTCACATTGCTACTAGGTGTCCAAACAAGGAAATTAAGGATGAGAAGAAAAGCAATAAGCATAAAGGCAAGAATGACTCCAAGAACTACAAGAGCTTCAAGGACAAAGCTAAGAAATCTTGTTTCATAGATGAAGATTCTAATAACAGTGAAGATGAAATGTTATATATAGCTATGAAATATGAATCTAATGATGAAGGGGATAAGATGGAAGCTATCTCTCATGTTAGAAAAAATGATAGATGGATTATTGATAGTGGTTTCTCACATCATATGACTAGTTACAAAACACAATTTGAGCATATGGAATATTATGATGGAGGTAGTGTAAGATTTTGAAACAATGAACCTTATGACATAAAAGGAAAAGGATGTATCTTGTTGACTAAAGAACTTGTTTTTTATAATGCTTATTGGATTGAAAGATTAAAGGATAATTTGCTAACTGTGGCATAGCTAAATAACATTGGATTCAAGGTAGACTTCATGAATGGACAGACCAAATTGTTGGATGGTAAAGGAAATTTGGTTGGTTTTGACAAACAAACAAAAGATAATCTATTTTATCTTGATCTCAGTGATTGTTCATCTTTTATTGCTCAAGTAGAGGAAAGTTGGTTATGGCACAAAAGGCTATGTCATGTGAATTTTGATAATCTAGTTAAGATAAGCAAACATAAAAGAGTAAGAGGAATTACTAGTTTGAAGAAGCCTGACATGGGTCTATGCAAGAATTACCAAATTGGTAAGATGGGAAAGACAACCTTCAAAAGAAAAGACTATTAGTTAGAAGAAGCCTTGGAAATTGTTCATATAGACTTATGTGGACCTATTGGAATAGAGAGTTATAGTAGAGAAATTTTTTTCATTCTCTTTGTTGATGACTACTCTAGAATGATGATAGTAATGTACCTAGAAGAAAAATCATAAGTCTTTCAAAAATTCAAGTGGTATCTGGAAAGAGTAGAAAAAAATTTGCAAAGAAGTTGAAATGCCTAAGATCAAATAGAGGTGGTGAATTCATCTCCCATGAATTCAATAATTTCTGCATTGAAAGAGGAATCAAAAGACAAGTATCAACCCCTAGTACACCATAGCAAAATGGTATAGTAGAAAGAAGAAATAGATCTATTATGGATTGTGCAAGAACCTTGATCTTTGAAAAGAATGTTACTCTCAAATACTGAAAGGAAGCCATCAATGTTGCAGTTCATACCTTGAATAGAGTTTGGTTGAAGAAAGATTCAAACAAAACACATTATTAGCTATGGTATGGCTACAAAACTAATGTAAGCTACTTGAAAGTATTTGGCAACAAATGTTATATATTGAAAGAATCTAGAAAAGTTAAATTTGATGTAAAAGGTGATGAAGGTATATTTCTAGGATGGTCCTATAGAAGTAAAGCATACAAATGCTTGAATTTGTCTACTCACAAAATCATAAAAAGTGCACATGTTAGAATTGATAAATTTGCAAAAAAGAGTAAAGAAGAAAGAAAGAAGGAACCTGAAGATTATAGAAGATTTTTTTACTATGAACCTAATTCTCTACCAAATCTGTCTGAAAGAAAAGAAGTTTCAAATCTCGAGTCCCTAGAAACTCTAATAGTTACCAAGTTACATGTAGTGCAACTCGAGTTGCAAGGACTCGAGTCACAATCAGAGGCTACCGAGATAGTTCAAACCAAGCTTGATGGATCCAAGTCATAGATAAAAGGACCTGAGCTTGAAACTAAAATTCAAGAAGAAGATGGTAGAACTCATTCAAAAATCAAGGAGCCAGTGTTAGTAAGATATGTCAAAAGACATCATGCACCTGATCAGATCACTGGAGATAAATTAGATGGAACAATGACAAGAAGAAAATTAAAAGGTACATGTTTACTTGCTAAATTTGAACCTAGAAGTGTTAAAGATGATCTAGAAAATGAAAGTTGAATTGAAGCAATGAATGAAGAGATAGAAAAAATAGAAAAGAACAAAACTTGGACTCTTGTTCCTAGACCCAAGGATAAAAATGTAATTGCTACAAAATGGCCATTTAGAAATAAGTTGAATGAAGATGGAAATGTATCAAGAAACAAAGCAAGATTGGTATGCAAAGGTTATTCTCAAGAAGAAGGTATTGACTATGGCGAAACTTTTGCTCTTGTAGCAAGACTTGAAGGTGTTAGAACTTTACTAGCATATGCAGCACATAGAAGATTTAAAGTATATCAAATGGATGTTAAATCTATATTCTTGAATGGAATTCTTGATGAAGTAGTCTACATTGACCAACTAGAAGGTTTTTTAGATCCTAGCAAAAGAGACAAAACTACAAAAAGCATTATATGATCTTAAGCAATCTCCTAGAGCTTGGTATGAAAGACTCCATAATTACTTGGTACAGATTGGTTTTCAAAGAAATAATGATAATAGTAGTCTATATCTCAAGGAAAGACCAAATAAGAAGATTGTGTTAGCAGAGATATTTGTTGATGATACTCTATTTACAAGAAATGATGATTTATGCAAAGCATTCTCAAAAGAAATGAGTAAAGAATTTAAGATGTCCTTTTTTGGTGAAATAAAATTCTTTGTTGGATTACAAATACAACTAAAAAAGAATGGTATCTACATCACTCAATCTAAGTATATCAAGGAGATAATAAAGCAATTTTGAATGGAAGATTCAAGACTAGTTGGAACACCCATGTCTACTAGACATAAGCTTTCTAAAAATGATGATTCCACATAAGTAGATAAGACTACTTAGAGATCAATGATTGGAAAATTGTAGTATGTAGTACACACAAGACCTAATATTGCTCTAGTAGTTGGAATAGTGGCAAGATTCTCAAAAAATCCCAAGGAAAATCACATGATGGAAATCAAGAGACTCATGAGGTATCTGAAAAGTACTAAAGACTATGGTTTATGGTACAAACTTGGAGGCAATTTGGACTTGAAAGTATTTACTCATGTTGATTGAGCAAGAAGTCTTGATGATAGAAAAAGCACTAGTGGTGGAGCATTCTTTCTTGGAAAAAGACTACTATCTTGGACAAGCAAGAATCAAAATTGTACATCTCAATCCATAGTAGAGGTAGAATATGTAGCACTAGTAGTCAATTTTATGAAGATTATTTGGTTCAAAATACTATTGGAAGGAATGAAGGTAGAGATCAAAGATCCAATTTTCATATATTGTGATAACACTAGTGCAATCAACATATCAAAGAATCTAGTAATGCATTCCAAAACAAATCATATTGCTATTAAATATCACTTCTTAAGAGAGTTGGTGCAAGGTAATGAAGTTAGATTGGAATATGTGAATACAAAGGAATAGATTACAGACATATTCACCAAGCCATTACCTAAGGATGCATTTTTGTATCTAAGAGGTAAGCTAAAGGTCATTTCCCTATCTAAAATTCACTAAATCAAGTTTAGTGAATGCATCAACCAAAACCTATTGAAGATCAACCAGTTGGTGCAGAATTGGCAAGCGCATATTGCAAATGAAGTTTTACTTAAGGTATATTGGTATTTATAGAGTTATTGTCTTTGGCATGTGTTGTCAAAGAGGGAGAATTTTACCATCATATCTCTAAGAATTTTTTGGAACGAGAATAAAGTTAGAAACCAAAGAGGGAGAAATCTTCTAAAAGATGAGGTATGTTGAAAGAGGGAGAATGTTTTAAATGAACTTGGTAGTTGTTGCAGACATAATCTAGTGAAAGGAAGAGCTCATACTAACAAAGGGAGTTCTCAAGTCTAAATCCAAAATTTCATTGTGCTATGACATGTTGTGTTTCCATCAATGCTAAAGAGGGAGATTGTTGGATACAATTGATTAATTTTGTATTATCTTTGATGTTACAAAAATGTCATAATCATCATCAGTTAGTATATGTTGAGCTCATTTAGGTAGTAAAGACAAATCTCATTGTCTACCAAGCATTCTTATGTTTTCCTAGTTCAAATGGTAGTGTTTACCAAGTTAACTTATACGCTGAAGGAAAGTTGTAGAAAGCGAGTGTTAACCAAGCTCACTCGAGTATCAAAGGAAAGTTGGGTGGAACCAATGCTATCCAAGCTCACTCAGTTGCCAAAGGATTTTTGTAAGTTTTCAGTGTTAACCGAGCTTCTATTGGTTAATAAAGGAAATCATTTCAGAGTTAGTTTCTACTGAGCATGTTCATCTAACAAAGGATTTTCTTATTTTTTTGTATTAAGCTTAATTGACTTATCTATTGATTCCAACTTAATAAGGTGATGAATATTGATTATTGTAAGTTGTATTTGAGCCAACTTGACAAAGTGGAAGGTATAAGTATAAGGTTAAGTTGTGATTTTAAGTATGTGTGACAATTGCAAGAGATGGTATGATTGAAGATCCATTAATGAGCAGAGGAAGCAAATTTGAAGGATAAGAAAAATATCCTTATGGTGTAGAAAATTCATATTCATTTGGGAAGGATCAAATACAAGCCATAAAAAAGATCTAAACTTATAATATTAGTTGTAGTCAAATCAGGTCATCTCATTGTTACTCTCTAACCATTGTAGCAATGATCTAAATCTCCTAACAGCTATTTGCAAATCCTCTAACAAGGTGGCAGTTCCATTGAATTGTTCTCAAGACCTCTAACCAGACCACTCCTAACAAGGTGATTAAATCCTTTAACAAGGTCACACCTAGCAGTGTGTTTTATAACCTTTAACAAGGTTATCTCCTAATAGGGATCACTTTAGAAGAGTGAAAATTAGTAACTAGTTGCTATTGGTGATTTTTTCCAAATTGGTTTTCCACATTAAATCATGGTGTCAAATATGTTTATGCTAAATTTTCTATATGTGTGTGCAACTAAGTTAAAGTAATGATAATCATAGATAACATCTAATGCTTTATACATTAATATTTTACCAAGCTAATCCAATTATTATTGAGTTATAGCATTCTGTGTGTTTACCAAGCTTCAGTAGTATTCAGTTATCTATTTGAATTTTGTACTAACATCTAAGGGATTTGGGATATATTTTTTTAGTAACTGATTCACCCCTCCCCTCTTAGTTACTCCTCTTATATTTTCAATAGGATAATGGATAATTGACATAACAGTTAATTTTTTTTAGAGATGTTTAAACATTAACCTTTAAACATTGGCTGCATGGCTTGACTTTTAATTTTTACTTATCCTACTTATTGTAATCATAATCTTTAGCTTAACATAGGATCACTATGAATCTCAAGGGAAATCAATCACTACAGTGCAATCATCAACAACTTAAAAGCTACTATAATTTAATACAATAAACAAATTAGCCTCATAAATTGGTAGGAGAATAGAATGTTAATAAAATTAACTAACTAATTATAGGATATACTTACATACATAATAATTACCATATTTAACACATCTCAACTAAACAAAGTAGGTTTAATATTTCTTGTGTCTCTTATACCTAATTTTAGATACACTATAATAAATTAAAATTATTCTTCGTAGTTACTACTAATGTGAAGTTTTGGAAAGTGGCATAATCAACAAAGGAAGGAAAGGGAAACACATACAAAGTGGGGTTGTGTTGCAAAGCTTCCATTGTGTGATAGATTGGTTTCATTTCCTCCTCTCTTGGTTTTATCTTCGTTAACTCTGATTTCTAACCCCCTTCTAGAAGTTTGTTGTGTGTTATCCTTCATATGCAAGATAGATCTCCAGCTTCTGATTGAGCATTCATCTTTTTTGTCTCCCCTCAAGCTTGTTGTACCTTTCATAATATTTGTATAGTCTATTGTAAGAATAATTTATTTCTCATTGGGGTAGGCCCCTTTTAAATTTTTATAATATCGGACTTTAGTCCTCAGCTAGACTAAAGGTTCTCTTTCTCCATTCTTTCCTACTAGTGCTCATTTGAATGGAGAACTATGTAATCTTTTTTTTATCTACTATAATCATAGGCTTTGACTGTTTACTGATTAAAAAAATAACTTAACTAGATTTTTTAAATGCCGCTAATTTTTAAATCTTGATTAATTAAAGAATAATACCACGGTCATACTTAAATTTAGGTAATACAAAGTTGTGTCACCTTTCAAGCTGACTTATCAAAATGACTAAATTTGAGTATTTGTATACAAAAACATATTTTGTTCAAACATAGCATCTAGATAAATTTATTCTAGCTAAGCTATATATGGTCTCACCCTTCTCAAATTGAAAATGTCTATTAAATAAGACAAAAGCCTACAATGCAATGGTAACTTGTGTGCCTCTCATGTGGGAGGTCTTGGGGTTTCAATCTAACTTCACTTAACATATAATAATAATTACTTCCAACAAATAATAATAATTAATCTAGGCTTCGGCTATTTACTAATTAAAAAAAAAGTCTATTAAATACATATTTTATACAGGTTTATATCCAATTACTCAAGAAGTAAAATTATTTTAGAAAACTGATATTTCAATAACTCTTACTATTTTTATGATTTTTTTAGTAACATCTAAACACCATTTTATAGAGATCAAAGTCAAGAATATTCTCATATAGAGCTTATAGTGTTTTAATTAGATATAGTATATTGTAATTAAAAAATTCTACAAGCATGTATTTTAACACTCAAAAGAATGTCAATTTTGAGAAAGAAAATTTATTAAATCATATTAAAACTTATATGATGTTCTAGAGGAGAGGGTCTTCTTACATAATGTATACTTTTTCTTCTAGTTAGAATAGATTTGTTTTGAAAAATGTGGTGGGAGATGAAAACTATCGATTTCAAGCGAGGTGAAATTTGAATCATTATAAAAGAGAAAATATAGGTCTAAAGTCAATTTTTATTTTTGATTGTTCTGGCTATATATGTTATCTATAACATAGTCTAATTTCAAATGGAAATAAGTTTATTTCCATATTGTTTTGTGGTGGGAACTAAACCCCTAATTTTCAGTATTTTTCAGCAACTAAAAAATTATTTATAAAAATTAGGAAAATCTATTAATTTTGATTCCAAATAATTATTAAAAATTATAATCATAAACATCATCCATTTCTACACATTTCATTAGTTTACTTCATTTTCAAATTTTAAATAATAATACCACTTAAATTATGCCATTGAAGGTGAATAGTTATACTTTTGTTAGCCTTTTCCTTTACAAAAAGTTGACAAAAGTTTGTGCTTTTACCCATTTAATATTTAATATTAAATTTTCAAATCTTTTTAACAGAGTTTCAAAAATTAGGAATTTTAAATTATATCTTATAATTTAACTAAAATTACATTTAATCATAATAATTCCAAAAATGTAAACCTTTTTACCACTTTTATATTAAATAACATTTGATAAAAAATATATCATCAATTGCTCCAAGAATTAAAAATAACTAGTCTAATAGACAAATCACCAAGCCAAACCTTAGTAAATCGATAAGGAAGATCAACCAAAATAAGAATCAAACTACATACTCAAAAAAGACTCATGGGTTTTAAAAAGGGTAGACAGTGTGTTATGAGTCCTATTTGTAGGACACTTGTATTAAGGCTATATCTGGGATTAGACTTGATCATTATCTTCTCATTCTCACCCTTTGAGTATTGTAATAGGGCAGACTCATCTTGGAAATTCAAGGAAGTTGATTCCCAGTACCTACATCATGCATAAAAGAAAAGTGTGTACATGTATATAAATATATCTAAACTAAACAGGCAATGGTAGGGAGCAGTACATTGTGTAGATTCCAACTAGCAAGTGACTATGACTCTCTCCCTTAACCACATCAAACATGTTAGATAGAAAAGTAAAATAGACACACACACCATACTCATTATTAAATATATCTCATTTAATATCCTTATGAAAGAAACCATGTTTACTCATTAGGAATCATCAAAGTGTCATTAACATATAAGTAGTCATAATCATTAACAACACTAAACAATTATTACCAATATATCTATAATCCATGTTATGAAACAATATCATATAGCTAAAATCAAATACTTCTAAAGCTAATAAATGCATGAAATAAGCCTAAAAAAGTTTGGCACTCAAAACATAAAAGAAAACTACAGGTGTGCATTGCATGCTCTGCTATCCCAACAAACTCATTTAATGTAAATGAGTTACATATTTTATTTTTCATAATTTACATAATATTCATGTTTCCAGTCAAAATTGATCTAGCTAGACTAAATTCAGCCATAACTATTTTGGCCAAAACCCCACCGATGTGTACATGTGATGTGACATCTATTTAGTGCCACCTCAACTCGGTCAGACTCATTCTGGCCAAAACAAATCTGGTTGAATTTGATTTTCCTAGATCTACAAAATTAGCCGAAAAGGTGACACAGATCCTTGCTTGGAATCTTTAAGCCCTTGTTTCAATGTTGGGAAGACACACCAAACAAGGTAACAAAAAGAGAAAAATGATTTGTTAATTAGAATAAGAAGGTTTAGAATGTGTGTACCTTGATTTCACACTTACCAATCTTTTTTTCATTTTTTTCTCCCTTAACCCACTATGATGAGCTCCAATTTGCCTTTGTGAGCTCAAATCTAGTATGTGAGATCATGAAGAAAATTCATGATTCAAAGAAAATATGTTCAATTAATTGATTCCAATACAAAATTGACATTTTTTATAATGCATTGAACTTTGCACAAAAGTGAAATCTAATCATCATTTTTTTATTTTTTCTTATGACCTAATCAACAAGATTGGATGTGTTTGTTATAATTATAGCCCTAGAAAAAAAGAAAAAAGGAAAAAGAGTGACCCATACTAAAATTCAGAGAGATTTTGAAAAAATGCAAGTATTTTGGCAATAGCTCTAGATTTGTATCCTAGAGAACCATTTTATAAAAATGGACTCATTTCTCTAAAAAATAAATTTGAGCCATGTTATTGCATATAAATTTAAATCACATAGATCTAATCTACTGCATAATTTTTAGACCTTTACAAGAATGTAGCAGTTTCTAAAAAAATATCTTGATTTTTACTAGAAATGATTCTTCATGAAAAATTAAGAAAAAATTATAACTCACAAAAAAATGATAGATAATATCTTATTTTTTGACTAAGACACCTCTGATCCATCTCCAACCCACAAAAATAGTCCAGATGAAATTATCAAGCCATTTGGAAGATATGACCTAATTAATATCAAATCAACCTAAGATAGGAGACCCTTGCAAGGTACATCATAGGATAAAAGATTCAAAGATAAGAAGCAATGAGAATGCAAGTATCCATGATCTCAAATTGAAATATAATGCAAAGTAATCTAAAACTAGATGCAAGAGATGTAGGACCTTTGATAAGAAAATAAAATCTAGACTACATGGATGAAGATTACTATGCCATACTAATTAAGCTAGATGCAAGAAACTAAAATGCTAAGGTAGATGAGAAAAGAAGGAAAACAAAATTTTAGGTTAGAGTTGAAGTTATGGTTCAATTCAAAAATAAGAGATTTATAGTGGGAACATATAATAACTTGAAGATGAAGAGGTTTGGACAATGTAGGGTATTGAAGAAGCACGATTCAAGAAATACCTATGAAATAGAATTACCTTTGGAAGTGAACTAGATATTTCATCAGTGGTTAACATGTTAAATCTAATAGAGTGTCATGAAAGAGGAGGTTGTAGAAGGACAATGGAATATTTCACCATATCTACAAAAATCCTTTAATAATATATTGGACAAGCATGATAGTAGAAGCATAAGAAGTAAGACATACAAAGAATATTAATCAAATAGAAAGGAATTCCTTTTGAGGATTCATCATGAATGACAAGGGATGAGGTCAACCATATTTGTTTTCCTTTGAACACTTGACACGTGATAAGCTCACTTCTCTTGGGGTTTGATGGAGAAGCATGTTGGGTGTAAGGGGAATTTTGCATCACCAAAATATATTTTTATTTTGTCTATTTCAATAAGGGCTACCTCTATGTAGAGTTTCTATTTCAAGAATTGTAATTTTTTAGTAAATTTATCATGGAATCTTGGAATGTTATGAATTCTTCACTAGAGGTTCAGCTTAGATATGTTAGCCTTCCAAAAAGGTTTCATTGTAAGATCGGGTCTAGACTTATGAATTTATTGAAAAAAAATAGTGGTGGAAAAAGGGTATAAACACTTTAAACTTAACTTAGATGGCTTTAGAGGCTCCAAAAAGTTCTTAATCCTTGACTAACTAGAGCATACACAAGATTGATGGTGTAGAGTGATTTGTAATGTTTCTAATATGGGTTCATAAGAGCAAATTAAAAAACCTAACAATTTGTTAGGATTTTTGGATGTTGTGCTACATGAAATCAAAGAAAATGAAATTCTTCTTAAGTATCTTTTTAGTTGTAAAAGTTGTTGGGGCCTAATTTAATGTGATTTAAAATATAAATTATGATATCTCAGGGTTTTTTAGCCTTTAATTTTATGGTTAAAATTTATATAACCATCTTGGGTGTTGAAAAATTGCATTTATAATGAAGACGTATAGGGTTATCTAGGATAGTTTTAGATATGATATGATGACTCTTGCCTACAAAATATTGTAAGGAAAATAAACATGTGGCTTTGTATATCCTCTTTCAAAATATTGTAATTCTACTTTATTAGAGATAATAAGAATTAATTTTATTTTTCTTACAAATTGATGTTGTTTCTCTATTATGTTGTGCATATTTGTGTTAATAGAGGCAGTACCCTTCATCTTTTAGCTATGTGAAAAGATCTCGTAAATAAATTTTACTATTGTGCATGGACCACATATACAAGTCATTTATCTAATCTATTATGTACCATTATTACATGTTTATGCTCTTGTGATCACTCTTGTAGAATATTATTTTACATTTTACGAGAAATATTAGGGGTTTGAGTCCTAAGTGATTGTAATAGACAACTAAGCTTCAAATATATAAGCACCTCCTCAATTATGGGGGATAATAAAAAATAAGATGTTTTTATTACAAAACTATTGAGAGAACTTGAAAAGTTATGTATGCTCTTGTCTTGCATTATATGATGAATTTTACAAGCAAAAGCTTGATATAAATATTATCTTTAGGGTTTTCCCTTAGATGGTACGGTATTGAGGGTTTATAATAGAGCATTTAAAGTTAGAGTAGAAAACCCTCCTATTGAATTGAAAATCCCTATCTTAATATATAGCTATTCTTCTTCATTTGGAAATGATTTTAGAATTTTTCATGTGACTATATTAAATATGATGGCCAAACAACAATCAACAAGACAATATATTATATTGGATTACCAAATTAACATCACCGAGTTGTTCCAAACTTCCATCCTATCATCATTAGTTTTCATTTTGTAATTCAACTTCAAATAAAAGCATGTTTTCCAAAATCTATTTTTCTGAAATAAATAGTTAAGAGTAGAATTTCATTCTATTTACAACATTTCAAATAGATTTGTGTTTTTCCTTACTTTCTTGAAATTATTGAGTAGTTCTCATTTTGAAAACTTTTGGAGCCACTTTCTTACTTGTAGAATATATTTTTTGGTGTTCTTTTAAAGTTCATTATTACCCCTATTCTTTGTAGTGGTGTGATCATATTGATTTTATTCCAAGTAAAAAAAAAGTCTTCTAACTTGTGGTCAAATTATGAATATGCATGTACAATCAAGTATAGTTTTCTACTTTCATCATCTAATACTTTTATTTGCACTCAATATAAGTTGCTAACTACAAATATTATTAGAGTCTCTTAATTGAATAAGTTTAGTGGTGGCATATTTTTGTGCATTATTTTGATACATATCTTCCTTTATTGTTTACTTCAATAGATAATTCTTAGACTTTTTGCTAATACCTTATTATTATGCAACTTAGATTCAATATTATTGAAAAATAATAACAATAAAGTTGATAGGCTTATTTATTGGGGCACACAATAGCCAGAAAAATGTCTAACACCAAAAAAATGTTGGATATTGGATACTAGAAAGTTCACAACTTGTGAAGGAAGAATGTATTTGTACTATTGGATAGCTCGTTATTTGTAGGATTCTCCATCACTTTTTGTTGTTACTTTAAAGTTATTTGATAATGGAGGATACTAATTAAAATCAACCACTTCACATGACACATTAACTAATTAAGAACTCAAAACTAAAAAATGGTTGTGAAGTTGTGGAGGTGTCACTTAATAGGAGTTTCTAGCTCTATTGAAGACACCAATCTGAGAATATTTAGCCATAGTAGAAGAGAGAAAAAGGAGGAACATTCAATATTTAGATACCATGGAAGCCCATTAATGACTATGAAGATTTTGAGTATCTATGGTGGATATTTTGATAAGGAGGAGTAGTTTATGGGTAAAAGCACAAAATTGTGTACCCTTTGCTAAAGGAAAAGGTTAAAAAAGGATAACTATTCAACTTCAATGACATAAAATTTGTATTATTATTTTGAATTTTAGACTAATGTAAACTAATGAAATGTTTAGAAATGGATGAAGTTCAGGATTATAAATTTTAATAATTATTTGGAATAAGAATTGATATATTTTCCTAATTTTTATAGATAATTTTTTATCTTATAAAAAATGTTGAAAATTAGGGATCTAGTTCCCACCACAAAACTAGAAGTAAATAAACTTATTTCCCTTTGATCTCATACTATATTATAGATAACACATATAGCTAGAACAATCAAACATAAAAGTTAGTTTTAGACCTATACTTTCTCTTTTTAACTGATTCAAATTTCAACTCACCTGAAATCAATAGTTTTCATCTCCCACCACATATTTCAAAATAAATCTATTCTAACCAGAAGAAGAATTATACATTCTAAAAGAGGAATCTCTCCTCTAGAATGCCATACAATTTTTAATTTTTTTGATATGATTTAATAATTTTTCTTTCTCAAAATTAACATCTTTTTGAGTGTTAAAATATATGCTTGTAGAATTTTTTAATTATAATATACTATACCTAATTAAAACACTATAAACTCCATATGATAATATTCTTGACTCTGGTTTTTAGATAGAAATACTCAAATTTAGTCATTCTAATAAGTCAACCTCAAAGGTGACTGACCTTTGTACTTTTACCCTTATAGGAGTTGGGTACTAGATAGATTGAGTTTTAAAAACTTGAAAGCAACTAGGTTTTATTAGGAGCGTATGAAAATATAAGAGTTAGGGTTTTGTTATTGAGTTGTTGTTTGGACTATTTTATTTTCATCATTTCATCAGATTAAGTAGGTTGTAGAATGGTCAGCACAGAGGCAACAACTCTTGATGTGTTTGTAAGTTCTTCTCTATCAGGGCTTTAGAGATGGCCCAAGTATGTCCATGTGGAACAAGAGGCTTAGGGCTCTAAATAAGAATTATAACTGAATATTGCAGATTGAAGATAGTCAAAATCAAAGCTATAGTGCCTGCCTTTAGTTCACATCTTTGCTATCATTGTCAATCCCTTTTAGGATAGTTGTATGTTGATGATTATTAGTGGCATTATTTTGAGAATTATTAGATATTATTTCAGATTCAGTTTATTATATGAAGAGATTACTTGGTACTTTATAGTTCATGTATGCATGATGATTATTATAGTGTTTGCAGTTATTGATGATGATTAGTTAGATGATTTATTATCATATGTGTTTTCTTATGGATACTTAACCCATACTTGCATGTGTATGGTGTGTGTGTTTCTTTTCTTTCTGTATGGCATTTCTGATGTGGTTAAGGAAAGGAGTCGTAGTCACCTACTAGTCGTGATCTACACGATGCACCACTTCTTGCCATTTCCTAGTTAGCTTAGTATATATTGTGCTTGTACATGCATGAATTTTATGTAAGTTGCAAGTACTGGGTATCGACTTCTCTAAATTGCTAGGATGAGCGTACCCTATCGCATTATCTCAATAGTAAGAGAGGGGAGATAAATTGTCAAGTCCAAATCCCAACACTTTAAGCCATTTGTCCTAATTGAAAATTAGGAAAAGTATCTAAGTCGAGTACCCTTTGAATGCGTCGGATGATGTAATTTGTGATATTAATCCTTTTGGTTTGATTTTGTATGTGTTTTGCTTTGATGGGTTTTTGTATTTTACTTGATGAGTTCTTGGTATATTTTCTATTAATTAAATCTAATTAAAATATTTAATTAAATGGAAAATTAATATGGTATTTTAATATTTAATTTAATTTAATTAATTTTTAAAGTAATTAAATAAAAGAATTAAATTTGAAGATTAAAGTTATAAGTTTAAGTTTGGAACATGATAATATTTATTTAATTTAATAATAATATATTAGAGTTCATTTTTAAATAAATGCTAAATAATATTATTATTTAAGTTAATAAATATTTTTATCAATTAAGTTTGAAAATAAATTTAAAAGTGGAAAAGAAATTAATTTATTAAAAATTTCATGACCACATGATAAGTGCATGAGATTTAGAATTAATAAATTAATTTAAAAAGGAGTCAAGTGAATATTAAATAAATTAAGGTGCATTATTTTAATATTTATTCACATAGGAGTATGTGAACTCTTGGGAGTTGTCATGTTGAAAACACAAGAGTTTGCACTCTAATTATGCACATGTTGTCTACACTTAGGAGTTAGCGCATTGTTGAGCACATGGTGTCTACAACATTCTAGACACCTCATCATGTTTATCTTCTTATCATGGAAGATCTATGCTTGGTTGTCATACTTATCTCTTAGTTCTTTCTAGACACATTCTAGATGCATCTTAGAGGCCTTTATATACAGGATCTCCTAGTGTGTATGGACAAGCTCATATGCTTCTACAAGCACTCCTAATCACTTGAGGGGGTTCAGTTCTTGGAGGAATTGCGAATGTTGGAGAAGGAAGGAAATTTTAGAAAGGAGATGGTTCTAAGAGGAGGAGCTTCTCTACAATTTTTTGAGGCATAGCGAATTAGCATCAATGTCCAGGTAGGCACTCATGATTATTTTGCATATTTTATTATGCTCTTTCTCTTCTTGTCTTCGTCATGTCTATTATGTGTGTCTAAATAATTCTCTATGAATGAATCTTCAACTTTGTAATTTGGAATTTAGGCATGCATATTGTTTCATCCAATTATGGGAATTAAAAATATTATTGCAATCTTCCCTTAGTAGAATCAAGATTTGGAAATTGATTCAAGTTTGGGTTCGAATTAAAATAAAATCTTATTATTATGCATTAGTTTTATATGATTTATTAACTAATCTAATTTAATTAAATTTAATTAAGATTAGTTAATAGTAGAAGAAGTGTAATTAATTTTTAGTCAATTTAAGTAAAATGGATTTTTAAATGAGGGAAAATTAAAAGAAAAGAGATATTAATAAGTGTTTGGTGGAATTAAATAATTGAATTACTAATTAGATTGATTTTACTTAAAATCAGTGAAGATTATTTTAAATAAATGATTTTCCTTGAAGTGTTTTAAGGAAATTGTAAACTAATTATTTGAAAGTTGATAAGTATTATTCTAATGTTTTGAATAATGTGGATGATTTTATCTAAAGGTCAATGTGAACTAGTTCAATGATTTAAATAAGTAAATAATTATCTTTTTGATTATTCTAGAAAATTATTTTAAAATAATAGAGGGATAATTCTATGTTTTATTCCAAAAAAATAAATGGGTTGATTTGTAGATTAAATGAAAAATCTTATACACTCGAAATATACTTGAAACAAAATCTGAAACCTCATATTTTGCTTAACCATGTGATTGCAAAAGCAAACCAAAACATGTGTTTGTATCTTATTTCTCTATTCTATATATGTGTGTTGGGGTTTGGGTGGTCCTAGAGTGTTGACCAATTAGGACGTCTACCAGAGGCTTAGGAGTTATGCAAATGTGATGGCATGTTACTTGGTCTTGATCTTTTTAAACCCAACCATGGTAATGTGATGGCATGCTCTATGATGTGTGTGGTTTATTGATTGTTATTACTTTCTAGTCTTCTTGTGTGAAGCTAAGGTGTATGCATATGAGATACTTGACTTAACCATTTTTGAGTAATCGATTAGTTATACTTAGGTTACTTTCTAGTCACCTTGATAGGACTAAAGTGTTTGTTTTTATCTTGATGATGTCATATGTTTGACTTGACCATTTTGGATTCCTTGATCAATATTATTTTGAGATATTTTTTGGTTGTTTGTTGAGAACCGATGAATAATGTGATCTATCATTGGATGCTTTTTAGTTGCTCATGGAGAACTGATGTGATTATTTTGATTATCTTTATGATGCTTTCCAATCACTTGTATAGGACTGAGGTGATTTTACTATGATATTTTGATTTGTGATTTCATGAGCCTAGGTTAGGTTATCTACTTGTAGTGTTGGGAAGTGGCTTGTAATGGGGGCTAGGGCCCTAAGTGCCTGCTAGGGTAACTCATTGTAAGATATTTAATAAGTGAAAACATTTACACTAAATGGGGATTAAAATCAACCTAATAAGATAATTGTATGTTCTTACCCATGCCTCGAGTGCTAGTATAGACTAGGATGGGAGTAGAGAGCATGCTTGGTTGCAACCTTGCATTCCATAGTATGCCTCGTTAGTATGAGAGTATACTAGTGGCCGCATAGGGATCACTAGGGGGTCGAGGTCTATTGAGAGACTAACAAGGTAACACTAGTGTGATTTGTGAGATGACACTTTCTCACTTACATAGTAGGTTTCCTAAATGTCTTTGTTGTGCATCTAGCATTAGATGTCAATCCCTATGTTGGAATCTTTGAGTTAGCATACTTTTAAGATTCCTAGACTGAGAGATTATTTGTGTTATGTGATTTGATATCATATTTGGGACTTGAAACTATCTCCTCAGTGTAGTGGGAGTGGGCCATTTAGGTCCCACGTGGTCAGGTGGTAGTTCTTTTTCACTCTTACCATTTGAGATCCGTTCGTAGACACCGTGGTTGGAGCATTCTTTGTTGGCATTTATCTTCATTCAATTCTTGGATCATTATGATGGATGTTATTTACTGGTACATTTTTTATATTGATGATTAGCATGTGATAGATGATATCTATTTCATAGGATCATCTTATGCTTTATTCCTTGCATGTTAGCTTCCTTTATGCGTATGTTGTAGCATGTTAGGTTTCTTTGTGCATATGTTGTAGTATTTTTAGGAGTGAGATCTCTATTACTATGATAATATCAATGATCTCTTTAGTGACTTGGGATGTTACGCGCAGAGGGATGGCTAGGGCCCATGATGCTCTAATGATGCTATTGATGGTTGGCAGGAACCACACACTTAGTTAGTTGTATTTTATGATGGATGGTTATCTTTTAAAATGATTGTTTTATCTTTATTCATGGATGGATGTATCATGTATGGTGAATGGTTTCGTTTACTTTATTGCACTTGTATCTTGGATTCGATGAGCATGATGTATCTTTATTTTTACGTATGTATATTCTTTTAAGCCTTTCATACCCTATGACATGTATAGTGGATGATTGAGAATTCTAAATTTAATCTACCAAGAGGCATTCAGATCAAATGTATATTATGGACTTTGGACTTTTAATTATTCTTTCATGTGGATGTGGTAGTGTTAGACTTAGTGTTAATTAAATTAAATGTGACTCAATGTCTTGGGATCCTTAAGAAATGTAACCTATTACGTATGCTTACAGTTGATTATATTCTATTGCTTTCGCTACTATGTGTTTGATATGAATGGTTTATCTTTCATGATAAAAATAATTATTATTATTATTTGGAAAACTTAGTCAAACTTTATGTTGATTCTTTTGGATCCCTTGGTAGGGCATTACAAAGGCAAAGCTATCAACAAAGAGTAGGAGAATGTGCTCAATTCCAAGTTTAGTGTTGCTATATTGATTTAAAAGAATGAAATACTTAGGCAGCTTCTTTGTGATGCTATCAAGGAAGACCTTGGCGAGAGAGAGAAGGAGCTATAGTCAGTGTAGGGTGAAAGTATGGTTCAAATATTAAGGACAATTGATAAGATTAAGAGCTAATTCATCTCACATTTAATTATCAATCTAGGGTTGTAGACTAATGAAAGGTAAAATGTCTATATGCTCAAGGGATGAAGATAGCATGCCAAGTAGATATGAGTACAACTAGAATGCATTGGAGGAAACCAAACAAAACTGGTGACAAGAACTATCACTTCTTGGTGACAAGAGCTAGTCTAAATTTGTTAAAGAAAAACTATTTTAAATTAAATAGAAAGAATAAAGTTTTAATGTAGAAATTAATATTACAATAATTAAATAAAGAAGCACACAAATCTAAATTTTCATTTAAATCTCAAAAAAACAACAAACCAAAGATAATTCTATGGATGAAATAAAATCAAAATAATAACACAGCAAAAATAAAAACACACAAAAAATCCAAAGGAAATCACCAGTCATTCCAAGAAATGGATCTTACCTCCATAAAATGCTTGGTGATGAAACATGAATTATGTTCTACTCTTTTGTGATCAGAATAATGATATTTTATTCATCTATAAAAATAAAGAATTCACATAGAATTTTGCTACAGGAAGACCTATGCACAAAAGCTTGTGTTTCCCTTTGATATCAATATATCTCTCATTTAGAGAAGATGGATATATATAAATATCATTTGTATATCAAGCTAGAACTATATAAAGGATAGTATAATATTTTTTTTCCTCCAACCAACAAAGATCACAATAGAATGATTCATGTATAATGTGTTGGCCACATATTCCAAATCTGTTGCAACAACAATAGAAAACTAGGTATGGAATGGTTATATTCTTCTCCAACCATATAGAAATATATACCACAAGTTCCCCAAAAAATTGAATCTTCCAAAGATTAATTTCCATGTGGATAGAGCCATAACTTATTGGAGAAAAATGTGGAGCATTTGTTGGCTATAATGGTAAATTAGATATTATTATGTTTAGAAAATTGCATGTAACTTCTAAATGGTTTAGTTTCTAAAGATTTTGCCACATATAGAGTTAAATGTCCTATGCATAAAACCCAAATCATGGACTTTCAAAATTCGTCCTCATTTTTCTACAAATTGAAACATAAAGTAGACTATGATATTTTTTATCAGCAAAATTTTCTCTTTTCCATAAGTCCACATATCTTGTATTATATACCCCAAGATATATAAATATATATTTCAAGGCATAAAATAACAATATTGATTACTAAAATCAATTAATTATAAATTTTCATTAATATATCTAAAAACTTCATTAAGTATTACTTATTTATATTTAACCATATACAACATAAGATGATAAAAATATGGATGAAATGGAATAGAATAGAATATGGAAATGAATATGATGGTATGTAAAATGGTGAAAAGATGGTATGAATATGGATCATAAATGGCTCTCATCATTCCCCCCAACTTAACATATTGCACGTCCTTGTGTAATCATTATGATTAGGAGGTCTTTACTTTTAAATGGAAGTGCTTGGATTTATGGCTTTAGATGTTGTCTCCATCCTAAACCATGATAACTCATATATAAACATAGATCCTTTTCTTCACATGATAAGATTTCTCATTAATTTTTTTCCTTCTTCAATAGCGATATTTGTTTCAAATTTTCACAAGTTGTTTCTCTTTTCTATTTTCTTTGACCTTTCTTTTCATTTTCTTTTATAGAATCACAGTTCACAAGGTTACCTATAGGAGAAATTTATCTCAATTTGCACAAGAGGATTTTAAATGGGTGAAACAAGAGAGATAAGAGACAAAGAAAAGGCTATTGTATGATGGATATAATGGATAGTGTGATGGAATTATTAAGCATGATGGATGGAAGATAATAGGATGACACTCCTCCCCCCAACTTAAAGGTTGATTGTCCACAGGAAACAAGGAGTGGAAAGGGAGGGGTGTTGCATAATGGTCAACATAATGATAAAATAAAGTTAAATGATAAAATAATGAAAAATAAAATTAATTGTTTTACTAACATCCATGTGCAGAGAGACCAAGGCTTGAACATTGAGAAACTAAGCAACAATTGCTCTAAAATGGATGAATCGACAACAAGGAATGAAGAGAGGCATCCAAAAATACACCACCACAAAAGACCTCCATCAAACTGAAATCACTAGAGAGTATACCATTGAAAGGAACCAAAAAATATAATAGAGACTACAACTCAAGGAGCTACCATCATCAAATCAAAGTAGTGTAAAACAAACAAGAGGTAGCATAGTCCATGGAAACACCTTAAGTAGCACATTCTATGGGTGATCAAAGTTGATAAGACCACACTAAATAGGAGTTGGAGAGTGATAGGAGGTGCCTAGAACCATAGAATCCAATGATTTTCCTTGAGAAGAATGATCAACAGAAAAGCCAAGGACACCATATATTGCATTGTTTTTTTGTTTTTTTGTTTTTTTGTTATTTTTCATTTTTTCAAATTTTGATAATGACAAGTGATCACTGGCAAGCTATTTTTCATTCACTCACTACTTAATGGCATTGTAAAAATAGTTTTCACCACTAAGAAATTACTTTATAGCTAATATCCACCAAAAACTAGTTTCCTGATTTTAACTAGCCAACAATGCCCGAAGGTTTTCATTGTTGGATCTCTTATTTGTTTTTTTTCTTTTTCTTCCATTTTTGAATAACTACATAGAATGACCAAAGGAAAAAAAAATCCTTCTATGGATGATGAAGAGTGATGTCATCAAAAATGTGATTTGTGTCCATGTACAAACAAAAAGGTGACATTAAAAGAGGATTGCATAATGAATTGGAATTGATGACCAAGAATAACTTGAGCATAATAACCAGTTTCCCACAAAACCAAGTTAATCCATGTATCGCATGCCACTAAATCTAGAAGCTTCATCTAGAACCTTGGAACATACACTGGCATGCTTCGATACAATAATTTCTCATAATGATGATAATCTATAAAAGACATATTGCTCTATGATGGCACCACATGAAGTTATGCTCTCTTATCTTGGTGAGAAATTTAAGAGTGAAAAACTAATTGTAGTCACCAATCTGTCCATAAAATTAGAGGTAGATAGAGACACATCTCTAGGAAGTCATGTGATGACCTTCAATACTCCCAAGATGCTTATGTATGTCTTCAAGTTGTCTCTAGATGTATAGCTCTATAGAATGGTACTAAAAGATTCAAGAATCTCATAGACCAAGTTATTGACCACCATGCTCCATATAGCTTGGAAAAGAAAAGATAGAGTCTTACTTAACACTCACACAAAGAAACATTACCAACTGATATCATCTCACCACAATAAGAGACTTGTAACCATATTCTCTAGACCAAGCATATCGAGTATAGTAAAGAAATATCATTCATTCAATAACTCTACCATTTAGCTTTTGAATGATGGGTAGAGTTATAAAAATTGATAATAATAAAGTGAATGAAAATTTTTTATATATAATATCAATGCTGATCAACACAAGAACACATACCTTGAATTGGTTGAGATTTCACATTTGGAGGTTTACTAGAAGGTCTAATTAAACAATTGATGGAGATTTATTGTAAATCAACCAAGAGCCTCAAAATTTGATGGATTTCCCCCCAAATTAACTTCATGCTATAGGTTCATGATAACATTAAGATAATCCAAAGAGTGAAGAAAAGTGAATAACACATTTATGTATTTCTTGAACTTTAGTCGATTGATAAATCAATCAAATATTTTGAGAATTCATTTGATTTCTCCTTAATGTCACATTCCAAAAGCATATGCATTTGAATCATCCAAGGAATCAAGAAAGTGATTTAGCACCTATTATATATGAATGATCATCTTAAGATATGTTGCCCGACTATAGAATTTGTTCCAATTCTACGAGCCATGGTTCGTATTTAAAACTTGCCTGGTTTTAAGCCTTAAATTGATCATTCTATCTGTGAAATTTGCAAGTCTTTAGGCCTCCATGTCCCCGGCTTGTTAACAGTTCCGCACAGCACTTGAGATCATTGAAATCTAGCTTCTGAGCCTCAAGATATAAAAGGTTAATGATTGCTGCCAAAAACACGTACTTCTTAACCTTTAACTTCTTAAAAGGTTAATGTTAACCATCAAAAACGTGTTTTTCTTAACCTCCAAATAAAAGGTTAATGTTAACCACCAAAAACATGTTTTTCTTAACCTCTCAAAAGGTTAATGTAAGCCTCCAAAATTAACTTCTTAAAAGAGGTTAAGATGAGCTCAAGATCTTAACCATTAACCTGCCAAACACAATCTTAACCATTAACCTGCTAAAAAAAAAAAAGGGGGGGTTAAGATATGAAGGTTAAGAACTCAACTTATTTGAATGTAAGCCATTTTACAGTCAGCAACACAGGAGGAGTGAAGGAATGAATGTTTTGGATAAAGCCTTTGCTTTCAACCCGCAGCCTTTTCAACTCCATGCGCAGTGAATCAGAATAGTGCTAAGCACACGGGGACTATGGCATACGTGAATGCTGTAATAGTTATGTCTCAACTGGAAATGGTTATGACAGTTCCAAATTTTGAACTGTGGTATTTGTTTATAAATATTTTATTGTATTTGATGATTCAGGAACTGTGGTTAAGACTCCGTAATGTTGAGTTGCACAAGTGTATTTCCCCTCAACACATGTGCAACTCAAAATGTTCTCTTCCAAGCTGCAATAATCCCTGTGTAGTGGCGATTGAAGCAAACCATGAAATGCATCAGTGCGATGAAAAATATTGTCCAAGCAAATGCACGATAAATGGGTGTAGCAGGACATGTGGAGTTAAAGACCATTTCCATGATTTGGATCAACATGCAGACACCACCAAAGTCACAAGTCTTTTGAAGTTTCAAGCTTTTAAATTATCTTTTTGTGATTAGTGATTTAAAATTTCTTTTTGATAGGTTAAGGATTTGATCATTTTTGGGTTAATTTTGTTGAGGTTAATTAACCTCACCCAAATCACGTATTTGGGAGGTAGTTATTAACCACAGAAGGGTAGTTATTAACCTCTGTGTCTATATAAGGGCTCTTTTGGGCTTTGTAAAGGGACTTTTTGGTTGGAAAAATAAGGGAACACTATGCTGAAATTTTGATCTAGGGATAAATTTTGGAAAGTATGTACACTTTTTATCTCTGAATTGAAAAATCTCTATTGTTTTTCTTGGTGCAAGGAAATGAAATGAGATCTACTTTGGGTTTCTTATTTTCAAATCCAAATTGTTATATGTTGTAGTGGACATTCTCATGGTGCTATGCGAATGTTTACAGATGATAATGAATGTGCTTAATAATACAGGTTGCTTTCAAGCGTAGTTCTTGGGTATCTCTATTATCGATCTTGTTAATCTTCGAAGGTTGTGAGGGCATGTGGTACATTCACCTTCCACAACTTTCTCTTAAATTTTGAAGTTTTAGATTCTTTAATTGAAAAACCCTTTAAAAATTATATCTTACGAGGGAGCCACCCCTCCAAACGCAGAGGAAGGCCGGATATCAAGGGCCTATCCAACTGTTGTGAACGGTTTGCCACACACTCCGTTGGGCAATTCTTCTGTGACAAATCTGTTTACCAATAGATTTTTGGCGACTCCGCTAGGGACATGGAACAAAAAGATTGACAGTCGCCTACAATGAAGTACAATGGTGCTTCCACATGAGAACATTTTTCTTGTTCTCCAACCGAACCTTGGCTTTCAAGACACCCAGGAAGATATCATCTCAGACTTGAACACTTAGCCTGGAAGTGTAGATGAAGTGTACAAGAATATCATCAAGTTAATCAAGTTCTTGAAGAAGAAGAAGAGTTCGGAGAAATCTTGCGAAGAGCCCCTATTGGTCAGAACATTGTAGTTATTGAGAGAATAGTGGTCATTCCAAGAAGAAATAGGCCAAATCTTGGTCACATCCAAAACCAAGTGAACAATAATCAATAACATGGTTGATAAAAGGTACCTTCCCTGGAATGAAGGTTGGCGACTCTATTTTAAAAATTGATTATTGGCGACTCTATTTGAAGGTGGCAATTCAGAATCATGGTTTGGTACAAGGGAAAAGTTGAAAGTGACACTAATACCGATAGTGATGATGAATACTTTTCATATCCTAAGAAACAGATTCCCGATGAACCTCTGCAAGTTCAATTCTTGAAGAATTTCTATGGTGGTAGGAGGTTAGACCCTAAAATGGTTCATCCCCACTTACTTCAAATTTTTCAGAAGATTGAAGAAGATGATAGAAAAGAATATGGGTTTCTTTCTCATTATCAAGGATCCTTCTTGGAAAGAAATTCAGTATATAAAGATAAAGAAGTCTTTGTTGAAGAATGTGCTTCATCTGAATCAGCAATTAGGAATATTAAAAATGTCTCTCATGCACCTACATCTCAACAAAATCAGATTGATCCTACACAAGCTAGCTTTTTGAAGAGTTTCTATGGTGGACGGAAACTAGATCCAGGCGAGACTCTACCATCTTTGCTCCAGACATTGCAAAAGATTGAACAAGAAGATGGTAAAGATTATCAATTTTTCTCTCACAAGCCCAAATTGTCCTTAGAAACAAGTTCTACATGTAATTATAAAGAAGAGATTGATAAGAAAAGTGATTCATGTCAATTGAAGATGGATAGTGGAGGTCAAAAAGGTGTCCCAATGCTTGCACCTATTGCTCATCAAAATCATATTTCTATTGATCCCAATCAGGTGGAATTCTTAAAAATTTTCTACGGCAATGCACGCCTAGATCCTGAAAAAGTACATCCTTCTTTACTTCAGATGCTGCGAGAACTTGAGAAAGAAGACCCATGCAAGAATTATTTTCTTGATATTAGAACATCTTCTGATCCAAATGTTAGAAAGGATTCATCTAAATCTTCATGCATGGAAGAAGACAAAGGTTCTATGTCTAATCTAGGAGATATCAAGGAATAGAATCTATAGAAGAAAAAGGGTCTATTAATGTATCAAGGCATGAATGTGAAGATTTCCAAATCCAGGAGAAATTATTCAATCATCTCAATCCTAATGAGAAAGAAAGAGAAATATCGAAACCTCGAGAAACTACACAACAAATGATTGAAGATGACGAAAATGTGGATCAAAGTGAATTTCACACTGCTTTTATTCCAACATGGTGCCTGGATGCTTCAGATGATGACTTCCTATGTGAAGAAAATCTTCCAAATCATCCTTCAATGACCATTCGTGATGATGATATCAATACTTTAGATGTCATGGAAGAATCAAAAACCACTACCATTGATGGAGATAAAAGCAGCCATGAACTTCTACAAATATCTGCTTTCCCTGAAGAAATGGAGACCTTTACATTTGATGATATTGATGAACTTGTGATTAAATGATCGGTTGATGGAAACGTTAAAAATCAGCTTTAGAGAGAAGAAGATAAATTATTCAGCCTTCATTCTCTATCATGCATGCCACCTTTCGCATTTCATGAAGAATGTCTTGGTGAAGAAATGATGATTCAAAAGGGGATAGATATCATAGAACATATTGAAAATGAAAGCTATATGGCAACAGGTTCCTATGATCAAATGGAAGTAGATTTGAAATCCTATGGATTATTCGAAAGTCAAAGAAATCCTCTTTTTGAGCCTTCTCATCAAATAGGAGATCTTATGTCAAAAAGATTCTATGAGGAGAATAACCATGATAAAATAAGTAATCAGTCAGCAGATAATCTCATGGAGGAATCTGAGGAAGGAAACTCTAATGCTATTTTTATCCCGAGTTTGTGCTCAAAAGCTTTGGATGATAATTTCCTCTATGGAGAAAGTGTTTACTTTAATCCTTTGTTTGTAGACGAAGACATTTCTACTGATGATTCTCAAGTTGGTATTCAAAGACAAGGTTCAATGGTTATTATAACCCCGCAGGTGACATCACTCCACAGATTGTATGAAGGCAATCCAATATGAGGTTTGATATCTTCTCATCTTAACCATCAGAAGGCCCTTCAGATGGAAAATGTTGATATTAATGGGATGGAAATTGAAGTTATGGTCCGCAATGTTGAAGATGGTACCCATGTAACTCAGAAGTTACTAAAAATTCAAGATGATCTTTTGGAAGAGAAGGAAGAAGAAATGGATCATTAGGAGATTCAATATAACATCGGTGTGCATCCCAGTTGGAATAATTTTATAGAAGATTCAACCATGATCATGCCAGTTGAAAAAAAAGAGTGTCCATTGTCAAAAATGAGTTCAGGACTTCATGATGACCAAATTCAGGTTGAGGGCATGCCAAGTAGAGGAGAAGATCAAATATGCATTCAGGAACTTGAGAATCTTATACTTCAACTCTTTGAAAATGAACTCATTAGTGACATACAACAAGAAGCAGAGTTGATTTTGAAGCCCGAGATTTTTGATGGAGCTTGGTTATTTGGATGCGTCCCTTTATCTAGAGATGTTGAGCAGGCTAAGAATCTCATAATTAGAATTCAAGGAGCGGACTTATATCTGAGCCCATGGAAGCTTAAGAATTTTCATATGGTGGTACACCATGGTATTTATTTTCCCCAGCCAGTGAATGGATTTGTATGATTATACCTTGAGTCACTGTAGGTAGGGAAACCTACCTTGTATATAGTCTAATTAGGAGTTTTTGTTGCGCCTAGTTTTCTTTCAGTTGTCTGGTTTTCGGTGCTAGTTTCCTCCCTTTTGCAAATTGGCCCCTCGAATGACTCTATTTCATAGCCCAATGGATAAGGCACTACTTTATTCATTATGGATTCGAGCTTCGTCCTTGTCAGTCATTGTCCCCAGTTAGAGCTAGCTATTGCCCGACTATAGAATTTGTTCCAATTCTACGAGCCATGGTTCGTATTTAAAACTTGCATGGTTTTAAGCCTTAAATTGATCATTCTATCTGTGAAATTTGCAAGTCTTTAGGCCTCCATGTCCTCGGCTTGTTAATAGTTCCACACAGCACTTGAGATCATTGAAATCTAGCTTCTGAGCCTCAAGATATAAAAGGTTAATGATTGTCGCCAAAAACACGTACTTCTTAACCTTTAACTTCTTAAAAGGTTAATGTTAACCATCAAAAAAGTGTTTTTCTTAACCTCCAAATAAAAGGTTAATGTTAACCACCAAAAACATGTTTTTCTTAACCTCTCAAAAGGTTAATGTAAGCCTCCAAAATTAACTTCTTAAAAGAGGTTAAGATGAGCTCGAGATCTTAACCATTAACCTGCCAAACACAATCTTAACCATTAACCTGCTGAAAAAAAAAAGGGGGGGTTAAGATATGAAGGTTAAGAACTCAACTTATTTGAATGTAAGCCATTTTACATTCAGCAACATGGGAGGAGTGAAGGAATGAATGTTTTGGATAAAGCCTTTGCTTTCAACCCGCAGCCTTTTCAACTCCATGCGCAGTGAATCAGAATAGTGCTAAGCACACGGGGACTATGGCATACGTGAATGCTGTAATAGTTATGTCTCAACTGGAAATGGTTATGACAGTTCCAAATTTTGAACTGTGGTATTTGTTTATAAATATTTTATTGTATTTGATGATTCAGGAACTGTGGTTAAGACTCCGTAATGTTGAGTTGCACAAGTGTATTTCCCCTCAGCACATGTGCAACTCAAAATGTTCTCTACCAAGCTGCAATAATCCCTGTGTAGTGACGATTGAAGCAAACCATGAAATGCATCAATGCGATGAAAAATATTGTCCAAGCAAATGCACAATAAATGGGTGTAGCAGGACATGTGGAGTTAAAGACCATTTCCATGATTTGGATCAACATGCAGACACCACCAAAGTCACAAGTCTTTTGAAGTTTCAAGTTTTTAAATTATCTTTTTGTGATTAGTGATTTAAAATGTCTTTTTGATAGGTTAAGGATTTGATCATTTTTGGGTTAATTTTGTTGAGGTTAATTAACCTCACCCAAATCACGTATTTGGGAGGTAGTTATTAACCACAGAAGGGTAGTTATTAACCTCTGTGTCTATATAAGGGCTCTTTTGGGCTTTGTAAAGGGACTTTTTGGTTGGAAAAATAAGGGAACACTATGCTGAAATTTTGATCTAGGGATAAATTTTGGAAAGTATGTACACTTTTTATCTCTGAATTGAAAAATCTCTATTGTTTTTCTTGGTGCAAGGAAATGAAATGAGATCTACTTTGGGTTTCTTATTTTCAAATCCAAATTGTTATACATTGTAGTGGACATTCTCATGGTGCTATGCGAATGTCTACAGATGATAATGAATGTTCTTAATAATATAGGTTGCTTTCAAGCGTAGTTCTTGGGTATCTCTATTATCGATCTTGTTAATCTCCGAAGGTTGTGAGGGCGTGTGGTGCATTCACCTTCCACAACTTTCTCTTAAATTTTGAAGTTTTAGATTCTTTAATTGAAAAACCCTTTAAAAATTATATCTTACGAGGGAGCTGCCCCTCCAAACGTAGAGGAAGGCCGGATATCAAGGGCCTATCCAATTGTTGTGAACGGTTTGCCACACACTCTGTTGGGCAATTCTTCTGTGACAAATCTGTTTACCAACAAGATACAACAACCATGAATGAGAAATATATAGATATGAATACCTTGATCCTTGTTAAATAAATTAAGCATTCATAGTGCATTTGGTTATCTTTGGACAATGTAAATAATCAACAATGAGGAATAATGATCATCTATTTACAAAACATTTTATTTGGTTATTAATGCATTCAAATCCTTCAAATTCCTTTTAATCAATTGGACCTAGATTAATAAACATGTGAGGAATAATGATCATCTATTACAAAACATTTATTTTTGTTATTAATGCATTCAAATCCTTCAAATTCCTTTTAATCAATTGGACCCAGATCAATAAGCATGTGAGGAATACACATTTTATTTATAGGCCTCCCAAGATCTAGATGTTTGAATATTAAAAAATTATTAGAGAATAGATCTTGTATGATATCATTTTTCATCACACACAACTCTAGAATGACTAAGAAATATATTAAATCAACTTGTGGTGCATGATTAATTCCAACGCACATACATATATTTTCAATGATGAAATTTGAATGCACAATTTCCTTATGTGTGTGAAACATCTCAAAAAAAATTGATTCAAGAAGTAGATAAGAAGAACTAAATTAATGTTTTTTGAATCCATCAATATGTTTCACTAATTCTTCTACACAAAAATCATATATTTTAGTCATATCATCATTTTCATGCTCATTAAGAGAATTTAAAATGACAATTGAAATGTCATCAACATATGTTATTTAATACACCTTATGATGTAATATTTCATGAGGAATTATAATTTCCATTGGTGGATATGTTGGGGTGGATGGTGGGTGAAATGAATGGAACAAGGATAATGGAAAAGGTTGTATTGGATATAGAGTAGGTGGATATGAGTAGAATGGGAATAATGGAGATGGTAGAATATAAGATGGATGTATAGGTTGTTGTGAGAATTCATGATTATATTCATTATGCACACCAAGTGGAAAATTATATTTTGAAGAAATATTTTGTATTTCCAATGTAATAGAGTAATTCATACCTTGATCTACTTGATTTGGTGTATGAAATCATTCATTAGCTACAAGGAAGACTTGTTCACTTACATCCTTAGTGTGGTGAGGTTCATAAAGATCTTGTATGTCATTTACCATGTGTTCTTTTTTGTTTGTGCATGTGCATTTATCACCTTGCCATTAACAAGTAGAACAACAAATGGTTAAATTGTCACTCATGAAATCACATTGTTTTAGAAATTCATCAATTATACACTCTTGTTCAAACATAGAAATAACATTTGGATGTACCTGTGACAATAGAAGATCAAGATCATGTAATTTAAATTCATTAGGTAGAGAGTTTGTAAAAGCATCACCTTTGGTTGATGCAATTCCTCTACCAATTCTTGTTTTCAAACTTGATGTGTTTGGACTACCTTGAAAATGCATTATTTAAACATTTTTCTTTTAATTTTCATTTTATTTAGGAGTTACTCGCAACAAGAAATGAAGAAGAAGAAAAAAATGAATTTACCTACACCCTAAAACAAATAAAAATAAGTGATCTAACTTCTAGGATCTACCCACAAACTAAAACAATGATCTATATGATTTAAGCAATGCAAATTAGGATTAATTACTCAGGAAAGGCTAGCAATTGCAAAAGTTTTCATCCTAACACATTGTTCATAACACAGCTCACTATGAATTCATGCCTTTAATACCTTTCCCTGGCAATGATGCCAAAAATGTAAGGTGAAACTATGGTTCAAATATTAAGGATAATTGATAAGATTAAGAGCCAATTCATCTCATATTTAATTATCAATTTGGGGTCATAGACTAATGAAAAGTATAATGGTTATATGCTCAAGGGATGAAGATAGAATACCAAGTAAATATGACTACAACTAGAAAGCATTGGAGGAAACCTGCAACAAACCAAACAAAATTGGCAACATGAACTGTCACTTCCTAGCGATAGGAGCTACTCTAAATTTGTTAAATAAAAACTATTTTAAACTTAATCAAAAGAATAAAGTTTTAATGTATAAGTTAATAATACAATAATTAAATAGAATAGCACAAAAATTTCAATTTTCATTTAAATCTCAAACAAACACAAACCAAACATAATTCTATGTATGAAATAAAATCAAAATAATAACACACCAAAAATAAAAACACACAAACAATCTAAACTAAATCACCAGTCATTCCAAGAATTGGATCCTACCTGTTTAGTATGCTTGGTGATGAAATGTGAATTCCATTCTACTCTTTTGTGATCAAAATAATGATATTTTATTCATCGATAAAAAATATAAAATTCACATTGAATTCTGCTATAGGAAGATCTGTTTACAAAAGCTTGTGTTTCTCTTTGATATCAGTATATCTCCCATTCAGAGAAGATGCATATATATAAATATCATTCATATAACAAAATAGAACTATTTGACAGATAGTATAATATTTATTTTTCCTCCAACCAATAAAGATCACAATGGAATGATTCACGTACAATGTGTTGGTCACATATTCCAAATCTATTGCAACAACAATAGAAAACTAGGTATGGAATGGTTATATTCTTCTCCAACCATATAGAAATGCATACCACAAATTCCCCAACAAATTGAATCTTCCAAAGATCAATTCCCATGTGGATAGAGCCATAACTTATTGGAGAAAAATGTGGAGCATTTGTTAGCTGTAATGGTAAATTAGATATTATTATGTTTAGAAAACTACATATAACTTCCAAATGGTTTAGTTTCTAAAGATTTTGCCACATGGAAAGTTAAATGGCCTCATTATGCACAAACCCTAGATCATGGACTTTTGAAATTTGTCCTCATTTTTCTGCAAATTGAAATGTAAAGAAGACTATGATATTTGTGATCAGCATAATTTTCCCTTTTCTATAAGTCCACATATCTTGCATTATATGTCCCAAGATATATAAATATATATTTCAAGGCATAAAATAACTATATTGATTAGTAAAATCAATCAATTATAAATTTTCATTAATATATCTAAAAACTTTATTAAGTGTTACTTATTTATATTCAACCATATGCAACATAAGATGATAAAAATATAGATGAAATGTAATAGAATAGAATATAGAAATGAATATGATGGTATGTAAAATGGTGAAAATATGGTATGAATTGGATAAAAAATGGCTATCATCAATTAGAAGAGGATAATGAGAACAAGAGTGGCTTTAAGATAGTTGTTGAAGAGGAAGACAAAGATAGGGGCATAGATGAGAAATGAACTTAAACCTTAGATAGCCAAGAAAGTAGGGAGGTTGAAGTTGGGGAAGCAAAGGAATCAAGTTGTTAGGATGTAAGAGATGGTGCAAAAGAGGATTCAATTGCTAAAGTGTTGAAAATATTGTACTTTGAGCACTTGTTCAATGTGGTTGAAGAGGGTGATTTGTTGTCAATTATGTAAGGAAGCTAAGGTGCGCAAAATCACTTCCTACACTAATCTTTGAGGAGATGATTATGAAAATTCAACTAACTATTGCAAAGATCTCCATAAATGCATAATAACATAATAGAAAATAATAATGAAACCATAAAACAATGATTGTCATGGGGAAACCCTCCCGAGAGAAAAACCCCACCCTCTAAAACATGCACAATGTATTTTCAAATCTAGAAGATTACAATACACTTTCAATGCAAGTTCTTATAAGAGTGCATGACCACAACTCAAACTCAGACTTAGACTCAGAGAGACACCTTCTAGCACTAGTCTTGCAAACTAAACTCAATGATTCAAACATCTCCACAAGCCCTCCTTTTATAGTGGTTTTCCACTTGCAAAGCATTTGTGGTTTTATAGAACCATGGGCAAAACAACCATGTCACATGTTACCCACTTGTAATTTGCAACTCCAAGAATACCATTTTCGTCCATAATTTTGCCCTCTAGTTTAGACCCCCATAAAAGTCATATAATGAGTTGTTTAACTCTAAAAATAGCCCTTATACATTGTTGTAGAGACGAGGCACATTTTTAACAACTCATGCACCCTTTTCCAATTGATAAACATGTGGAAAACTACCACAAACTAATTCTCTAATTTTTTATTAAAAAATTAGAGTTTTTCAGAAAAAGCTTGCCAAGTTGAGACACAATTCTCAACATTCTCCCACTTGTCAAACATCTTGCAAGAGTTAGGGGATCCAGAATGTCATGGACTTAATTGCTAGGAGTCAAGAGGCCCATAGACTTTGAACACCATCTAAATTTCTCTGTGCTCATAGGTTTATTTAATGCATTAACAATATTCGCCAAATTTTCCACCTTTTCTAGCTTCCATTTTCCATCCTCAACCATATTTCTCAAAAAATGATATTGTAAATCAATGTGCTTGGTCTTGGCATGAAATGCTGGGTTCTTCACTAGGTAGATTGCACTCTGACTATCACTATAAATTATCATTGCACCTTGTTTGAACTTTATGTCTGAACATAGTCTCTTAAGCTAGATGGCTTCCTTGTAGGCATGAGTAGCTATCATATACTTTGCCTCTATATTGGAAAAACCAACCATAGCTTATCACTTGCTCATCCAACTGATTGCACCAATGAATAATTTAAACACATATGCACTAGTGTATCTCCTTCTATCAACATCGCTAGCACAGTTTGAATCCACATAGCCTTGAATATCCAAGGAATGCTCATATCCTGTTCCATGGAAATATATAGAGTACTCTAAATTACCCCTCAAGTATTTGAAAACTCTTTTTACTACATCCCAATGTGCTCTTCCTAGATTAGACATATAATGGGAAGGTACTCCCACTACTTGGGCAATGTCTGGTCTTGTATAGACCATAGCATACATCAAACTTTGAACAGCACTCTGATATGATACTCAACTCATCCCTTCCATCTCCAATGGGAATGAAGGACACTGTGAGATGGAAAGATTTGTTCCCATAGCAATAGGAACACTCAATGGTCTAGAATCCTACATATTAAATGTTCTTAGAATATTACAAATATACTTACTTTGGCCTAGCCAAAGCTTTTTATTTTGTCTATCTCTTATAATCTCCATTCCCATAATGTATCTTGTTGCACCAAGATCTTTCATTTCAAACTTTGCAAAGAGATGAGATTTTAATTCTGCAAACAAACCATTTCCTTTGCTAATAAACAACATGTCATTGACATATAAGGAAATAACCAAGAAATAATCACCATTAGACTTTTAGTATGTACAATGATTAGATTTGTATCACACAAATCCCAAACTTAATACATATGTATCAGACTTTTGGTACCACATCCTATGACTTTGTTTTAAACCATACAAGTATTTCTTCAATTTATAGACCAAATGAATTTCACCTTTGACCACAAAGTGCTTTGGCTTTGTCATATAAATTTTTTCCTCCAAATCTTCATGAAGGAAAGCTGTCTTCAAATCCATCTACTCAACTTCTAGATCATAAGACGTTGCAATAGAAAGTAAAAATTGAATGGATGTCATTTTTGCTACAAGAGAAAAAATTTCACCATAATCAAATCCTACAACTTGGGAGTAACCTTTTGCACCCAATCGTGCTTTATAATTCTCAATGCTTCCATCTAAACCAATCTTCCTTTTGAACACCCATTTACAACCAACGGGCTTTCATCCTTCAGGCAATGGTACAAGATCCCATGTGTTATTCCTCTTAAGATTTTTCATCTCTTCTTCCATGGCTATTTTCAAGGACTCTAAATCATTCATACCAAGAGGCTCTTCTACATATTTTGGTTCATTAATATTAGCATTCAAAGAAAATACACACCTCCAATCATTAGGATAATATCCATAACTTCCTAGTGCTTTTCTCTATCTACTAAACCTTCAAAAAAGATTTGGTTCAAATTTAGGTTCAAGTTCATGATCATGATTAGCTTCTCCCTCTTCCTCTAATGATATAGAACTTGTAGAGCTCTCTTCAACAACTTATCTTTCTAAGGGCCTCGATTCAACTTTCTCAGGTGTAGTAGGAAATTGAATCACATCTTTCTTTTCTTTTATGTTTTATGGATGCACTGTAACAAAAGAAAGCTCGGTTTCTCTAAAAATAACACTTCTAGAGTAAAATACCTTTTCTACAACATCATCCCAAAGCTTTTATCCTTTCACACCATAACTATACTTGATGAAGATACATATGACAACTTTTTTGTCCAATTTTTTTACCTTCTCCTTTGACACATGAGCATATGGCTCAAAACCAAAAACTCTTAGATGTCTAAATGAAGGCTTGTGGCCCAACCATGCTTCCATTGGTGTCTTATCAAAAAGAGCTCATGTAGGAGACCTCTTTATTAGGTAGTAGGTAGTGGCTATAACTTCAGCTCAAAAAATCTATTCCATTCTAGCTCCACTCAACATACTCCTAGCCTTCTCCATCAAGAACCTATTCATTCTTTCTACAACTACTTTCTACTTTGGAGAATATGGAGTTGTCTTCTCTCTTTTAATACCACAATCTTTACAAAATGTGTCAAAATCATTGGAGCAATATTCACCCCATTATCAGTTCTCAAATGCTTTATGTTCTTTCTCTTCTACAACTCAACCATTACTTTAAATTCTTTGAAATGAGTAAAAATTTCAGATTTACAAATAGATCCATGTTTTTCTACCAAAATCATCAACGAAAGAAGCATAATAAACTAATCTACCAATAGAAGGAACATCAACTAGACCGGATACATCCAAATGGATAAGATCCAAAATACATGAGGATTTATGAGAACTTGAGTAAAACTGAATGCGATTTTGTTTACCATTGATATAATGCTCACAAAAATCAAAATCAAGATTGCAATCATTCAACCCATCAACAAGGTTTTTATTCTTTATGGCTCATAGAAATTTCTCACTTATGTGATCAAGTCTTTGATTCCATAACATAGTCTTCTCTATAGGTAACTTTGATTTAGTAGATAGAGCACCCTTGTGTACCCAAAAACCATGACCATCTATTGAAAAAGAAACCCTCTCCTTCTCCAACAAAGTAGTCCTCTTCATAGTATTATCAAGAGTACTATTGCACTCAACTATGCATGCATCAAGCTAGTACAATGTACCCAATCTACTTCCTGTTACTATTACCATAGCACCTCTCACCATTTTCACACTTGCTTTAGAAAACTATACATGCACACTTTCATCTATTAATTTATTAACAAATAACAAATTCCTCGCTAGTCCCAGGATATGCAAAACACCATCAAATCATCTAATTCTACCATCATAAAAGTTGACATGAATACTTCCATGACCAACAATATCAAGAACTGAGTTATCACCCAAATACACCTTATCACCTTCAAACTTTTCATATTTACTAAACTGGTTTCTATTAGGATTCATGTGAAAAGATGCACCCGAATCTATTACCAATGCATTATCACCTACATGAGTGGCCAAGGCTATGATGAAAGTATCTCCATATTCCTTCTTGGACTCAGAATTAGAATCTTGCTTCTTCTTCTTTTTCTTTTCCTATTTCTAGTCCTTTTGGAAGTGTCCAGGTTTGCCACAATTCCAATAGATCACCTTGGACTTACCACAAGATTTTGATCTACCCTTATTCTTGGACTTAGAATGGCCAATATGCTTCTCATTCTTGCATCTTTCCTTTGGTATTCCTCAAACACTAAAACCCTCTTTGGCATTCAGAGAGACCTTCCTTCTCATCTCTTTAGAAAGTAGAGAACTAACAACATCTTCAATTTTCAAGACAACTAAAGTGATCCCTGTGGCTATGAGAAGGCTATCCCATGAGTCTAGCAATGAGCATAGCAATATTTGGCACCTTCCTTCTTTATCCATCCACACCCCAACTAAGGTCAATTAAGTCACCAACATATTAAAACTTTCAAGATACTTAGAAATATGTCCACCTTCTTTAATTCTCAATGAATACAACTTCTTCCTCAAGAGAATCTTGTTCACAAGTGATTTTTCTTCATAGATCTCACTTAGCTTCTTTGAAAGCTTTTTTGTGGTAGGTTCTTCATGGAAATTAATTAGTGTAGAGTCTACAAGACACAATCTAATGAGACTCTTAGCTTTTCTATCTCTCACATCATACTCTATGGATGAAGTTGGATTCAAGGACCTCAGTTCCTTTTCATCGACTGCATCCCATAGATCTTGATCAATCAATAGATCTTCCATCTTCAACATCCACATTTCAAATTTTGTGCCAAAAAACTTCTCTAAATTCAATCCTCCCTAATGTGCTTGTCATCTTTGTAATCCTGCAACATAGAAATAAAAACCTTTACACAAGCTCCCACTAAAACTTTGAATAGCTCAAAAAACTCTGTGCCCAACAAATAGAACCAAAACTAGCCAGGCTTTGGTACCACTTGTAAGGAAGCTAAGGTGCATGGAATCACTTCCTACACTAATCTTTGAGGAGACAAGTATGCAAATTAAACTAACTATTACAGAGATCTCAAGAAATGCATAATAACATAACAAAAAATAACAATGAAAGCATAACACAATGATTACCATGGGGAAACTCTTATAGGAGAAAAACCCCACCCTCCAAAACCCACATAATGTATTCTTAAATTTGGAATATTACAATACACTTGATGTCATGCCTAACCACTACTTTGGGTTTTTCTGCATATTAGGATCTTGTTGTTATAAGTTTCTTTCAGTTGTTATGTTTTTATTTCTATAGAACTTGGTTATATTATTGTCCTTTGGAACACGAGACTTATGCTGAACATATTTTCTGTTTAGAACTATTTTATTGGCAGTAAATGTGATTTAGGATTTTATGATTTAAAACTGGCATATTAATGATTGCATGTTGATAGGGTATCGATTATGTTTATTATGTTTTAACTCATTGTAAATTGCATTCTTTGTTTGAATGCTTTGGAAAGAAAGTAAATATATTATATGTTTAACTTGACATTTCAAATGATTAGAATGTTAATATGTTGTATGTATTGAGATCTTGTCATTTTATTTACATATGTGTGACTAAGAAGGGATTGAATTATTTCATTGGATTTTTTTTCAGTATAGCATACAAGCATATGTTGTAAAGGGATTAGATTCTTCTAAATACTTATAAACTTAAGATGGTTTTGTTTACATGACTCATATTAACTTGTTATTTAAAAGAACCACAGTTTGCATTGCATATATATATACTTGTTATTAAAAGGGCTAAATACCCTAAGTTGAGATGGGCATAAACATTTTCTATTTTAAAAGGGTTTAATTACCTCTTAAGTATCATGTAACCCTAAATGGGTATCGAATGCCATGAAAGAGGAAACATATTCATTGTGTTGAAAGCCAAATTCATGGAAGTGGTTTTGACACAGCTGAATACACGGCTCTATGACACTTGATGTGTATTGAATGCTTGTTATGAGGAGTTATGGAACTTAAGGTTTGGTTGGCCATTTCTTGTTGCAAGTTGCGTTTTTTGCAGAATTTGGGCCAAAAACTTGGCCACATCGCTCTGTTTGGCTTAACATCTATGATCTTGTTGTTGAGGTATCACCATAATGAAGGGTTGTGGTTGGAAGGGAAACTTGCATATTTGGTTAAGCTCGATCGAGTTACTCATCAGAAGTTGTCTATTGTTATTATTGGGTTCTTCTACTTCACTCCATTGTGAAGTCATTTGCGAGTTATATGTGTAAGCTATGTGAAGATTGTTACCAGTTTTGACTTGGCTTTTGGGGCTTTGGCATTGAGATTAAATTGCAGAGCATTTTCCATCTTCAGTATTCACATAGGAGCAATTTCTTACCCTACTCTCTCTCTATTTACGATTGCATTTTGATATCGATTAGCATGTTCCAAATGGTTATCAATTTTTTTTTCTTGATGTGAATTTTACACTCAAGGATGGGTATATGCAGAGCATGGCACTGTGGGCAATGCTTACCCTTGTATATATCCACCTTTGAATGGGATTTATGGAGATATTGTTTTAGGTGTTGCTATATGTATATTCAATTGCGCTTTGCCCCAAACATGTGTTTTACACCGAGTTAAGCCTGTGAGAAACACATGGTTGCGGTAGTTAGCTTGCTAGCTATTGTGAAATAACAACTATGTTTTGGGCTCCCAAAGAGGCGAGCTATGTGAGAACCCATATCTCAAAGTTCACTTGGTTTTCTGCAGAAAATAGGTGAGAGGTTCGGCCTCAGTCATGAGTTTGCTTTAAATTACGGGCTCATGACCGTAGTCGAGGGCAGAGGCATTTTGTCGAATAGTTAGTATGAAACCAAAACAATGTTGAATTTACATGTTATTAGCATAGCATCTTTTATGGTTATTGAAATGGTTGAAAAATTCCATATATAATAGCCAATACACTGTCTGAACATTGTAGTATGGTTCGAATTTCTTTATAAAAGTTACATGAGGTTGCGTAAACTGGTATTATGTTATTTTGTGTTGCACCTTGTTTGTTAGTATATTAGAGATTCTAAATAGTAAATATGTTGTCCATGGGTCAGAACTTGCAATTTGGCAATTTGGAAATGAGTTTGTATGAACACTTGGTATCATCAATTATGTTCTTTTTGTTTTAAAACAACAACAAAGCTAGAAAAATTTAGTTAAATGTACGCTGTTGGGAATTGTTAGACATGATTTTATTTTATTTGTTTTGAAGCATTTTAGATATGCCAATAGTATTTATATTATGATGAAAATTATATGTGTACGAATTGGAATCTATTATTCTAATGATGTTTTCTATCCAATATTGAATTGGAAATTGTGTTCAATGGGAAAGATAGATTTATGATATATGTGTTTGATGATATGTCATTCAAAGCAAGAATATCATATGTGCATTATTTTATTATCTTGGTCATTTCAAAGGATAAGTTTAGTTTATTATAACAATAGGAATAAGTAGTATAGTACTACGATTGGTAAATATCATTAAACTGATGTAATAGTTTAGTTATATTTACGAGATCGTAATATTGTAATATTTATTTCTGTTGTTAAAATAACCTAAGTTTACTTTCAAATTTGGCAGTAGAAGATGAGATTTTTAAAAGATGAAGAATGTAATATCATGTGAAAAATGACTATTGTTCATTGCATGTGCATTCTTAGAATATCTGTTTGATGTGTCTTTTAAGGATAGTTGTAATGAATGTATATCGAGGTGGCTAAATATTGATTTATCCTAAAGTTAATTAATTCAGTGATAATTTTAAGATAAATTGGGTGGGTTAATTAGATACAAAAGAGAATTGGCCTTACCTATGACTTAAACCAGTAAGGTTAAGTACGGAGAACAAGGCAAGTCTCTATTTCATCATTTCATGAGTACCATAGAGAATTCCACTATGTGTTGTCTATGAGCTTACCATATGCGGATGCAGTATCTTAGCACCATAGTGATGACACCTCAATATATATATGATTCATTTACTAGTTATTCTTAGTGCGAGTTTAATTTTGCATTTTTAAGAAGATGGTTACTTATTGCATATTAATTTTAGAATTGCACTATGTTATGTGGTTCAGATATCTGCATTATGGTTTTATATATGTTTATTCTAACATGTATGTAGGTGGACTATTCTTTTTAACTTAGTATGTACTAAGCCCTCTTTGTGTTGTGTTGCATTTTTGTGTGAGTTTCAGGTGTTTCAAGTTGATTAACAAGTAGCTAATGATGACTGTTGAAGTTACTTCTTGAAATAGAATTTGATACTTGTAGAGTCCATATGTTGGACATAGGCGTCTAAGAATGATATTGTACTTCATTATTGTACTAAACTCTTTATGTGTTAACATCATTATAGAAATTTATTTGGATGATATCTTCATCTATTTTGAGATTTACGAATTGAGAGTGTCTCAATCATTATTCTTTTTCTTGTAATAGATGATTAAATAAAAAAAATTTCTATGGTTCTTTATGCTTGTTCGTGGTTTCCTAGTTATTGAATTTTTTTTTAATGTAGCTTTACACTTGCAATGCAAGTTCTTATAGGAGCGCATCACCACAACTCAGAATCAGACTCGAACTTAGAGAGCCTCCTTCTAACACTAGTCTGACAAACTAAACTTGATGATTCAAACACCTCCCCACGCCTTCCTTTTATAGTGATTCACCACTCAGAAACCATTTGTGGTTTTACAAAACCATGGACCAAAAAAATCATGCCACATGTTAGCCACTTGTAATTTGTAACTCCAAGAATACCATTTCCATCCTTAATTTTGTCCTCTAGTTTAGACTACCATAAAATTCATATAATGAGTTATTTACACTCTAAAAATAGACCTTCTACATTGTTTTAGAAACTAGACATGTTTTGAACAACTCATACACCTTTTTCCAACTCATAAACATGTGGAAAACTACCACAAACAAATTCTAGAGTTTTCTAAACAAATTGTAGACTTTTCTGAAAAAATGCTTACAAGGTTGAGACACAATTCTCAACAGATTATGTACTAAAAAATGCATGAGTGTAGCTCCTATCTCTCATCTAATTTTGTCACAGATGACACTAATAAGCCTCGGTGGGAAGAAGATCTAGACTAGCTTTCCTTTTTGGGGTCTTTATAAATGTATCACAATTGGGGAAAGCTTAGAAATTTGTCTGTAGAAGGTTTTTCAATAGAAGAAAACAAATCAAATTCATTGTTTACTGTTGTATTACAAACTCTTTACCTTTTTATTATTTTTCTTAATTTGATTGTCTCAAACTATTTTTTTCAATTTTTTAAATCACAATTATTATCATCATAATTTACTATTGTATAATAAACTATTATCTTTTTATTATTTTTGTGAAGTTGATTGTCTCTAATTATTTTTATCAACTTTTCAAATCACACCCATCATAAGAATTATAAATATCTTAGAAAATAGAAAATTATTATGAACTATAGAGATTTTTCATGATTTTTTTTAGTTTACTTAATTTTTTAGAAAATTGAGGTATCTCTAACTATATGGAAGCCGAAACTTGTGGACTATAAACAGTTACAAGTTTTTTTCATTTCATGATGTGTGTAATTTTTTCCAATTTTGAATCTATTTTAACAAAAAGAGAAGCTAAGTACAACAATATAGGCATCTGCATTAGCTTCCAATAAAATTCGTGGTGGATCCATTTACCACTCAAAAAAAAAATTCTCATGCGTTAGCTTTTTCCTTGGGCTCATTTTTTTCATTCTCTTAAATATTAACAAATTATATATTTAAACTTTTGCATTTACAAATGTGTTAGCTTTAATATCTAAAATAGATTGAGTTCAATTTTTGTATTCACGCTATTTTTTTCATAAGAAAGATTTTGGTATTAATTTTTTGTTATAAAGGTCTGAATTCCTTTTCATATAATATAAAAATATTATAAAAATATATGAAAATTAGATAATAGACTAGTTTCACTGAATCTATGTTAGATAGATATTTCAATAGATTTAAATGACTATACCTACTAGTACTCATGTTTGAAGGTGCAATGTGTACACGGATAGTAGCATATCCTCTATAGTTAACTTACATTTGAAAACTCAGTTTATTTCTTTTATTAATAAGTCTAATTGTGCATGTCTTTTCAATACATTATATTGTATAGCTTTTGAAAAAATCATGTGAACATATTTTAAGAAACTATACAGAATATGCCACTATTTGAGTACACATTGCACCTTTAGATACAATTGCTAGTAATATTATTATTATTAATATGTCTTCAATGTTCTCTACATATTATGAAAGGGATATCTTCAAACAATGAGGAAAACTAAAAATGAATGATCTAACATACTAGAGGTTGGTGATGTCTTCAAAGCCATTTTTCACAAGATGTGGTGTAAAGGTTCCTGCGATGGTTGGGAAATTTTGAAAAAAATAGTATGGCAGCATAGATGACATTAAAAAAGGTATCATCACCAAGTGTCTCTAATGAGATATTTAAAGTCATCCTTGGACAAGAAAGGTCAATTAATCCCTAATAATTCACACTCTTTTATATTATAACGCTACCATATCAGTTATGAGGTTGTATAAACCAATGTCAACGATGTACACCTCATGCAAGTAATTGTAGATTGGTTTTCACCATGTGATTTAGGCTTCTCTTGAATAAGAATTTGCTTGTAAATCATTATTTTAAATATAACTATTTTGATTGTCGTGGTTCATTTTTAAGTCTGGTCAATGAAATATAAAACTAAAAACTATCGTAGCATATTCTAGATTACCATACACAATTAAGACATTTCTCATATGGAATCTAGGAAAAGAGAGCAAAGCATCTTTCCTAGAAGTTTCTTCATAGGACTAGATACAAAACACATGCAAAATATTCATATTAAATATTCCTAGTTTTAATACCAGGAGTAGGAATTCATTGTAGGAATTTAAAATGACAATTGAAATGCCATCAACATATGTTATTTGATCCACCTTATTATGTAATGTAGCATGAGAAATTATAATTTCCATTGGTCAATATGTTGGGGTGGATGGTGGGTGTAACGAATGTAATAAGGATAATGGAAAAGGTTGTGTTGGATTTAGAGTAGGTGGATATGAGTAGAATGGGAATAATGGAGAGGGTAGAATATAATATGGATATATAGGTTGTTGTGAGAATGCATGATTATATTCATTGTGCACACTAGGTGGAAAATTATATTTTGAAGAAATATATTGTCTTTCCAATGTAGTACAGTAAGCCATACCTTAATCTTCTTGATTTGGTGTATGAAATTGTTCACCAATTACAAGGAAGATTTGTTCACTTACATCCTTAGTGTGGTGAGGTTCATAAATATCTTGTACTTCATTTACCAGTGTTCTTTTTCATTCATGCATATGCATTTATCACCTTGCCTATAACAAGTAGAACAACAAACAGTTAAATTGTCATTCATGAAATCTCATTGTTTTAGAAGTTCATTAATTATACACTCTTGTTTAGACATAGAAATAACATTTGGATGTACCTGTGACAATAGAAGATAAATATCATATAATTTACATTCATTAGGTAGATATTTTGTAAAAACATCACCTTTGATTGATGCAATTCCTCCATGAATTCTTGTTTTCAAATTTGACATGTTTGGACTACCTTGAAAATGCATCATTTTAAACATTTTTCTTCAAAATTTCATTTTATTTATGACTTGCTCACAACAAGAAATGAAGAAGAAGATAAAAAATAATTTACCTACACCCTAAAATAAACAAAAATAAGGGATCTAACTTCTAGGATCTACCCACAAACTAAAACAATGCATCTATATGATGTAAGCAATACAAATTAGGATTAATTACTCAAGCAAGGCTAGCAATTGCAAAAGTTTTAATCCTAATGCATTCTTCCTAACTTAGGTCACTATAAATTTAGGCCTTTAATACCTTTCCCTGGCAACAACACCAAAAATGTAGGGTGAAACTACGATTCAAATATTAAGGATAATTGATAAGATTAAGAACCAATTCATCTCGCATTTAATTATTGATTCAGGGTCATGTACTAATGAAATCTATAATGGTTGTGTACTCAATGGATTAAAATAGCATGCCAAATAGATATAAGTTCAGCTAGAATGCATTGGAGGAAACCTACAACAAACCAAACAAAACTGGCGATAGGAACTATCACTTCCTGGTGATAGGAGCTAGTCTAAATTTCTTAAAGAAAAACTATTTTAAACTAAATAGAAAGAATAAAGTTTTAATGTAGAAATTAATATTTCAATAATTAAATAAAGAAGCACACAAATTTCAATTTGCATTTAAATCTCAAACAAACACAAACCAAAGATAATTCTATGTATGAAATAAAATCAAAATAATAACACACCAAAAACAAAGACACACAAACAATCCAAACTAAATCCCCAGTCATTCCAAGAAGTGGATCCTACCTCCTTAGTATGCTTGCTGATGAAACATGAATTCCCTTCTACTCTTTTGTGACTAGAATAATGATATTTTATTCAACCATAAAAAATATAGAATTCACATAGAATTCTACTGCAGGAAGATCTGTGTACAAAAGCTTCCGTTTCCCTTTGATATCAGTATATCTCCCATTTAGAGAAGATGCATATATATAAATATCATTTGTATAAAAGACTAAAACTATTTGAAGGATAGTATAATAAAAAATATTCCTCTAACCAACAAAGACCACAATGGAATGTTTCACGTATAATTTGTTGGCCACATATTCCAAATTTGTTGCAACAATAATAGAAAACTAGGTATGGAATGGTTATATTCTTATCCAACCATATAGAAATCTATACCACAAGTTCCTCAACAAATTGAATCTTCCAAAAATCAATTCCCACGTGGATAGAGCCATAACTTATTGGAGAAAAATGTGGAGCATAATTTGTTGGTTGTAACAGTAAATTAGATATTATTATGTTTAGAAAACTAGATATAACTTCCAAATGGTTTAGTTTCTAAAGATTTTTTCATGAGAAAAGTTAAATGGCCTCATTATGCATAAAACCTAGATGGTGAACTTTTGAAATTCGTCCTCATTTTTTTGCAAATTGAAACATAAAGTAGACTATGATAATTTTGATCAGCAGAATTTTCTCTTTTTTGTAAGTCCACATATCCTAAATTATATGTCCCAAGATATATAAATATATATTTCAAGGCATAAAATAACAATATTTATTAGTAAAATCAATCAATTATAAATTCTCATTAATTTATCTTAAAAATTTATTAAGTATTACCTATTTATATTTAACCATATGCAACATAAGATGATAAAATTATGCATGAAATGGAATATAATAGAATATGGAAATGAATATGATGCTAAGTAAAATGGTGAAAACATGGTATGAATATAGATCATAAATGGCTCTCATCAATCAGCAAAGGATAATGAGAACAAGAGTGGCTCTAAGATAGTTGTTGAAGAGAAAAACAAAGATAGGGGTGCAGATGAGAAACAAACTTCAACCTTAGCTAGGAAAATGGGGAGGGTGAAGTTGGGGAAGCAATAGAATCAAGCTACCAGGATGTAAGAGATGGTGCACAAGAGGATTCCATTGCTGAGACATTGAAAATATTGTGCTTTGACCACTTGTTTGATGTGGTTGAAGAGGGTGATTTGTTGTCAATTATGTAAGGAAGCTAAGGTGTGCAAAATCATTTCCTAGACTAATCTTTGAGGAGATGATTATGCAAATTCAACTAACTATTATAGATATGTCAATAAATGCATAATAACATAATAAAAAATATCAATGAATGCATAACACAATGATTACCATGGGGAAACCCTTCTGAGAGAAAAATCCAACCCTCCAAAACATGCACAATGTATTCTCAAATCTAGAAGATTACAATACACTTGCAATGCAAGTTCTTACAGAAGCCCATCACCACAACTCAAACTCAGACACAGACTCAGAGAGACTCCTTCTAGCACTAGTCTTGCAAACTAAACTCGATGATTCAAATGCCTCCACAAGCCCTCCTTTTATAGTTATTTTCCACTTGGAAACCATTTGTGGTTTTACAAAACCATGGGCAAAACAATCATGTCACATGTTACCCACTTGTAATTTGTAACTTGAAGAATACCATTTTCATCCATAATTTTGTCCTCAGTTTAGACCCCCATGAAAGTCATATAATGAGTCATTTACACTCTAAAAATAGCCCTTCTAAATTGTTCTAGATACTAGACACATTTTTAACAACTCATACACCTTTTTCCAACTGATAAACATGTGGAAAACTACCACAAACAAATTCTATAATTTTCTTTAAAATTCTATAGTTTTTTGAAAAAAGATTGCAAGGTTGAGACACAATTCTCAACATTTTCCCACTTGTCAAACATCTTGCAAGAGTCAAAGGATCCACAGTGTCATGGACTTAATTGCTAAGGGTCGAGAGTCCCATAGACTCTGAACACCATCTAAATTTCTCTATGCTCACAGGTTTAGTTAATGCATCAACAACGTTTACCAAAGTTTCCACCTTTTCTAGCTTCACTTTTCCATACTCAACCATATCTCTCAAAAAATGATAGTGTACATCAATGTGCTTGGTCCTAGCATGAAATGTTGGGTTCTTCACTAGGCAGATTGCACTCTAAGTGTCACTATAAATTTTCATTGCACCTTGTTTGAACTCTATATCTGAACATAGTCTCTTAAGCTAGATGGCTTCCTTGCTAGCATGAGTAGCTACCATATACTCTACCTCTGTAGTGGACAAAGTGACCACAGCTTGTCACTTGCTCATGCAACTGATTGCACCATCAAATAATGTAAACACATAAGCACCAGTGGATCTCCTTCTATCAATATTTCTAGCCCAATTTGAATCCGCATAGCCTTGAATATCCAAGGAATGCTCATATCCTATTCCATGAAAACATATTGAGTACTCTAAGGTGCCCCTCAAGTATCTAAAAACTCTTTTTACTGCATCCCAATGTGCTCTTCATGGATTAGCCATATAATGGGAAAGTACTTCCACTACTTGGGCAATGTCTGATCTTGTATAGACCACATCATACATCAAATTTTCAATAACACTCAGATATGATACTCGGCTCATCTCTTCAATCTCCATTGGAGATGAAGGACATTGTGAGCTAGAAAGCTTAGTTCCCATAGCAATAGGAACACTCAATGGTCTGGAATACTGCATATAGAATCTTCTTAGAATATTACCAACATACTTGCTCTAGCCTAGCCAAAGCTTTATGTTATGTCTATGTCTTATAATCTCCATTCCTAGAATGTACCTTGTTGCACCACGATCTTTCATTTCAAACTTTGTAGAGAGATGAGATTTTAATTTTGCAATCAAACCTTTTCCTTTCACAATAAACAACATGTCATCAACATATAAGGCAATAACTAGGAAATAACACCATCAGAATCATAGTATATACAGTGATCAGATTTGGATCACACAAATCCCAAACTCAATACATATGTATCAAACTTCTAGTACCGCATCCTAGGACTTTGTTTTAAACCATACAAGGATTTCTTCAATGTATAGACCAAATGACTTTTACCTTTCACCATAAAGTGCTTCGGCTATGTCATACAAATTTCTTCCTCCAAATCTCAATGAAGGAAAGTTGTCTTCAAATATATCTACTCAACTTCTAGATCATAAGATGTTACAATAGAAAGTATAAATTGAATGGATGTCATTTTTGCTACAAGAGAAAAAAATGTCACCATAATCAATTCCTACAACTTGGGAGTAACCTTTTGCAACCAATTGTGATTTATACTTCTCAATGTTTTCATCTAAACCAATCTTCCTTTTGAACACCATTTACAACTAATAGGCTTTCTTCCTTGAAGCAATGGTACAAGGTCCCATGTGTTATTCCTCTTAAGAGTTATCATCTCTTCTTCAATGGCTATCTTTTAGGACTCTGAATCATTCATACCAAGAGGCTCTTTTATAAATTATGGTTCATTAATATTAGCATTCAAAGTAAATATACACCTTGAATCATCAGGAGAATACCCATACCTTCCTACTACTTTCCTCTATCTACTAGACCTTCAAACAAGATCTAGTTCAGATTCAAGTTTAGGTTCATGATCAGTTTCTCCCTCTTTCTCTGATGATTGAAAAGTCTTAGAGCTCTCTTCAACAACTTGTCTTTCTAAGGGCCTCAATTTAACTTTCATAGGTGTAGTAGGAAATTGAATCACATCTTTCTTTTCTTTTATCTATTATGGATGCATTGTAACAAAAGAAGGCTCAGTTTCTCTAAAAATAACACTTCTGGAGTAAAACACCTTTTGTGTAACATGATCCCAAAGCTTTTATCTTTTCACACCATAACAATATCTGATGAAAATATATTTGATGGCTTTCTTGTCCAATTTTTTTTGCTTCTCCTTTTGCACATGAGCATATGCCTCACAACCAAAAACTCTTAGATGTCTAACTGAAGGCTTGTGGCCCAACCATGCTTCCATTAGTGTCTTATCAATAAGAGTTGGTGTAGGAGACCTATTTATCAAGTAGCACATAGTGGCTATAGCTTTGGCCCAAAAAATTTGTTCCATTCCAACTCCACTCAACATACTCCTAGCCTTCTCCATCAAGGTTCTGTTCATTCTTTCTAAAATTGCATTATGTTGTGGAGAATATAGAGTTGTCTTCTGTCTTTTAATACCATAATCTTTACAAAATGGGTTAAAATCATTGGAGCAATATTCACCCCATTATCAATTCTCAAATGCTTTATCTTCTTTCTAGTCTGCAACTCAACCATTGTTTTAAATTCTTTGAAGCATCTAAAATTTTTAGCTTTACTTCTAAGAAAATAAACTCATATTCTTCTACTAAAATCATCAATGAAAGAAGCATAATAAACTGATCTACCAATAGAAGGAACATCAAGTGGACCAAATGCATCCGAATGGATTAGATCCAAAATACATGTGGACTTAAGAATACTTGAGTAAAACTAAAAGTGGTTGTGTTTACCATAGATACAATGCTAACAAAAATCAAAATCAAGATTGTAGTCATTCAACCTATCAACAAGGTTTTTATTTTTTTTATGGTTTGTAGACATTTACCACCTATGTGGTTGAGTCTTTGATGCCCCAACATAGTCTTCTTTGTTGGTAACTTTGATTTAGTAGATAGAGCTCCCTTGTGTGCCCAAAAACCATGACCATCTGTTGAAAGAGAAACCCTCTCCTTCTCCAACAAAGTAGTCCTCTTCACAGTCTTATCAGAACTACTATTGCACTCAACTATGCATGCATCAAGCTAGTACAATGTACCCAATCTACTTCCTCTTGCTATTACCATAGCACCTCTCACCATTTTCACATTTGCTTTAGAAAACTATACGTGCACATCGACATCTATTAGTTTACTAACAAATAAAAAATTCCTCGCTAGGCCTAGGATATGCAAGACACCATCAAATCTTCTAATTCTACCATCAAAAAATTTAGCATGTATACTTCCATCACCAACAATATCAAGAACTAAGTTATCACCCAAATACACCTTACCACCATCAAACTTTTCATATTTACTAAACCAATTTCTATTTAGAATCATGTGAAAAGATGCACCCGAGTCTATCACCAATGTATTATCACCTGCATGAGTAGCCAAGGCTACGACGAAACCATCTCCATCTTCCTTTTCAGACTCGAAATTAGAATCTTGCTTCTTCTTTTTCTTTTCCTCATTGAAATCCTTTCAAAAGTTTCTAGGTTTGCCGCAATTCCAATAGATCACCTTGGACTTACCACAAGATTTTTATCTCCCCTTATTCTTGGACTTAGAATGGCCATGTTGCTTCTCATTCTTTCCTCTTTCCTTTGGTCTTCCTGGAACACTCAAAGCATCTTTGCCATTCAGATATACCTTCCTTCTCATCTATCTAGAAAGTAGAGAACCAACAATGTCTTCCATCTTCAAGATAATTAAATTGCTCCCTATGGCCATGATAAGGTTGTCCCATGAGTCTAGCAAAAAATATAGCAATATTCGGTACCTTTCTCCTTCATCCATCCACAACCCAACTAAGATCAACTAAGTCACCAACATATTAAAACTTTCAAGATGCTCAGAAATATGTCCACCTTCTTCCATTCTCAAGGAGTACAACTTCTTCCTCAAAATAATCTTGTTCACAAGTGATTTCACTCTATAGATCTCACTTAGGTTATTCCAAACCTTCTTTGTGGTAGGTTCTTCATGGACATTAATCAGTGTAGAGTCTGTAAGACACAATCTAATGAGACTTTTAGCTTTTCTATCTCTCACATCATACTCTGTGGCTGAAGTTGGATCTGTGGGCCTCAACTTCTTTTCATCAACTACATCCCATAGATCTTGATCAATCAATAGATCTTATGTCTTCAACATCCACATTTGAAAGTTTGTGCTAGAAAACTTCTCTACATGAATCCTCCTACTGTGCTTGCAATCTCTATAATCCTACAACATAGAAATAAAAACCTCTGCACAGGCTCCCACTGAAGCCTTGATTAGCTCAAAAAACCCTATACCCAACAAATAGAACCAAAATTGGCTAGGCTTTGATACCTCTTGTAATGAAGATAAGGTGCGTGGAATAACTTCCTACAATAATCTTTGAGGAGACGATTATGAAAATTCAACTAACTATTACAGAGATCTCAAGAAATTCATAATAACATAATAAAGAATAATAATGAATGCATAACACAATAATGATCATAAGGAGACCTTTCCAAGAGAGAAAAATCACCCTCTAAAACCCATACAATGTATTGTCAAATTTGGAAGATTACAATACACTTACAATGCAAGTTCTTACAAGAGCGCATCACCACAACTCAGACTCAGACTCGGACTCAAAGAGACTCCTTCTAGCACTAGTCTTGCAAGCTAAACTCAATGATTCAAACACCTCCCCATACTCTCCTTTTATAGTGATTTGCCACTTGGAAACTATTTTTGGTTTTACAAAACCATGGACCAAAATAACCATGCCACATGTTACCCACTTATAATTTGTAACTCCAAGAATATTATTTTCATCCATAATTTTGTCCTCTAGTTTAGAACCCCATAAAAGTTATATGAGTTGTTTACACTCTAAAATAGCCCTTCTACATTATTCTAGAGACTAGACATGTTTTTAACAACTCATACACCTTTTTCCAACTCATAAACATGTGGAAAACTACCACAAACAAATTCTAGAATTTTCTTAAAAAAATTCGAAAAATGCTTACAAGGTTGAGACACAATTCTCAACAGATTATCTAGTCAAAAATGCATTTGTGTAGCTCTTGTCTCTCATTTGATTTTGTCATAGATGACACCAATAAGCCTTAGCAGGAAGAAGATCTAGACTGACTTTCCTTTCTAGGGTCTTTATAAATGTATCATGGTTGGGGAAAGCTTAGAAATTTGTCTATAGAAGCTTTTTAAGTAAAAAAAAAACAAATCAGATTCATAATTTACTATTGTATTATAAACTCTTATATTTTTTACTATTTTTCTTAATTTGATTGTCTCAAATTGTTTTTATCAATTTTTCAAATCACACCCATTATCATCATAATTTACTATTGTATTATAATCTCTTATCTTTTTATTATTTTTTTGAAGTTGATTGTCTCTAATTATTTTTATCAACTTTTCAAATCACACCCATCATAAGAATTATAAAGATCTTAGAAAATAGAACAAAATTATGAACTATAGAGATTGGTCATGATTTTTTTTAGTTCACTTAATTTTTCAGAATTGAGGTATTTGTAAGTGTAAGGAAGCTAAAACTTGTGGACTATAAATAGTTACAAGTTTTTTTCATTTGACGATGTGTGTAATTTTTTCAGATTTCGAATATATTTTAACAAAAAGAGAAGTAAAGTACAACAATACATGCATCCACTTTAGCTTCCAATAAAATCTGTGGTGGATCCATTTACCACTCAAATTTTTCTTTGCTCATGCATTAGCTTTTTCCTTGGGTTCAATTTTTTCATAGATATTTACGTTAGATAGATATTTCAGTAGATTTAAATGACTTTACCTACTAGTACTTGTGTCTAAAGGTGCAATGTGTAGCGGATAGTAGCGTATCTTCTATAGTTAACTTACATTTGAAAGTTCAGTTTATTTCTTTTATTAATAAGTTTAATTGTGCGTATTTTTTCAATACATTATATTATATAGCATCATATTTTTAAAAAGTGTACACACATTGCACTTTCAAATACAATTGCTAGTAATATTATTATTATCAGTATGTCTTCAATGTTCTCTACATATTAAAAAAGGGATATCTTCAAACAGTGAGGAAAACTGAAAAGGACTGATTTAACATACTAGAGCTCGTTGATGTCTGCAAAGCCATTTTTCACAAGACATGGTGTAAAGGTTCCTACGATGGTTGGGAAAATTTGAAAAAAATAGTATGGCAGCATAGATAACATTAAAAAAGTGTCATCACCAAGTGTCTCTAATAAGATATTGAAAGTCATCCTTGGACAGGAAAGGTAAATTAATCCCTAATAATTCACACTCTTTTATATTATAGCGCTACCATATCGGTTATGAGGTTGTATAAACCAATGTCAACGATGTACACCTCATGCAAGTAATTGCAGCCTGGCTTTCAGCATGTGATTTAGGCTTCTCTTGAATAAGAATGTGCCTGAGAATCATTGTTTTAAATATAACTGTGTTGATTGTTGTGGTTCATTTTTAAGTCTGGTCAATGAAATATAAAACTAAAAACTATAGCAGCATATTCTGGATTACCATACACCGTTAACACATTTCTCGGATGGAATCCAGGAAAAGAATGTAAACCATCTTTCCTTGAAATTTCTTCACAGGACTAGATACAAAACACATGCACAATATTCATATTGATTTCACAAATACAGGCATTTGTTAAGGAGAGCATAGTTTTTAAGACGAGAATTTCGTTGTCAGACACATGGAGCAGTTGAGATCATTTATTTCTGCCTTTTGGGAATATTTGACCAACTAAAATGTAGTTGCAAAATATTCCTAGTTTTAATACTAGGAGTAGGAATTCATTGTGGGGACTCTTCTCATTAAAATTTCAAGTTATTTGCTGTTAAGACTGATCAGCCATGGCTTCTATATCGCCCTTTAAATCCCCTGCGTCAATACAATGAGAGAGAAGAAAGATTAGTAATGGGAAAGACAGTGCTTGCAATGTTCCTGATTGCTTTAATTTTAATGGCTGCTTCAACTGCTTCTTGTTTCGGTATGGATAATAAGACTGATTAGATTATTATCTTGGGTAGTACCTAACATTATTTTGGGCTGGTTTTTCCTAAGCAGATTTTTGAATTATATTCTCTGCATATGTTTGACAACAATATTTTCGATCCCTCACCAAAATTATAATATGACCCAAAAGAAAATCGAAAACGAAAATGCACAAAATATTATAGAAATCTTCATGTGCACTGATTTCTTACATCTGATATTTTTGTATATGCAGAGCCAATAAGTTTTAGGGGAAGATTCAACGAAGGGGTGCCAGAGAGGAGAAACCTAGTGCCGCCTCCTCCCAAAGCTAACGATAACTACCCTGGATCTGGACCTTAGCCTTGATTTGCTCATTCATCCAGTTTCTCCCAAGGATTTTATTAATCAAAATTGTTCTTATTTTGTGTGAGTTCATGGCGTTCTATTCAACGATTCAAGACAGTTTTATACGAGTTGAATCACTGTAATGGAATGGAATGTAACATTTCGTTTTGCACCCAAATAATAATATTGCTGAAAATGCTTTGTTTGATCTTATTGGTTTCCTGGTTTAAAAGTTTTTTTTTGTTTCTCTTTGAATAAATTAAACGGATACAAAGTTCGATTGGTTAAGAAAGTAATTAGTAGTATTGAATGTGTGATAGGTATTTAATAGACTTAAATTAGAATTTCAAGGATTAGACACTTCAACTTCTGAAATTGTGATCAAGACTTGGAAATTTATCACACGTACGTTGTACATTATGTAAATAATATCACTTACTTTAACACAATCATGTGTTAAATTGAAAAGAAATTTCCTCTCACAAGGTTTATTATTACAAATTCGGTTTCCTTTGTGAGAAATATACAAATTAATATCTCAACAACTCACAACTTAAAACTGCAACCCTAACCCTAAAAATTGCTCGGCACTTGAAGGAAAGTGCTCGGCACAGGAAGGTGCCGAGTGCCAGAAATTACTCGGCACTTGCTCGGCACATGAAGGTGCCGAGTGACAGGCAACAAGTACCGAGTGAACTCGGCACAAAGAGGAGCTCGGCACCAAATGCCGAGTATGCTCGGCTCACAAAGGAAATGCTCGGCACCAATGGATGTCGAGTGAGCTCGGCACCAACGGAGAAAGAAGATGCCAAGTGTTCTGTTTCAAACTTAAGAAATATAACTTAGGAATTATTTCAACGTGAATGCTTTCACCATTAAAACCAGAAAGCCAAAGCTTGAAGCTTTCAACCAAACTTATTAAATCCAATGAATAGAAGATGAAGAACAATGGATTAAGTATGTTGCTTGCTTTCTATTCAACTAAGATTTAAACTATTACAAATCTGGGAGCATTCGGCTTTAACCAGAAAACCCTATATTTACCCTAAAACTTCAAACGACTTCAATACTTCAAACTTTAAACTTGCAGCTCTAATGGCTGCATACAAAAAATGCCTGGAGCAATCACTGCTTCACAGGTCGAATCCAATGAACAATAAACTTATAGAATGATCAGAGGAAAGACGTGCAACTGCAGGCATGAAATCAACAAACTTCTTTCTCTGCACTCTAACGACTGGATCTGCTGATCTTCTTCCACTGCTCTTCTCTGCAACTTCTCTGCTCTGCTTGATCTATTCTCGATGGAATGAATGAATCATTCCCTTTGTCTTCTAACCTAAAATGGTTTTCCCTCTCATTTTCAAATTCCAAAATCTCACCTACCGCATTCATGTTTTCTATCTGTTCTGAGCTGTTAGGTGGTAGGTGGGCATTTGGCTCAAGGGGCAAACGGCCAAGAGCATTAAATATTCCAACACTCCCCCTTTGTCCTGAGCCAAACAAACAAGGATCACAGCTGATCCACATCAACTACACCAAGACTCTCTCTTAGGTGTACAAAAGTTCCAATGCCTAATGGCTTGGTAAAAATGTCTGCTAGCTACTGCTCTGACTTGCAAAAATTCATCTTGATATCCCCATTCTCCACCAACTCTCTGATGAAGTGATATCTGATTTTTATGTGTTTGCTTCTCCCACGGAAGACTGGATTCTTGGACAATGCAATTGATGAGATGTTGTCACAATAAATTGTGGTTCCATCCTCTTGCCTTTCATTCAATTCTGTCAAGATCCTCCTTAACCAAATAGCCTGACATGCTATTGCATTTGCTACTATGTATTCAGCCTCTTCTGTAGATTGAGCAGCAATAGGTTGCTTCTTGGATGCCCATGAAATTGCACCCGATCCCATATGAAACATGTACCCGAAAGTGCTCTTCCTATCATCTATACTTCTAGCCCAATCACTATCAGTGTAACCAATCAACTTGAATTCATCATTTGCAGTATACAAAATTCCAAATCCCTTGGTACCTTTCACATACCTTAGGATCCTTTTTCCCGCTTGCCAATGGGAATCCTTTGGTGTTTCCATAAATCTGGAAATCAGACTTACTGCATGCATTAGGTCTGGTCGAGTTGCTGTCAAATACATTAAACCTCCAACCATGCTCTTGTATAGTGTTGGATCCACTCTCTTGCTAGAGTCTTCCTTGCTCAACTTTAGACCTACTGTTGTTGGTGTGGGGACTACCTTACTGTTCTGCATTTTGAATCTCTCCAAGATCTGACCTGCATACTTTTCTTGAGAGATGAAGATGCCATCATGCATTTGTTTTACTTCTATGCCTAGAAAGAATTTCAAGAGACCTAGGTCTGTCATTTCAAATTCACTTTTCATGGTCTCTTTAAACTCATCAATTAGAGCCTTATCATTTCCAGTAAAAATCAAGTCATCTACATACAATACAACAACCAATACATTACTATTTTTGGCCTTGATGTAAAGAGTGGGCTCACCATTGCTTTTGCTAAAACCATTGCTCATCAAATATGAGTCAATCCTACTGTACCATGCCCGTGGAGCTTGCTTGAGCCCATAAAGAGCTCTCTTCAATCTATATACTTTATGTTCTTCACCTGCAACTTCATAACTAGGTGGTTGCTCCACATACACTTCTTCTTTCAATACACCATTTAGGAAGGCGGACTTCACATCCATTTGAAATACCTTCCACTTGTGCTGAGCTGCAATTGCTATGACAGCATGCACGGTTTCCATTCTTGCAACCGGGGCATAGGTCTCATCATAATCTCTTCCATACTGCTGTTTGTAGCCCTTGACTACCAGCCTTGCCTTATGCCTATCAATCTTGCCTTCAGCATTGCATTTGGTCTTAGAGACCCATTTCACTCCAATCACTTGCTTCTTGGGAGGAAAATCTGTTAGCTCCCATGTCTCATTCCTTTCTATGGCATCTATTTCCTTATCCATGACATTACACCATTTCTTCTCCTTAATAGCTTCCTCAAAATATATTGGATCACTATGAGAAAATAATGCAAAATTAACACTCTCATCATAATCTTAATACCTTTCATCTTGGTATATCTCCCTAAGACTCTTGGTCTTTCTTGTTAATAGGGAGGAGAGTGTGGGATTAGAATCTTCAGTGCTGTTGTTTTGCTGACTAGCTCGGTCTTCACTGGTACTCGGTACTGACACTCGGTCATGCCTAGAGGAGCTCAGCAATGTCTGAACCTGCTTGCCTTTTCTTCTATTTGCTCCTTCTTCTTGTTGTTCATTAGCATCCTCTTCATTCATAAATGGCACTTTTCTTGAAGTGCTTGGTGACTCATCAATTTGTCCATACCAAGATTGATTTTCAAGAAATTCCACATCTCTTGAAAGCATCATCTTGTTGTTCAATGGATCATACAATCTGTATGCCTTTGATTCTGGGCTATACCCTGTGAAAATGCATTTCACACCTTTGTCATCAAATTTCTACCTTTTCTCTTTAGGCACATGTGCATATGCAACATATCCAAACACTCTTAAGTGTTTAACTGTCCATCTTCTTTGTGACCAAGCTTCCATTGGAATTCTGTCACGGGCTGCCTTTGTAGGACACCTATTAATTAGGTAAACTGTTGTTTCCATAGCCTCTCTCCAAAATTCAGTTGGGAGACCTTTCTCTTTCATCATGCTCCTTGCCATTTCAACAATGGTCATATTCTTTCTTTCAGCCACTCCATTTTGTTGTGGTGTATAGCTGGTTGTGAGCTCTTTCTTTATGCCATGTTTCCTGCAAAAATTTACAAAAGAATTGGAGGTATACTCCCCTCCTCTATCTGATCTTAAGACCTTGATATAGTGTCCACATTCTCTTTCAGCCTGGGCTTTAAATTCTACAAATTTATCAAATGCTTCAGATTTGTTCTTTAAGAAACACACCCATGTCCTACAACTGAAATCATCAATGAATGTCATAAAATATGTACTCTTCCCAATGGAAGTAACTTGCATAAGACCGACTAGGTCAATATGCACTAATTCTAATGGATATCTAGCCCTCCTAAAATTTTTAGAATTAAAGGGAAGCCTATGTTTCTTACCCAAAATACAAGCCTCACACTTGTCACAAGAATTTCCTACATGTGGCAAACCTTCTACCATTCTTTTATTTGACAATAAATTTAAACCAGCATTGCCAAGATGACCATACCTGAGGTGCCATAGCCATGAGGGGTCTTCAATCACACTCCTTCGAGCTGATTGTGTGGGAGGTGCAGCACAAACTTGAGATGAGAAACATGTCTCTATCCTCAAGGGAAACATTCTATTCTTGGTCATTTGAACTGCTGCAAGTAGGTTCTTGCTCCCATCCTTTTCTTGAATGACACACATGTCATTCTCCATCAGCACTTTGTATCCATTTTGAATGAGCTGACCAATGCTCATCAAATTGTGCTTCATACCAGGGGCGAAATACACATTTTGTATTTCTCTTTTCTCACCTTTCTTGGTGCGGACCATAATAGATCCTTTGCTCACAACTGGTAGGGTTCCATTATTACCCATCTTAATCTCTGATTTGAAACTCTTGTCAATGAATGAAAACAAGGTTTCATTACTGTTAGAAGTTGTAATCTTTCCTTGGTGTATTTATAAACCAAGGTTAGAACTCCTTTCTTTATTGTTGTAATATATTAGGATATAAGCCAAGGTATCCTAATATATTTCTTTTTTGTCCTTTTTCCACTACATCTTAATTTGTCATCTAGTGGAATATGTGAGGACAAATATATATTGTAATTTCTAATTTTAGATTATTCCTCCTTAAGAGGAATCTCACACTTGGCCTCACACACTTATGAATGGTGGCATTCATAGACATGGGAGTTACATTCTAACTCCTCTCTCTCATCTCTATTTAAGAGATGACCCTCTTCTCTCATTTCACAATGAGGTTTCTTCCTCTTCTCAATTATTGTATGAGCATTGCTCTCTATCTCTCTCTCTCCTCCTTCTTAGGCTTTTGATGCCTCATTCATAATATCACAAGGGGTTTTCTTTGCTTTCCCCTTTCCAAATATCTTGTCTCATGGTGTTGGAGCTTGAAGCTTTCTCTCTCCTATTTTATGGTAATATCTTTCCATGCATTTACTCACTTAGATTCTTTCCTGGTATTATTTATTTATAGATTTCTTTTTCCATTTCTAACATGGTATCAGAGCAGTTTAATCTTTTTTTTGAGTGTTTGCATGAAGGTACGATTTGAAGGAGGCTCTTGAAAATTTCACTAATTTCTTCTTTAATCTTCTTAAGATGGAAGAAATTGAATTTTTTTTGGATTTGGCTGGTTTACCGCCAAACCCGATTAACTGTTTGCTCTAATTTGTGCAGGCTACTTCTTATTTTCTAGTAATTTTCATCTAACCCCCTTTGGAAGGCTTGCCGCCAAAGGATTTTCCTATAAAAGCATCAATTTTTTTGTTTTGGAAGGCGTGCCACCAAAACAACAAAATATTACTTCATATCATTTATTCTGCTCTGACAAAGATCGGTTTTCTTTATGCAATCTGGTTTATTAGTTTGTCACTGCATGCATACTTTAAGTTTTTTAAACTTTAACTAAATAAAATTAGGATTGCTTCTCTGAACTTTATTGAGTTCAACAGATATCCTCCAGTACTTCGATCACATCGGTTAGAGGAAACTCGCAGCCGGATCCGAAAGTTGTGGTATCAACTCCAAGCAACTGCCTGTGACAACGAACGGAAAGGCAATCTTTCTACCAGTTTTATACAATCAAATTAACCCGCTTTGTGCTAGACGCACGAAGATGGCAGATCCTGTTGATATGTTGGTCGCAGATGGACGAATGCAAGCCCGCCCATCTCAATATTACAGCCAGATTCGCGTATGCTCAATTGACTTTGAGATCCTGTACACCCAACTCTGCGCATGGTGTGGAAGGGTCTATCCTTACAACCACCAGCTAAGGATTAGGTACTCAGGTAACCAAGGTACGATTAGTCAGCACATTCATGACGGTATAGACTCACTCGTTACCATAATGATGATGAATGCCTATAACAGGCTTCGTGCAGTGTTAGAGTTCTACAGTCCTGAGGTCCGTATTAATCGGATGAATCCCCGCGCACCCATGCCGGCTAGACTGAAATTTCTAACCGATTTGTTGCTTGAGGGTTTTGTCATGGCATGATGTCTGCCCAACTCCTTCTTTCACTTCTTTCTCCATTGCTTCTTCTTTCCTCCCGTCGCCCATCTCTTGTGCATGAAATCTCGTGAGATACCCATTATCACCGCAGAAACCTCGTGGGATTCTTAATTATTGCATTATAGTCATGTAAACCTAGCCCAATCACATCTACTGGAGTATTGACAACCCATCCAAATCGGTGTTTCATCAGCCTCGACCCGCATTGTTTCATTGCTTCTACAAGCTGTTTACCAGCAACCGGATCAAACAACGACTTCTTCGGCTCCCTTCCGTCCAACTTTTCTTGTGTAGATCTTTAATGAAGACCAGACTTTTTATTTTTCGGTGGCGGCATCTTATCCTTACCTATCAGTAACTCTGAATTTCGATAATTTTGATTCGCCTTAGGTGTTGTATATAGTAAATTCTGGAGTAGCTCTTCTGGTGTAGGTTGGATGCACATGTCATGCGTGCAGAGAGCGTGGTACGCCCGAGCCGAGACAATTCTGACTTTGATTCGATGCTCTGGGTCCCAGTTCAGAAACTGGTCATTCACAAATACCTTCTTTAGAGAGTTCAGATAGTCCTCTGTCCTTTCTCAATTTACCAAGAACGTATGCTCGTACATCTCCATATTTGGAGATCCTTTCCCCACCACAGCTCACTCTCAGTGTTCTCATCCTTCACCATGCGTTTATCTCTCAAGGCTCGTCCAATTTTAGCCCTTAATAGGGTGGCCAGTGCCCCATTTGAAGTAATGAAAGATCCTTTTTCATATTTAACAGCCTGCTCATACAACTCAGCTGGACACAGATTGTAAAGAATATGTGTGAACTTTAATGTGCTGTACCGCTATTATAAACTGCTGGGACAGGGCTTGGTTGTGTAGTTTTCTATGGCAATAGTTGGTTCCACACTAGCATGCTTCGTCGCATTTGATGCTGGTACCTGAGTACCATTTGTAGATTGCAATTGGAAACGATACCCATTGGGACTTTGTGTCACTACAATTTTTTGGAGATTGCAGTCGCATTGAGTGAGATTTTGTTAGTCAATCTTGCATTGTTGAGTTCTGCAGCAACAACATTTCATATTGCAGGGCTTGAAGTTTTAACATATCAGAATGCATAACCACTAATTGAACAGGTATTCAAAAGTCCAATTCCTCTTGTAGTATTTTTTTTTAGGCATATATTGTGCCAACTCGTTGTCCACAGTAACTGGAATCGTTGGGGCACAAGTTGCTTTGGAAGGTTTTCTTGGTGTTTTTCCACATATTCCGGTTCATCGTGTTTTATTCAAATAGGTGTTGTTGTGCTGGCCATGCTTTGCATTTGGAATACAGATGCAGCAGGTATTTATCAGCTGCTGATATTCTCTCAGGTCATGTTAGCTATGCAGCTTCCATCTGCTGTCATACCTCTATTTAGAGTGGCATCATCAAGTTCAATAATGGGCACCCACAGAGTGCCTTTTGCAGTAGGAGTCATGGCGTGGTTATCATTCTTTTTTATTCTTATCCTTAATCTATCTCTTGTCTTAGACATGTGTTTCTGGGATAGTGACTGGATTTGGTCTTTAAGATGGAATATTGGAACTGGCAGAGTGGTTCCTTTCACGCTTGTTCTTATGGTTGCTGGTATGTCATTTGTGCTTATGTTATGGCTTATTACAACACCATGCACACCATCTTTTACTTCTCCATCAGATCTATTCAGTTCCCCAGATCCTTTCTCAGATTTAGTCAGCTGTTCCCCAGATCCCTTCTTCTAAACAGTGTCATATCTGCCTAATATCTGTAGGTGCTCTTGCTGCTACGGCGCCCTCTTCTTCTCTTGCATTGTCTTTTTCCTACTTTCATAAAACATAAAATCATCTAGTATAGATGTCCTTAAGGAGAAGTTCTTGAAAATATTTAGCATCTCAATACCCTGCGAGAATCTTATCTCTTGTGTGTCCCTGTTGTTGGTCACAGGCTTATTGTCATTGTTTCCAAGAATGATATGATGGAACTGAGAATTGGAAATATCTTTAATGATGCGCCATTTGACTGGGAAGTAGCCATTCCACTTGTCTTACGGGCATGCTTTTGTTAAAATCCACAGGGCCAGTCATTTCAGCCACACCACAAAACTGGCCACTTGCATTAACTGAAAAAAAAAAATAGTAACACTGGACAGCTTCCAGGCTTTCCTCCAGACCTCTCTTTGGCAGTTTGGTATGCCCCATCTAGTCTCTTGTTCCCATTTGGTGTGCTTGCCCATACACTGTATTTGATGCTCTTATGGACATCATCGTCATTGAACGATTTTATTACAAAGAATAATTCATTCCCATATTTAGTGGGAAAATCTGCCGTCTATTGTGCCACAGCTGGAGGTAACGTTTTCTTGTCTTTTCATGCTAGATTCTTTTTCTTTTTTAAGCTCTTGATAGAAGCATCATTTACTTTTATTATTGCCTCTTGTCAACCTATTTTTGGCATGTAATCATTCATTGTCAGACAAGTACAATATTTTATTTTAAATCTCTCTTACTCCTTTACGTGATTTTAAATAAAAAAGGAGAAGTTAAGAATTTTTTTTTGAGAAGTTTTCTTAGAATTAAAAATTAAAACTAATCAAAGTTTTATTTTTATTTTTAACATAAAAAGTTAAATTTTTTTAAATATCCTCATTTATAATTCCTTTTTGAGGATTCTTGTCTTTGATGGTGGGCCCATGCTTTATATCTTCTTACTTGTGTTCACCTTGCATGGAGATTTTAACTGATAACTTATGCTTATTGTTCTTCCAACTACTTCTTTTTCTTTCAATTTATTCAGGTTTATGAGTATCTTACACTATTGCCTTCATTATTTAATGATTTGAGTTAATTGATCTATCTGCACATGGATACAGTTTTATGCTTTTATAGCATCGTTCCATGCCCATGTTGGCACTTTATGATTCTATACCATTGATTTATATGATATTTTGTTTTGAGTTGCATAGGGAGCAAATTTTTTTTTAAGGATAACTATGTAGGTCCCCTCAGTATAACTGATACATAGTTTCCTTATCTGGCCCATGGAGTATACCTTCATCCTATATTGGTATGCACTCACTTTATATGGAGTTTCCCTCCATTTGGTTCCATTGGTTCCACTTTGAAAGATTAATATTTACATGGAGTTTCCCTCCATTTGATTCTATATGCTCTACTTTGAAAGGTTGATATTTATGGAGTTTCTCTCCATGTTGTTCCATTTTTGTTCCTCAATGCGAGGATGATTTTTTATGGGGATTTCCCATTTCAATCTCTTTATATCCTTAGTGTATGCTCCTAGTTTTGATTTAATCATGGTATGACTTCCTACACTCTGCTCATTTTTGAGTGTATAGGTGACGAGGCTACCATATCTTGGAGCACTCGTATGTTGGAGACTTTATTTGAGAAAGTTGTTTTTGACTCATGTTGATCTATTTCCTCATGGCAATGATGTTGCTTGTCCTTGATGAATTTCTTATTTGAAGGCAATATGTTGTTACTCCTCATAAACCCTTCCTTTGGTCCACATCGGCAATAATTCTTCGAAAAACTGTAACCTGAATTATTTGGTGCTTGAGGCACATGTTCTACTTATTTATTATTGTCTCTCTTATATTTCTTTGATAAATATACAATGTGATAATGTTCTGCATACTTTATTGCCTAGATCGTGAGTCATGTAGGTGATGGAGTCGCGACCCATTCACTTGTAGTGGGATGACTCATTAATGGACTGTCTATATCCATGAGATTGACGCAATATTGATGCAAGTTTCATTAGTTGGCCTTGTCTGTGGTCATTTGTGCATTAGTATGTTTCTTTCATGAGAGACTTATTCCATAAAGACTGGTCATTTTGACCCATATTATGATCCTTTTTGAGCTTATGACTTATTTTAGATATCATGTTAAACTTCATTGCATGTTGGTGAACACATTCATTTCTTTTTCCTCAATTTGTCCTTGTTGACAATTTTTTGAGCATATACTTTATCTTGATATTAGGTTATCTCCATTGTTTTCTGGTAACATGTTTTACTCATTGTTTCTCTATGAGAGTTTTATTATCCTTATTCAAAAGGATTTCAAATTTGCATATATGATTGCATTCTACTTGTGGATATTTGTCTTGTTGTTTTTTTTCAGGTAATCCATCAAGGAACCTTCTCCAAGATGTGTCTATGCTTCCACTTGATCACATTCAAAGGACTCATGTACTTCTCTTGGATCTAAAAATATTCCATATGGCTTAAAGACAATCAAATTACTTCATATTGAAGACTAAGTTGCAGATTTTTGTAAAAATTATGGGTTTAATACCCTTTGATGTAATTTCCCCAAGTAAAGATTACAGGGGGGTGTTAGAAGTTGTAATCTTTCCTTGGTGTATTTATAAACCAAGGTTAGAACTCCTTTCTTTATTGTTGTAATATATTAGGATATAAGCCAAGGTATCCTAATATATTTCTTTTTTGTCCTTTTTCCACTACATCTTAATTTGTCATCTAGTGGAATATGTGAGGACAAATATATATTGTAATTTCTAATTTTAGATTATTCCTCCTTAAGAGGAATCTCACACTTGGCCTCACACACTTATGAATGGTGGCATTCATAGACATGGGAGTTACATTCTAACTCCTCTCTCTCATCTCTATTTAAGAGATGACCCTCTTCTCTCATTTCATAATGAGGTTTCTTCCTCTTCTCAATTATTGTATGAGCATTGCTCTCTATCTCTCTCTCTCCTCTTTCTTAGGCTTTTGATGCCTCATTCATAATATCACAAGGGGTTTTCTTTGCTTTCCCCTTTCCCAATATCTTGTCTCATGGTGTTGGAGCTTGAAGCTTTCTCTCTCCTATTTTATGGTAATATCTTTCCATGCATTTACTCACTTAGATTCTTTCCTGGTATTATTTATTTATAGATTTCTTTTTCCATTTCTAACAATTACCACTCATGTGGTTGCTACATCCACTGTCGAGGTACCAAACCTTAGGGCTTCATTCTTCACCAACATTACACATGATGAAGGCAGTGTTTTCACTTCCCATATTCACATCAGCCACATTTGTTTGTCCTGACTGATCCTTCTACTTCTTCTAGCACTCATTTGCATAATGCCCATATTTATGACAGTAGTAGCATTCTACATTACTCTTATTTGAGTTGTAATTTTTCTTACCTCCTCTTGAAGTATTTTGTGAGCTACTTGCTCCATCTGCTCTTCTTGAGCTTTCTACTGCAGCATTTCTTTGTCCTCCATTTCCTCGGCCTCTTCCTCTGGAGTTTCTGCCTGAGCCATTTCTTCCTCTCCCCCTTCCTTTTGGATTTGACTGAGCCTTGAATGCTTGGTCTTAGGTAGAAGAAGATGTGGATCTATTGATCCTATACTCATGGGTTTGAAGAGAACCCATCAACTCATCCATTGTCAAAGTAGTGAGGTCTTTTTCCTCTTCTATGGTCATGACCAAGTTGTCATATTTATGAGGTAAAATCCTCAATATATTTTCCACTATCCTTTGTTCTTGATAGTCTTCTCCATTTGACTTCAGTTGGTTAATCACATTGGAGGTCCTTGAACTCAAGTCTGCAATTGATTCATTTTCCTTCATCTGAAGGTTCTCAAACTCCCTCCTTATATTTTGTAGCTTTACAGTATAGACTTTATCAGTCCCCTTGAAGTTCGTCTCAAGGATATCCCATGCTTCTTTTGCATAATTTGTTGCTGCAATCTTTGGGAATATTGTCTCTATCATTGCTGCTTCAATAAGACTTAATGCCTTAGCATCCTTCCTCCTTGACTTTTTCAAATGAGTCTTCTGTGCATTTGTGAGGGCAGCATACTAAGTTGGATCAGTCACATCATTGAATCCATTGACCACAAACTCTCACAAATCATTTGCAACCATAATGGTTTTCATTTTCTTTGCAAATGTATCATAATATTGTCCATTAAATGATGGTGGTTGCTGCTATATCTTTCCTGCATCTCCTGCCATGATAAATATCCCAAGAAAAAACAAATTCCCTAACTCACTTTGGATGTGGGGCCTCAAAGCTCTGATACCATGTGAGAAATATACAAATTAATATCTCAACAACTCACAACTTAAAACTACAACCCTAACCCTAAAAATTGCTCGGCACTTGAAGGAAAGTGCTTAGCACGGGAAGGTGTCGAGTGCCAGAAATTACTCGGCACATGAAGGTGCCGAGTGACAGGCAACAAGTGCCAAGTGAACTCGACACAAAGAGGAGCTTGGCACCAAATGCCGAGTATGCTCAGCTCACAAAGGAAATGCTTGGCACCAATGGATGCCAAGTGAGCTTGGCACCAACAAAGAAAGAAGATGTCGAGTGTTCTGTTTCAAACTTAAGAAATATTTCAATGTAAATGCTTTCACCATTAAAACCAGAAAGCCAAAGCTTGAACCTTTCAACCAAACTTGTTAAATCCAATGAATAGAAGATGAAGAACAATGGATTAAGTATGTTGCTTTCTTTCTATTCAAATGAGATTTAAACTATTACAAATCTGGGAGCATTCGGCTTCAACCAGAAAACCCTATATTTACCCTAAAACTTCAAACGACTTCAATACTTCAAACTTTAAACTTGCAGCTCTAATGGCTACATACAAAAAATGCCTGGAGAAATCACTACTTCACAGGTTGAATCCAATGAACAATAAACTTACAGAATGATCAGAGAAAAGATGTGCAACTGCAGGCATGAAATAAACAAACTTCTTTCTCTCCACTCTGACGACTGGATCTGCTGATCTTCTTCCACTGCTCTTCTCTGCAACTTCTCTGCTCTGCTTGATCTTTCAATGGAATGAATGAATCATTCCCTTTGTCTTCTAACCTAAAATGGTTTTCCCTCTCATTTCCAAATTCAAAAATCTCACCTACCGCATTCATGTTTTCTATTTGTTCTAAGCCATCAGGTGGTAGGTGGGCATTTGGCTCAAGGGGCAAACAGCCAAGAGCATTAAATATTCCAACATCCTTCAGCATATCAAATGTGGATACTAATTATTTCATTCAAGAGACTCAAGAAGAATTAAAAGGAATGAAACGTAATATTGTATTTTGGAATTTTATTGATTAATAAATTGAAAATTACATTTTTGTTTTTTCCCTCTCTGTTAGATTAGAAGGAAGGAAGGTAAAAAAGGATGACAAATTACAATTTTTTTTGAAATTTTTAACATTTGATCTTCATTGTGATCCAAAACAATAAAATTTTTGAAAGAATTTTATTGTGTTTTCATGAATCTGAAAAAAAATCATGTTTGATGTTTTCTTTCGAGATTAACTAGCCCTGAGAAAAAGAACCTCCAATATTGTAGACTACAGAAGTTCAGCATATATATCATTTTACCATATCCGTGAGTGGTATACGGCTGGATAATATAAGGTTATCTTTTTCTTTAAACATTATGGAGCACACCCTTATTTACATTAGAAATTTATACAACATATATTTTCTTTCTTGTTCTTTCCTGACTAGGACAATTGATTTCAGAACTGTGCTTTCTCAGCCTTGTCTTTTCAATTAGCATCCTCAGGAATAGAGCTTTTATACCTCCAAAAACTTGATTTGGCTATAATCATTGTTAGACATAATGAAGCGTTTGATCCATTAATACTACACTTTATCGAAAGGAGATCTTTACCAAAACTTCTTTTACTTTGCCTTGCTCTTCTCTTCTCATTTTAATTTAGCAAGGCTACAATAACTCAAAGAATTGGTTGTACATTCAACCCATTACATACCTTATGAAGTTGATGACTATAGTAAAAGTCAGAATGTGTACTTTATAAACTATTCTGATTCATTTGTATTTACGAAAAATTGTATAAAAAATGACTTTTCGAATAATCATAATTCTATCTATATTTAATATTAGTTTTATGTTTAACATTGTTGCCACAGGCTTTGATAAAACAATTAATTACTATATGTTAGGGGAGATGATCTAGTAGTTGTCCAAGTTCACTTTGGGCACCTAGAACTCTTAATTCATACATCAAAAATTGTCGTTTATTTGGGTGAATCTCGATAGGTGAGTGAAGAGCTTAAAGCTAACCTTGCAACTTTTCTGCATTTATGGAGCTCTCTGTAGAACTCATAGAGTGTGAGTTGGTCTAAAAGTTTCATTTTAAAATATTCACCAAAAACCAGTGATGTTCAACCCCCAATAGTCACTCCTAAAAAATAGTACTCTTTTCACAAATGGATCAATCAGCAACCCGAAAAGCTAGAACTTTTTATAAATTATAATTGGAGGGATCTATAATGTTAAATGTAGCAGTATTAGAACATGGACAACTATTATAAACAAGAATAAAAACATGTTTATACATTAAACAATATTTACATACACCATTTTAAAGTTTCCTTAATTGTTTATGATAAATTAATACTTACTGTGCTGAAAGACTTAGAGTTTTAATTTAACCAGCATAGCTAAACATTGTTATTAGTCTCATTAATACTATTGCAGAGAACTAACAAACCAAAATAATTTTTTTGTATCATCTTGGGTCAATGAGTATGAGGTCGTGTTTCAAGGATGTTCCCGTTTGCCCCAGTGTTTGCTAATTGCCAGATTGGTGATTGTCCTGAGGATAGATATGGTTGATGGCGACTCTAGAAAGTTTAGGGATAATTTCAAGGGCTCGTGTAAGGAGTGAGTTTGATTTTCAGTTGGGGGTAAACTCTTTAAATTCTTTTTTTATGGTATTAATAATGTTGGTTGAATCTCCTTCACTTTTGAGGTTTGCGATTCCAAGTTTGATGTCCATTTCAGCATTGTTGTTAGTGGTATTGCCTAATATTTTGGAAAGAGATGCAATCTCAACTCCATTAGAATCATGAATTACACAACCTAATCCATCTTGACCAGCATTGCCTCTGGATTCCCTGTCAAAATTTAGCTTGAACAATCCTAGTTGTGGGGGAGACCAAATGCACTTTGCTTTTGTCTTATATTTATCATTTTCTTGGGGATTAGTGAAGGAAGGTAATTTCCAACTCTCCCATTGATTTCACATAAGTACGTCCCAATAGGTCATTGGTTTTTTTGATCCATGATAAGAAAGGATTTTATTGTTTACCACTTCAATAATAATATTGGCATTGAGTTTATTAATTAGCTGGGCTACTTCCATTTTTCTTGAAATTTCTTCGGTTTCTTTCTCTCCAAGATTCATAGACTACCTTATATATACCTCTATATATATTATGCCAAGAGTAATCGTTTTCGAGGCACTTATTTTCATTTTCATAAATCCCAACTGTGATTAAAATAACCTTGGGATTAAATGAAAATAGGCGCATCGAGAACGATTACCCTCAGTGTAATATATATAGAGGTATATATAAGCTAGTGGCAATCATGGTGCAATAGGAAAAATATTTATTTTTTATTTTTTATTTTGATAAGATTACTATAAATTGTTAATTAATTTTTAATTAGACTTGCATGAAGTTACTATAAAATTATGCTTCAAAATATTTTTAAAAATTTAATATACGGAATTTAATTTAGATTAAAAATATATATTTTATCTTCGGGATATTGTAATGTAAAATGTTATAGTCATAGGTAGATATATCGTTAGGGACAAAATTACCATTAAAGTTAATGTTAACCTTAGGGATAGAATTAGGGTTAAGGTTAGCATTAGGGTTAGGGTTGGAGTTAGGGTTAGGGTTTGAGCTATGGTTAAGGTTAGGGATAGAGTTATGGTTATTGTTAGAGTTATGGTTAAGGTTTGGATTAGAGTTATGTTTATGGTTAAGGTTAGGATTAGATTTATGGTCATGGTTAAGATTAGGGTTAGAGTTATGGTTATGGTTATGATTAGGGTTAGGGTTAGGGTTATAGTAAGGCTAGGGTTAGGGTTAGGGTTAAGGTTTGATTCAAGGTTAAGCTTAGAGTTAGGGTTAGGGTTTGAGTAAAGATTAAAATTAAGCTTAGGGTTAGGGTTAAAGTCCAACTATGGTAGATTCAGATGTAGGGTTAGAGTTATGCTCATGGTTAAGGTTAGAATTAGAGTTATGCTTATAGTTAGGGTTGGGTTAGGGTTAGAGTCCAATTATGGTAGAGTTAGAATTAGGGTTAGAGTTAGGGGTATAGTTATGTTTATGGTTAAGTTTAGGGTTAGACTAATGCTCATGGTTAAGGTTAGGGTTAGATTTATCGTTATGGTTATGGTTAGGGTTATAGTGGGGATAAGGTTAGGGTTAGGGTTAGGGTTTGAGTCAAATATTTTTTTAAATTTAATATAAGGAGTTTAATTTAGATAAAAATATATTTTATTTTTGGGATATTACAATGGAAAATGTTATAGACATACATAGAATATGGTTAGGGGCAAAGTTATCATTATAGTTAATGTTAACCTTAGGGATAGAATTAGGGTTAGGGTTAGCATTAGGGTTAGGGCTAGAGTTACGATTAGGGTTTGAGCTATGGTTAAGGTTAGGGATAGAGTTATGGTTATGCTTATTGTTAGAGTTATGGTTAAGGTTCAGATTAGAGTTATGTTTATGGTTAAGGTTAGGGTTGGAGTTATGGTCATGATCAAGGTTAGGGTTAGAGTTATGGTCATGGTTAAGGTTAGGGTTAGAGTTATGGTTAGGGTTAGGATTAAGGTTATAGTACAGCTAAAGTTAGGGTTAGGGTTAGGGTTTGAGTCAAGGTTAAGTTTAGAGTTAGGGTTAGGGTTTGAGTCAGGATTAAAATTAAGCTTAGGGTTAGGGTTAGAGTTATGGTCATGGTTAAGGTTGGTTAAGGTTAGGGTTAGAGTTACGGTTATGGTTATGATTAGGGTTAGGGCTAGGGTTATAGTAAGGCTAGGGTTAGGGTTAAGGTTAGGGTTTGAGTCAAAGTTAAGGTTAGAGTTAGGATTAGGGTTCAAGTTAGGATTAAAATTAAGGTTAGGGTTACGGTTAGAGTCCAATTATGGTAGAGTCAAATCTAGGGTTAGAGTTATGCTCATGGTTAAGGTTAGGGTTAGAGTTATGCCTATAGTTAGGGTTAGGGTTAGGGTTAGAGTCTAATTATTGTAGAGTTAGAGTTAGGGTTAGAGTTAGGGGTAGAGTTATGTTTATGGTCAAGGTTAGGGTTAGAGTAATGCTCATGGTTAATGTTAGGGTCAGAGTTATCATTATGGTTATGGTTAGGGTTATAGTGGGGATATGGTTAGGGTTAGGGTTAGAGTCAAGGTTAAGGTTAGAGTTACAATTAGGGTTAAGATTTGAGATAGGATTAAAGTTAGGGTTAGGGTTATGGTTAGAGTCCAATTATGGTAGAGTTAGATTTAGGGTTAGAGTTAGGTGTAGAGTTATATTTATGGTTAAGGTTAGTGTTAAGGTTAGGGTTAGGGTTAGAGTTAGAGTTAACATCATGGTTAAGGTTAGAATTAGTGTTAGGGATAGTGTAAAGGTTAGGATTAGGGTTATACTTAGAGTTAGGATTAAAATTAGGGTGAGGGATAGGGTTTTAATTAAAGTTAGGATTAGATTTAGGGTTATTGTTAGGGTTAAGGTCACAATTAGAGCTAGAGTTAGGGTGAGGGCTAGACTTAGGGTTAGGGTTAGAGTTAAGGTTAGGTTTAGAATTAGAGTTAGGGTTAGGATTAGGGTTAAGGTTAGAATTAGGGTTACAAATATAGTTAGGATTAGAGTTAGAGTTAGGGTTCAAGTTAGAGTTAGGGTTCAAGTTAGAATTAAAATTAGAGATAAAGTTTGGGTTAGGGTTCGATTTAGGGTTAGCGTTAGAGTTACCTAGTTAGATTTAGGGTTAGGGTTAGAGTTAGGGTTGGGATTAGGATCAAATTAGGGTTAGGGTTCGAGTTAGAGTTATATATAGTGTTAAGGTTAGGATTAGGGGTAGGTTTAGAGTTAGAGTCAGGGTTAAGGTTAATGTTAGGGTTAGAATTAATTAGTGTTAGAGTTAGAGGTCTAGTTAGGGTTAGAATTAGAGATAAAGTTAGAGTTACGGTAAGAGATAGAGATAGAATTAGGGTTAGAATTAGGGTTAGGATTAGAATTAGCATTAGAGTTAGAGTTAGAGTTAGAGCTAGAGTTAGAGTTAGGGTTAGAATTAGTGTTAGGGTTAGGGTTAGGGTGAGAATTAGAGTTATTGTTAGGGTTAGAGTTAGGATTAGAGTTATAGTTAGGGTTAAAATTAGGTTAGGGTTAGGGCTAGAATTTGGATTAGGGTTAGAATTAGGATTAGAGTTAGGGATATATAGGTTAGGATTAGGGGTAGAATTAGAGCTATAGTTAGAGTTAGAGTTAGGATTAGGGTTAGGGTTAGAATTAGGGTTACAAATATAATTAGGGTTAGAGATTGAGTTTGAGTTAGGGTTAGGGTAAGGGTAAGAATTAGTGTTAGGGCTAGAATTAAAGTTACAAATAAAGTTAGGGTTAGAATTAGGGTTGGGGTTAGGGTTAGATTTAGAATTAGGGTTTAAGCTAGAGTTAGAGTTACAGTTACAGTTAGAAGAAGGGTTAGAGATAGAGTTAGGGTCAGAATTAGGGTTAGGGTTAGCAGAAGGATTATAGTTAGAGTTAGGGTTAGCATTAGATTTGGGGTTATAATTAGTGTTCGTGTTAGTGTTAGTGTTAGTGTTAGTGTTAGTGTTAGTGTTAGTGTTAGTGTTAGTGTCAGTGTTAGTGTCAGTGTTAGTGTTAGTGTTAGTGTTAGGGTTAGTGTTAGTGTTAGAATTAGGGCTAGAATTGAGGCTAGGGTTAGGGTTAGGGTTAGGGTTAGAAATAGAGTTAGAGTTAGGGATCAACTTAGAGTTATAATTAAAGTTGGATATGGAGCTAGAGTTAGGGTTAGATTTAGTGTTAGAGTTAGGGTTAGAATTAGGGTTGTGGTTAGGATTAAACTTAGTGTTAAGGTTAGAGATAGAGTTACATATAGTGTTAGGATTAGGATTAGCATTATATATAGTGTTAGGGTTAGGATGAGGGGTAGGGTTAGGGTTAGTGTTAGGGTTAGGGTTACAATTAAAATTAGAGTTATAGTTATAGTTAGGTTAGAGTTAGTGTTAGTGTTAGGGTTAGAATTAGGGATAGGGTTAGGGTTAGAGATAGAGTTGGAGTTAGAGTTAGGGTTAGAGTTAGAATATGGGTTAAAATTAGGGTTTTGTTTAGGGTTAAAATTAGTGTTAGAGTTGGAATAATAGTTAGGATTAGGGTTAAAGTAAGGCTTATGGTTAGGGTTAGAATTAGGTATAGAGTTAGGGTTATAAAGGGTTAAGGTTAGGGTTAGGGGTAGAGTTTTAGTTAGGGTTAGGGTTAGGGTTAGAGTCAGAGTTAGAGTTAGAGTCAGAATTAGAGTTAGAGTTAGGATTTGTGTTATTATTGTGATTAAGGCTGTTTCTACGTTATTAATCATATTTTAGTCGATGTTAGTGCTATTATTACAGTTTACCTTAGTGTTAGGGTAATTATTAGGTTAAATTTTTATGTGGGTTAGTTCTATTATAATGCCCATGATTAGTGATATTATGATACAAGTTATTAACCTTTTTAATAATGTAATCCCTCCCTCTCTCATCCTCTCTCCCTCTCTCTCTCTCCCACTCCCTCCCTCCCTCCCTCTCTATCTCTCCCTACTCTCTAACTACACCTAGTAATATCTCCCCCTATCTAAATATAGCCTCTAATCTCTCTCTGTCTCTAGTCTCCAGATACACCCCCTAATCCCTCTCTCTAATCTCTAGATACACCCCTAATCTCTCTCATCTCTCTCTAGATACACCTCCTAATCTCTCTCTCTCCCTCTCTGCTATCTAGATACACCCCTAATCTCTCTCTCTCTCTCCCTCTCTCTCTCCCTGCTCTCTAGATACACCTCCTAATCTCTCTCTCTCTCTCTCTCTCTCTCTCTCTCTCTCTCTCTCTCTCTCTCTCTCTCTCTACACTCCCAATCAATCTCTCTCTAGATAAACCCCCTAATCTCTCTCTCTCTCTATATATATTTTCCACTTATAAAAATTGTAATATTATTTCTAGTTTCTAGTACATATAGGGTTAAGTTAAGGTATATAATTTACTAAATGCTTAGTATAGTCATATATAGCATAATTGTTAGAGTTAGGATCCAAGGTTTACAATTTCATTTATATGACACTCAATGTTATGGTTAAGGTTAATAAGTGGTTAAATGTTACACTAAAATAAGGGACATGGTTAAGGGAAGTATGAGATTTAGGTGTAGTGTTGGAGTATTTGGAGTACAACTATGGTCAAATTTGGGATATATGTTATACAAATGACTTAAGTAGTGGAAAACTTTTCATTCATGAAAGGGAAATTATAAGTCCCAACACAACTATTTAGATGATGTAAAAAGTGTGAAAGAATATATAAGAATCAATTTTATGGAAATTATTTGTCCATGATAATGTGAGACCATTATATATTGTTGAATTTTTAATAATGCTAGTGCAATTTTTATTGCAATGATTAAGAATTGTAATCAATAAATATACTTATCATTAAGGACATCTATTTAGAATTATGATTTTCTTTCTTAATTAACATATTTAGTAGCAACATCCATTAAAGAAATATAGTGTACAATAATAAATTTATTTTTTCTTGTTCTCTTCTTCATGAAAGTTACATAGAACAATGGGAAAACAAAACTACCAATACAACTAATTAGAAGTAAAATTCTAATACTGGAGACAAGAATGAACCATATACAAAAAAAATAAAAATCTTTGTAATTGTAAATACATGTCATATTCTTCAATGATTAGGATTCTTTTGTGACCTTTGTTTGAACAATGATCATGAAAGACTTCTTTCATCATTGAGGGAAACCCATCCACTTTTGTAGATGTGTCACACATGAATTTTTATGCATATTTCATATGCATTACTTCCATTTCCTCAACATAGTCAATTGGAAATATTGCATTCTCCACAAATTTAATTATAGTTGTGCACATCTCTTTAATTATTTGTAGGCATTTGTCAAACTCGATCTCAAAGAAATCATTTGAGGTCATTGAAGTAGTCAGGCTAGTATCAAATAATGTTTTATTCTCTGTTCAAGGCATCCATAACTCAAATAGTAACCAACAAACTTATAAACAAACATCAACATATAGAAATTATCAAAATAAAAAAGTATTCATAATCAACACAAATTCTTTCAAATGAATAATTTTTAAAATAACATAAATAAAAATTAAAATTATTTCAAATGAAATAGTTAGATTGCAATGCTTGAAATATGGCGGCATTGTCTTCCACTTTTCAAACATTACAAACATTAATATTTATAAAATATTATATATACTATGAAAGATATTTAGATAAAAGACATAATTAATCTAATTAAATAATGATAAAATATAAATTAAGTATATGATTTTTTTATTTTAAATTAATCATTAAATTTAATAAAATACAAATTTGTTGATAATGTGACCTTGCAATCCACATTAATGATAAAATTTAATTATGAAACATGAAAAATATAAATATTTTGAAACATGTATAAAACTATTATGAAACATACAAATTTAAAACATACAAACCAAAAGCATTTTGAAATATGCAAATCTAAAACTAATATGAAACATACAATTATTATTCTAAATTGGAACATGCACATTAAAAATGTGCAAATGAAATGTATTATCAAATATCTAAATCAAATAGATTTTGATTCAATTTTGAATTCTAAATCTAAATCAAACATGGAAGGCTAAACTATATGAAACTTATTGAAATTGAAATCTAAATCAAAGGAAAATATTATAACTAATTTTGAAATTAAATCTACATTTAAATCTAAATACATAACTAAATCTAAATCTAAATGTAAAACTAAATTAAAAATAAAAATTTCACATGAAAAAATTACTCCAAAACTTTAATCTACTCCTCTTCAAAAACTCTAATCCACTCCAATAATCTCCACCTCTTCCTCCCTATAAAAACACAAAATGAAAATGAAATGTGGAGCATTTGTTTTATAACCTATGAGAGACTCATCATATCCCCCAATAGATGTCTTTTGACATTCCACGAATTTGTTTTGAATTGCCCCACCCCCCATAAAAAATAAGAGTGAATGTGCATGCAAAAATAAATTTAACAAAAATAAAATATTTTATATTAAAAAATTTAATGAAATTATTTCAGCCCTATTCTTTTGGGTTCTATTTTTTTGGCCTTATTTTTTTGGGTCCTATTTTTTAGCCCTATTTTTTGGGTCCTATTTTTGGCCCCTTTTTTCAGGCCCTATTATTTCAGCATCCATTGGCTTCATATTATTTTGGCTAGCTATTATTTCAAGAATTTTTTTATATTTTATAATCTAATAATGATAAAATATATACTAAATATATGATTCATGTACTTTAAATAAATCATTAACTTTAATAAAATATAAATTGTATTGATATGGTGACATTGTCATCCACATAAATGATAAAATCATACTTTGAAACATGAAAATATAAATACTTTGAAACATGCAAATGTAAAACTATTATGAAATATTCAAATCTAAAACATGCAAACTAAAACTATTTTGAAATATGCAAATCTAAAACTAATATCAAACATGCAAATCTAAAACTAATTTGAAACATGCACTTTTAAAATATGTAAATGAAAAGTATTATAAAATATATAAGTCAAAAGATTTTGAATGCAAATCTAAATCTAAATCAAACATGCAAGACTACACTATTAAATGAAAGCATAAACAATTTTGAATATAATTCTAAATCTAAATGAAACTAATTGAAATTGAAATCTAAATCAAAGTAGAATATTATAACTAATTTTAAATCTGAATCTACATCTACATCTAAATCTAAATAAAAAATAGAACTCTCACCAACAAAAAATTTACTCCAAAACTCCAATCTACTCTTGTTCAAAAACTCCAATCTAATCCTCCAATAATCTCCACCTCTTCCTTCCTGCAAAAACATAAAATGAAAATGAAATGAGGAGCCTTTGTTTTATAGCTTGTGAGAGACTCCTCATCTCCCGCAATAGACGTCTCTTCACATTCCACGAGTTTATTTCAAATTTCCCCACTCCCCACAAAAATAAGCATGAATCTACATGCAAAATTATATTTAACAAAAAAAAAATCATATTGAAATTGTTTCGCTCCTATTTTTTCGGGCCTTATTTTCAAGGGCATATTTTTTGGGCCCTATTTTTTTGGCTTCTACTTTTTTGAACCCTATTTTTTTGGGCTTATTATTTCGGCATCCCTTTGGCATCCTATTATTTTGGCCAGCTATTATTTTGGAAATTTTTTTAATTTAATAATTTAATATTTAATTTAGAAGGTGCCACATGGCCATGGCGAAATAAAATACATTTATAAAATCATTTTAAATTAAATTAGCATGTAACTGCTCCCATTTCTTTTTTATTGATAGAGAATCTATTTTGGCATATTCATGTGCTGGGTATTTGTGATGTGATTGTATAGAACACCTCTTGGCGTAATTAGGATTGATCATATATATTTTCCATAATACATTATATATATTATCTTATGGTAAGGAGGCCAAATTTTGAACATGCTTAAAATGTTGTCTAATATTGCTGTTATAAAGTCATGTTTGGAGAATTGCCATGTACAACATTGTTTTTTTAATATGGACAAATTAGAAGTAAATGGACTATAGTTTGTTTGTCTTTTCTTCAAAGAGAGAACCTTTTAGGTCCTTCATATTCCATTTTGGTGGACCTATCTACGTTTAGAATTTGGAATGCCATTTTTAGGCCTAAGATGGTTGTTACTAAGGTTATTATAGTCATCTTTAGTATTATAGTTTCTTAAGTTAGAAGACGTCCATATTACTTGATCACTTTTGTTTGATATGTATATCTTCTTTTTTTTAGAACCTTTCTAAGATACTATTTTTCCTAAGGTGAGATATTTATATCTTTTGATGCTTTCCATTTAGGATTTTCCAATGTGGAGTCCCTTGGTGCTATGATATAATCTTTGATGTATTTTCCCCATAAGTTTCAAAGAGAATTTCAAATTTTTTCATGATTAAGGAGTAAAGAAAAAAGAAACAATCCTTCCCACATGTGAGTCTTCGCAAAAGAGGGCTTCCTCACCATTAACAACTTTCCAAGATAGGCTTTTATTTATCAAGTTTCTACAATCTAAGTAAAAGTTCCAAAGTTCTAATCTAATCATGGATTAGCCATTTTTTCAAAAATTATGGGATCTTTTCCATTAAGATACTCATGTCTATGGATTTGTGTATAATTTCCATATTAATTTGGCCCCTAGGTTTTTACTTTGCTCTTTTAAATTCTTGAAGCCTAATCCTCAAAGTTCTGTCAAGACATATAACTTATCCCAGGCAATCAAAGGTATTCATCTAAATTTTATGTAATCCATTTTTTTATTGAATGGAAGATTAAAGCATGACATTTAATAGATGACAATGGTTGATAATATTGATTTAATCATTATTGAATTATCTAATTAATATAACCATTTTCCCTTCCATGATTTTGCTCTTTTTTGAACTTTAGATATAATTAGGTCCCATGAGTTTGTGGATTGTGTGCCCTTATCTTACAACAGAAAATCTTAGATTTTGATTCATTAATTTATTGTCCAGAAGCCATAGTATAGGTTGTAAGAATGTCTTTGAATATATTGGCTACTATAATTGAACTACTTCTTAACAACATAGTATTATCTAAAAATTATTAATGGGTCAGGGGTTCTAGGTTAGACATGGTTTTAATACCTTCCAAAAGTCCTTCCATTGTTACTTTATTTATTGAGCATCCTAGGGCCTCAACCATTATGATATAATCCCCCTAGAAGAGTCAAAAAGCCTTCTAGGATTTAGTTTAAGGGAATCAAGAATTTACGCATGGAAATTCATTCAAAGATTTTTTTTTTCCAAAACTATACATAAAAGTTGTCACTCCACTTTATCATAGGATGTTCTTATATCTAGTTTTATGAACATGCTTGGTTTTTTTGTTTGTTTGGACCAAGTGGATTGCTTCTTGGGCTATGATTACTCCATCGTAGATGGATCAATCTTCCACAATTTTTTTTTGGCTAATTATTAGTGGTAATAGTTTTTGAATTCTATTTGCTAATGTTTTAGAAGGAATCTTGTAAATTGTGTTGCATAAAGTGATTGGTTTGAGACCATCCATGGTTTCTACTTTGTCCTTTTTTTGGATTGGTGTTATAAAATTATTATTAATTAATTTTAGAAGGCTATCTATATTACTTGTTACTTCTAAGGCTTATGTCACATTATCACCAAGGAAGTGACAACATTTGTGAAAAGGGAGGATTAGGAATCCATCCTACATGAGAGCGTTGCCTAGTTTTATTTGTTTCAATGCTGATCAAATTTATTTCTTATTTTATTTAGCCTTTAATATTTTATTATGATCATGATTAATGATTTTTGGAATATTATTGGTCATGGTATCTCGATCTATCATGCTCAAGTTTCCAAACTTGTTCAAAATATCTGAAAAGTAAAATATGGATTCTTCCACTATTTCTTTAGGTTCTTCTAGAGTATCTCCACTGGAATTGTTTATTTTTGTTATTTTATTATTATTTATTCTAACTTAGTGTTGTTGTGAAAGAACTTTTTATTTTTGTCTATCATGTCTAGCCATGTTTCTCTTGACTTTTTATCCCAGAAAAAGCTCTTGTTTTGAAAGAATGTCCTAAATTTCAATTTTGATGGATTTTTATTTTTAAATATATTTAGAAAGTCATTCCATGATCACAATTTTTATTTTTTAAGGTTTCCATTTTTTCTTCTAATTTTTCTTTTCTTTCAAAATGGTTACCAAGCCATTATATGCACCATATTAGTAGCTTATTCTTTATCATTTTGAGTTTATTTACTATTTCAAATAGTTTGGATCCTTTGATATGATCTCCACCCATCATTTTTTGATTAATGTTAGTATATGTTCATCTCAAGGAAACATTTTTTCAAATTTTTATAGGCAACCTTGTGGTTTAGAGACATCAAGATTTTTAAGTTGGATAGGGACAGTCTAACCCTAAAAAAGGTAGGTTTTCTTCTTCCAAGGAAAAGGGAGACTTTTCTAGTTACCCTTAAATAAGAATATTTACCTCCACCTTGTCTTCTATTATTCCATGTAAAAATCCTTTCTTCACTTTCAATGTCTATGAAATGGTTTTCAGTTACCCAAGAATTGATGTCTTCCATAGTTTTGGTATTAATACCATTACCTCTTCTTTTTTCCTTTGGATGTAAAATGGTGTTAAAGTCTATGGATATAAAAAATGTTTCATTTGGGCAAGATTTTATATTTCTATTTAGTTCAGGTCTCATACCTTTATTTTATCTAGCCATTATAGGGTCATTAATATTTCTGATTATGTACAATAAGTTGGATTTTAGAATTTTATCTTTTCCCATTATCCAATATATTTTTATGGTTCAAAGGTGTGTAAATTGATTTTCTAAGGTCTTAAATTAAGGCTAAACTACTTGAAGCTCCATTAGCTAAAACCCTAAATATTTCTCATAACCCAATTTTTAAAAAAAAAATGTTTAAATCATTAAGAATTAATTTAGTTCCTTGGATTGCATTATATCTAATTTAAATTAATTTAGGCAATTTTTAATCATGTATTTTTTGTTAGGGGCATTGTTACCCCTAACATTCCAAGAGATGACTTCCATTGGTCCTTGAGAGGGTACTTTCCCTTGCCTGCATTACATGGATATAGTTTTGGTTTGATTTTCCTTATTTCCATTTTTGTTTCTGAGTTCTATTAAATATTTTCTACCTCTCTTTTTAAGTTTTTTTGTGCTATCTGGGGTATTATTTTTAAAATTAGTGATAGTAGTACCCAAGTTTCCATATTCTAGATTGATTTCCATGTTTTCTAATTCAATAAGTTCACTTTCAAGATTTTTCCATGACTTTTCTTAGGCCTCTAACTCTAATATTTTATTACTCAAAATTTCCTTTTCTTTATTAAATAAAATTTCCTTCTCTTTATTAATCAAAATTTCCTTATTCTTTCTAAACTAGCCTAGATATATGTTCTGGTTACTATTACGTGTAGAATCAAATTTATCAATGTTGGTACCAGATCATTGTTTAATTGTGATGTTTTGAGGTATGATGTATTATTTTCAAGGAAGTCTAAATCAATAAGCAGTTCCAAGCTTATGAGTTGTTTGGTAGAATATTTCACATTTAACACTTGAGGTTGTTCGCATATGTCTCCATAATCATTAAACTCCAAGTAATTTCCCCTTCCTCAAGAAGATCCATAAAGTCTATAGTGTTTGAGAAAATAGGGCCTTCAGATTCTAGTATCTTTGTTACAATCAATTCTACTAGAGGATGATATGTTCCAAATATCTTCTTGGGTTTCATATATTATTGTGTTACTAAAAATATCAAATTTATCTCTAAGGTTTGTAGTGTTGGGCATATGGGTGAATCTCTCTATAGATACCTAAATTTGTCCAAAACCCATTTCGTGACCAATTAAATAAATATTTATTATTTATTTAATTCCCCTACCTTAATTAAATAAATTTTACATTTATTTAATTCCTTACCTTGATTTAAATAAACTAAGGTTTATTTAAATCCTAACCAATTCCCACTTGCATCTAACCCCTTTCACTTTAATTAAGTATGTCATTTACTTAATTAATTCCCTCCTAATCCCACTAGGAATTAAATATTGCATTTAATTAAGTATGTCATTTACTTAATTAATTCCCTCCTAATCCCACTAGGAATTAAATATTGCATTTAATCCTATTTGAGCACATGGCTCCTACATTTAACCCTCACCTAACCTCACTATCCTATATAACCCATCATGCTAAACCTACCCACTTCCTAATCATGCTTGCTTTGCATAATCATCCTAGCTAATCACCTCTTAATCCTAAGTGTGTGCTCACACATGTGTGAGGAATCCTCACACATGTGTGAGAGATGTTCACACTTTCCTCATCCCTCATGTCTTGCATGTCTCTTGCACACTTGTCCTCTTGCATGAGAGTCAAGGTGTCTCACACATGTGTGAGAAGCCATGCCTTCTCACACCGCTTGCACACTTGTCCTCTTGCATGAGAATCAAGTTGTCTCACACATGTGTGAGAAGCCATGCCTTCTCACACCTCTTGCACACTTGTCCTCTTGCATGAGAGTCAAGTTGTCTCACACATGTGGCTTCTCACACCTCATTGATCATGTCACCATCAAAGGTTGCTCACACATGTGTGAGTATATTGCCCCCTTTGAATGGTCAAAACCCTAATCCACTTGGAGTCTACTTGGCCTCCACCTCATTGACACCTCATCAATCTTGAGGGATCCTAGCCCTCCATCTTGCATTCAATCTCAACCATCTGTTGCATCCATTTTCCTATAAAAAGAGAGCCCTCTGCTCATTTTCACAAGCACTATCTACCTCATCGTTATGCTGCAAGAATAGTGAGCAACCACATCCCACAACAATGTGAAATCATCTACACTTGATGGTTTCATGAGGTTTGCATAGTGATATTTTGAATGCTTTTAAGCTCTTTTTTGTTTCATGTTGCTTACTTACATGTCTTCTTTCATATTTTGAAGTTTTGCATGATAATGTAGGAATGTGCATTAGTTTCTTAGTATTATTTTCTTAGTTACATTTTTATGCAACACATTTTTGGCACGCCCGGTGGGACCCACTTCATAGGTTCGAACTAACCATCTAATGAGTTTTTGAGTGTTTTGTGAGTTTTCAAGCTTGTAGGTTGAGGAAGGATTTGGAGATCAAATCCTACGAAGAGCTTCTAATCAAGCCATAAAGCCCACCATCGAATTTGGAGTGCATAAGGGAAGTTTTTTGACATATAACACTTTATATTTCTTGTTTCCCTATTTCTAAATTGAAGGAGTGTATATACATTAGGTATACTTCATTTATTAAAAAAAAACTCCTTTGTTGGTAAATAAATAGGTTTAAAAAAAATAATAGGGGAGTTTCTTTTATTTTTATGTTATTCCATTTATGTTTTAAAAAAAAGGGGGGGAGGCTAGCATTTGTTTGTTACCTTTTATATATATAAAAAAATTTAAAATCAAAATAAAATTTAAAAAAATTAAAAATAAATAAATAAATAAAAAATAAAAATAATAAATAATAATAAAATTTCAAAAATCACAAAATTAAAATAAAATTTTAACATTGTTTTTTGTTACCTGTAGGTAGGCACTCGCAGGTGCCACCCGCGGTGGCGCCGCCTCGCTCCTCGCAGCTCCCCCATGCAGGCTCCCCCCACGGCTGCCCCCGCTCCGCCGCTTGGCAGCCCCTCCTTCCTTCTTCCCATCCTCCCACCTCAGCTACTGAAAATGCTGCTCCCCCAACTTCCACCACCACTGTCTGCAATTAAACACCGCGAGCGGCCGTTGCACTTCGTCTACCACCGCGGCCCCCTTTCCTCATCTGCGGCCTCCTTGCCTGCCTCCACCGTCACTATTTGAAACACCCTGCCAAAGCCAACGCCATCGTTGCTCTCTCCCTAAAACCTTGCAAATACTTGTCGTGGCCCTAACACAACCACTCCACTTTCCTCCTGTGCGCGGCTCGGCCACTGCAACCGTCGTTCTCCCCTGCTACCCTCTCTCATGCTGCCACCAATCCTTCTCCTTGCCACAACCTCTACAACCCCTTGGCCGAGCTACCTCCGTGATGAAGCCACCTCCCTTGTAGCACCTATAGCCTCGCTCAAAAACTTGCTCCACTACCCACTCCCACGATCCCTCTGCAGACTCCTCCCCCACTCATGCAATAACCTTCGCTACTCACACAACCCTCTTCCCTGTGGCTCACCGCCCTCCACCAAACCACCACCACATATCTCTTCCCTCCTCCCTTGCCAAAACCCTTCCCACCTGTGCTTTTTACATTTCATTTTTTTAAATTTTTGATATGTTATTTGACTTTCTAAGTATTGGAGTTATTTTCAATTTTACTTTTAAATAAAATTTATCTTTTTTTATTTATCTTTTTTTTTTCCAAAACATCAAAAAATAAAAAAAATATATCTTTACGTGCTCCTAACCGTCAAATTTAACCTCGCAAGTCGCTGATGTTAGCACTGCATCAACAGTCCACATGCTCTTTTAGACCATAAGAAGCAACCTTTGGTTTTTTGCTCATAACTTGAGCATACGGACTCCGTTTTTGAAAAACAAAATATCACCGAAAAGCTGATTCTGAGGCCGTCGTCATGGTGCTGGTTTCATCAAATTTTGATGCAATTTAGATCTCTATTTTTTCATCAAAGTCCAAACTTTGTGCTAACCTTTTCATTGCAAGGTTGTTTCATGTTTTTCCCACATTTTTGCTACATTAACTTGTATTTTTTGTAGGGATATTTTGATCACTAACCATATTTCTTGCAAGTTGTGCCTTAAGTTTTTTTTGGAATGAACTTTTATGCCTAAACACTCATCTTTGAATGCATGGTTTAATGCTAAAACAATCAAATTCAATCTTGAATGCCCTAAGGGAATTGACATGCATGTTTAGAGTAGCAAACATTTGGATTTGGTGCTTAAAATGAAATCACACAATCTTGAATGCCTTAAGGGAAATTGATTTCATTTTCAACATTTTTCTTATGCACACGCTCAATTTTCTTTCTTTTTGATGAATTTGCATTATCATTTATGTTGGCGCTATTTCAAATTGGAAAGAACATTGTATGCTTTAAACACATGTTTCTTCAAGTAGATTACAAAACCTAAAGCTTCATTGGAAAAGAATGCGTGTCTTTTAAACCCCAAGGCCACTTACGTATTCTCTCCCCTCACGCCTTCGGGTGATCTTGGGTGCACAAGAAATAAGTGGTCTTGTTTTTCTTTCTTTTAGGAGGCTTGCTTGGGGATTTCATCACCCCTTGGGATGACCTCAACTCCAGTGTTCTGGCAAAGTATAAAAATTGGGATGTGAATCAAAAGACACCTTTCTTGGAAGCATAATATTGTCACTCTTGGCTAAGCCCCAAAGAACTTTATACCTTTGGGAAGTGAAGGAGGAGATTTGGGTTACCATCTTCCCCTGTCTGTGTGGCAGTATTTTCTTTCATCTAAAGATTTGGGCCTCATGTACCTTGCATATATCGAGGACACCCTCTAGTTGATCCTTGTACATCCTAGTCAAAACCTTATAGGATTGTTGGTGTGTTTGATGTTCTTGAGTGTTTGAAACACACTTGCCTTGTACATATTTCATTGTATATATTTTGCATCTTAAACCTAAAAACCCAAAAAAATCATAAAACATAAAGTCCAAAAAAGAATCATAAAACATAAAATCCAAAAAAATCAAAAACAATTTCAAAAACAACAAAAAAAAGTCTTGATTTAAGACCTCTTAGTCAAGTCGTCCACATCACTTCCACATCACATCTTCTTTCCATCCAAGTCATCACCCTCATACATCTCGTCTTCATCATTCAAACCACTCTTCCACATCTTAATCATCTCCATTTGTCCACATCATTTCCTTGTCATTCAACCTACTTCCTAATCTTCATCCTAGTCATGCTTCATCATCATCCAACTTCAATTTCTTCCGCCAATCTCATAATGCATTCTTAATTCAAACCTTCACATCATCATTCTTCTACTCCAATCCCTTGTCAAATTCATTCATTTCTAATAAATTCTTAATTCAATCCATTTACATATTCCTCCATAATCCATATTCCTAATTTCATTTTTCTTCCTCTAATTCAACTTTTCATCAAATTTTCTACTTTGGACATAGGAGCATTATCATTAACATTGGACTTTCATTCAAATCTCACATTCACTTGGTTAGGGTTTTTTATCAAATCAAATCAAACCCTTATCCATATCATATCCAATCAAATCAAATCAAATCAAATTCAATCAAATCAATATCAAGTCAAATCTAATTCAAATCAAGTCAAAGTCCAAAGTTCCTAGTCCCAAGTTCATATTCAATCCATCCTCAAATCTTTCATCACTCTTCTTCTAGCATCTATGGATTTGAATTTGCTTAATCAAATGGTTGACAATCTTCAAAGACAATATGGAGTTCTACCTCTTGTTCAACCTTCATATCAAATCCATCCTCAACATTTCATATCCAACTCTCATCCATCTCATGCTCATTATTCTTCTACCTTTGACAAGGGAAATCCACCTCATTATCTTTCAACTCCATACAATTCCATTCCTAGCCTACACACTGCCTCAAACACAAATGACCTTGCCATGGAAATGGAACAATTAAAGAAGTATCTCTTGGCAAGTCAACAAGAAGAGTCCACCTTCCATGCCATGTGTCCTCTTCCCCCATGTTTCAAAGATCCTAGTCCTCATGTCCCATCCAACCCCAATCCTCCATGCAATCCCCTCCCCATAGTTCAACCTTCACATAATCCTCATCCTCCAAAAACCTCATCCCCACCTCATAAGGGGTTTTTCTCATCATTATTGGCTAAGTGTAAAGAACAAGATAAAGTGAGCCAAGAACCCAAAGTTCTTCCTCCAAATCATGTCATTATAGATGCCTCTTCTCCTCTAGATCTGAGCCTTTCTTCATCCCATCATTCCCTTATCCCTCAAGATCCATTTACCCCTCTTAGTCCATCTCATGATCCCCTTCATGATCAAGATCAAGGCATTTCATGCACTGCACACATTACTGATTCCACTCCATCTCAAAAGTTAGCATCCATAGATCCTCCACTTCATACAGAAGTTCCTTCCACTCCATCCACTAATCCTCCTCCATGTCAAGATCAAATACCTCCATCTCATGATCTTATTCCATTTCATGATCCACTCATTCCGCTTCATGATCCCCTTCTAAGTCAAGATCAAAGTACCCCTCCATTTTCCTTTCATGATCCCACTCCATCTCATGATCCTATTAGCCCTCATAATCCTAATCCTCCACATGATCCTACCACTCATGAACCCCATACACCTGGACTCGCATCTTGTATTAAAAATGATAAGTATCCCATTGAAGAAATAACATCCCAAGATGTTGGTACAACTTTCACAACTCCTCCTTCCAAACCTAAACACTTCCATCATTCATCTTCCAGGTCCATTTTAGGACCTTATATCCATATCCCTATTCCTTCCTCACTTCCATCCATTCTTCCATTCTAGGTCCCTATATTCCACCACCAAATCCTTCATCCCTTCCTTCCATTTTGGGTCCTTACATACACCCATCCACCATATCCATATTTTCCCCGTCATCTGCTCATGCTCCTAATAGAGATCCATAAAGTCACACATCCTTGAATTCCTTCCAACATTCACCATCCATACATTCTCCATCACATTTTTCTTCATGCACCCCTACCATAGCCAATGGAAACACATTGGATGCTAAAGAAAAAGAGCATAAAGCAAAAAATCCACAAAAATCCAAGGATCAACATGTCCCCTCTAAATGACATGTTCAAGAAAAGGAAAATATGATCCAAAGCAACATCAAAAGGTCGCAAAGGCTAAAAATCAAAAATGCAAGAATTTTGTGGATACCAAAGCTACTTAATGTAGCAATGAATCTCAAAGAAAGATTCAAACTGACATCCAATTTGGCTAATCCAAAGACTTCCCTCATTCATAAATCATCCACACTTCCATTTTTCAAATCCATTTTGGGTCCTTATATACCCAAATCCACCATCCCAAATCCATCATCTCCTTCCTCCATTTTGGGTCCCTATATCCCAAAATCCACACTTTCTCCTACCTATCCCCCACAATTTCCTCCTTTCCATCACCCTTCGAGGTGTGTGCCAATGAAGATCTTTCCACTTCCTTCACAAGTCTTCCAACCTAGCACCCATCAACCATGTCTTTCTCCCACCCCCTCCACCCCCTTAATTTAGCCTTTTTCATAAGTCATTTTCCTCCATTCAGTACCCTATCAACATCTATGAGAGAATAGTAAAAATTCCTTGAAAATAAAAAAGAAAAAAGAAAAAATATATCAAAGGATATCATCCACATATATAGATGCTTGAGTCCTCCCTTCATTTTCCTATCATGTATTTATTGCCTTCCACTTCCACTTATCCTTCCATCTATTCACTTTTCCTCTTCCACTTGCACTTTATACTAGGGGCAAGCTCCATCCATACTACTCTTCCATACATACCTTCCATGCTTCCATCTACCATTCATCATTTTCTTTCCTCTTTGATCTTTGACTTTCACTTTCCTTTCATCCATCCATATGCACTTTTCATATCCATTGCGCATCCTCCATACATTATCCTACATATAGCCATAATTCTTTCATATATTTGGTATTGACATGCTATCCATATCTTTCATCTCATGGTCCTTGTCATGTTCATCCATTTTCCATCCATACTCCTATATACTTCCATACCCCTTTCATATGTTCTTGATCTTGGTTATCCCTTTCATTTCATCCACTTTATATCCCACATTTCATCCATACCCTTCATATCATTATCCCTTTTTCACACCCTCCCTCCCATATCCCTTGTTCCTTCCACTTTCATGCACATGCTCGTGATCACTATTAGAGGCACAATAACAAAATGTTCGTACATGCTTTGGAAGAGTGCATGCCTCCTCTTCCTCCACACGCTAGACTTCATTCCATCCTTCCATTTTCATGCATCTTTTCCATGCATCCTTTCCCACCATGTCATCTTCCATTTTCCTATCCTTGGTATGGGGCATTTGGACTCCTTTGAAACATGGTCCTTGGTTCCGCATTTTTTGACACCATATCATTTGGCCCCTCATATCCTTTCACCCTTCCTGTCATCCACCACCTCACGTTCCTTCTCCTCCCTTTAGCCTACCTTGACTCTCTCTTGTCATTGGTCCCAATCCATTCTATCCCATCTTCATTCAATCAATTCATTTCTATCCATTCTATTCATTCATATCACATTCAATCTAGTTCTTCCACTCAATTCAATCAAATTTCCCTTCTTCTAATCCTTTCACATCAAATCAATTTCCATTCTACTCTAATCATTCTTCATCCTATCAACATAATTCTTCCAATCTCATCCACATTCATTTCAATTTCATCTATTCCTCCAACTCCACCATAAAATCAAAAATCAAAAATATATATAAACTATGCAATCAATACTAATTCAATCAATCTAATCTTGCAATCTTGGACATCAATCCTTAATCGATTCATCACTTTGACCCAATTAGGTGATAATCCATTTATTATTTTCAAATGTCATTATCATGGGATGAATCCTTCCCAATCCTTAGATGTGCATTATGCTTAGCATTAGCTTTGCCATCCTTAGTCAATCATCATCAATTGATCCATTAATGGGTTTTCAGCTTGACTAGGGGCAAAATGTTGGTTTTCTTTTGGTTTTTCATGCATGATTGCCTGTTACTTATCTGCATTAGTATTTTTTGGCATTTCTCATGGTCTTTGCATCCTATTGTCCCAGGAATCATGGTCTTCCATATCATGGTTTCATAAGGCATATGGTTGTATTAGACCCCTTTTTCACGTACTTGACACATTGTCATCTTGGTTCCTCATATCTTGGTACATAGTGTTAAATACAATATCAAACTTAGGTTGTTCACACCATTGCAGCATAACTCCCTTCCATCTTCCTTGCATTTCGAGAGAACATCCATGTTCTCCTAACCCGCATGTCCTCTCAAGGGGGCATACCTTTCCACCCTCATCATCCTTCCATGACTGGGGCATCACGCTACTAATCTTATCCTTTTAGCCACTATATTTTATTCTTCTTTGATATAACATTACTAATGCTATATCAAAGAGGGGCAAAATGTAGACACCTGAATTTGTCCAAAACCCATTTCGTGACCAATTAAATAAATATTTATTATTTACTTAATTTCCCTACCTTAATTAAATAAATTTTACATTTATTTAATTATGTTTTCCTTACCTTGATTTAAATAAATGAAGGTTTATTTAAATCCTAACCAATTCCCACTTGCATCTAACCCCTTTCACTTTAATTAAGTATGTCATCTACTTAATTAATTCCCTCCTAATCCCACTAGGAATTAAATACTGTATTTAATCATATTTGAGCACATGGCTCCTACATTTAACCCTCACCTAACCTCACTATCCTATCTAACCCATCATTCTAAACCTACCCACTTCCCAATCATGCTTGCTTTGCATAATCATCCTAGCTAATCACCTCTTAATCCTAAGTGTGTGCTCACACATGTGTGAGGAATCCTCACACATGTGTGAGAGATGTTCACACTTTCCTCATCCCTCATGTCTTGCATGTCTCTTGCACACTTGTCCTCTTGCATGAGAGTCAAGGTGTCTCACACATGTGTGAGAAGCCATGCCTTCTCACACCACTTGCACACTTGTCCTCTTGAATGAGAATCAAGTTGTCTCACACATGTGTGAGAAGCCATGCCTTCTCACACCTCTTGCACACTTGTCCTCTTGCATGAGAGTCAAGTTGTCTCACACATGTGGCTTCTCACACCTCATTGATCATGTCACCATCAAATGTTGTTCACACATGTGTGAGCATATTGCCCCCTTTGAATGGTCAAAACCCTAATCCACTTGGAGTCTACTTGGCCTCCACCTCATTGACACCTCATCAATCCTAAGGGATCCTAGCCCTCCATCTTGCATTCAATCTCAACCGTCCATTGCATCCATTTTCCTATAAAAGGAGAGCCCTCTCCTCATTTTCACAAGCACTATCTACCTCATTGTTATGTTGCAGGAATAGTGAGCAACCACATCCCACAACAATGTGAAATCATCTACACTTGATGGTTTCATGAGGTTTGCATAGTGATATTTTGAATTCTTTTAAGCTCTTTTTTGTTTCATGTTGCTTACTTACATGTCTTCTTTCATATTTTGAGGTTTTTCATGATAATGTAGGAATGTGCATTAGTTGCTTAGTGTTATTTCCTTAGTTACATTTTTATGCAACACACTCTCATTAGAGTATTCTTTGAAAATTGCTAAACCTTTAATAGGGCCTAAATGGAATTCTATTTTCAAATTATGAATTGAGTGATAAGTAATAATCTTAATAGGGTTAACATTTTGACGTTCTAAATAAAAAAAATTACCAGTGGAACCTAAAAGAAAATATTTTCCGATTCTTACATCTTTGATAAGACTACCTATTTTGCTTAAGATATTATGATGCAATAATTCAATTCCCTCAAATAATTAACTGATATCTTTTAACATTTAAATTAGCCATTTAATTATTTAAACCTATATATTCATTTAATTAATCAATATTTATTAAATTTTACATCCAATTAAAATAATAAAGTTAAATAAAATCTCCTAAGGTTCACTTTTTTAATTCACTAAGTTTCCAAGTCAAATTAATCCATTAATATGTTTAGTAACCCCTTACAAAAGTCAAATAAAAAAAAATCTAGATAAAGATAAATATTAAAAGTTCACTTAGTGACATTATTATGTATTTTTTTAAATATATTTATTACTTAGTTTAATTAATAACATTTTTATCTTTAATAATTAAATTTCCTTCAATAAATCTTAATCTAACACCATTTAAATAATAGACTCATTTTGATAAAATATTTCAACAATTATATCAAATACTCTTATTCTTCGAATATTCTGTTTAAATAGAGTACACTTGGAGATATAGTCTCCTCTTCTAAAACATAATAAACAAGTGTTTTTTTAAATATAAATCAATGAAATCAAAAGCCATTTTTAAAAAACATTAAACATATGCAAATAAATAACATGACCCATCTAAAAACTACATTATGCTAGATATTTAAAACCAAAGATAAGTTAAATAAAATGATAGGTAACACTATACCCCTTTTGAAATCTAAAACCCTAATTAGTTTTTATTAAAAGTCATGTATGCGAAGACATGTCCCATTATGAAAATCATATCTATTTTTCCCTCTCCCTTAACTCTATTTAAAAAATTAGAGTTAGGTTCTTTGAAATATTTCTTGTTTGGTGGCCTTATAGTTTTCTATAATATTGTTTTATTTCCTTATGATATTTGTAGGTTTTTAATAGAGCTAATGGATATATGCACATTTCCTTTTGAGGGTTGGAGATATAGCTTCTTTTTTAATTTTTTATATTAATTTCCATTTATTTTTAACTTATATTAAAAATAATTAGGGGAAGGGGTTGTGCTTGTGTATGTGGCACCTACAGCTTCCTTGGTTGTTCCATCTAAGTCACTCGTCCATGCGATGGCCTTGGCCATCCTAGTCCATCTCATATGTAGAGCCCAAAGCCTATGAAATGTGGGATTTTTTAAATTAATTTATATACACACACATACTGTGAGATTTAAGATTTATGTGTAATATAATTTTTTAAAAATATATATCTTATATTAATACATATAAATATATATACACATATGGTATCTATTACACTATAATATTCAATTTATTTTTCTTAAAATGAATATGTGTATGTGTAAATTGAAAGAAGTAAAAGAGTCATAGTTTAACACTTAAAAAATAGGTTAAACAAATAAATCCCTAAATCATATAGTCATTGTAATAACACAAAGAGTGGATCTAATGTCTATTTTTATGTGGAATAAATCTAGAAATCTATTTTTTTGATGTTTTATTTCCAATGCATGCATATGTATTCAAAAATACAAAAGTGTATCTTCTTAAAATCTAAAATGTGATTTTAAGGAAATAATGATTCTGATTTCTTAAAAAATAGAAATTAATTTGTATCAATGTTATAATCTATTTTCCTACACTATCATTTAATCAAAAGAACAACCTTTAAGAGAAACACCATTTTCATTTTTTAGAAACTTTAACTATTATGATGAATAAGTAACAAGACACCTAGAGTAGAATAAATTTATTTCTTTCATTTTAGGGGATAACCAACAAAGCTTTTGATACATTTCTTGGATTGAAACTGACAACATTAATAAAAATATTTTTCCTTTACACCTAAAAGAATACACATAGTTTAAACAAAATGCATACAATGTAGTTCACTACATTCTTTAAAATTTCATTCATTTAGTTTGTTCCTTCACTTTTTTTAATGTGTTCACATGAAATAGAAACTTAATGATGGAGGCTCACTTCCCAAGCTTGGCCTTAAGGAGGCCACCCTTGATCTTGGAGAACCAAGGTTAGATGGGTTACACACAAAACCCATATTTTACAATCACATAACAACATGCACCAATAAGACTCTAAACCTTGGCTTGAACAATATGTCATCAAAGAATCATGAATGGGGTAAAGGTTTACTAAGTGCCAAAGAAGAGAATGTCGAAATAAACATAGTGATAGTTCCTTCACGAGGCTCATGATTTTGATCACGTATACTTTATTTTCTTCTTAACAAAATTTCCTGTTATGAACCCCAAATATATGAAATAAAATGGAAACATGGAGCTCATACACCATGTCACATCCCTCTCCTCCATAAGGAGGGACTCTACACTACATGAGTTATCCAAAAATAGTTCACCTACAAGGTTACATCTCCCCCCGCTAAAGGATGAGTATGGCCTTAACTACCATTACAAATGCATTTAGAAGAAGGCCAAGAAAACAAGGTCTTGCAAGAAAATGCATATAAACAATGCCTTAACTACCACTAAAACAGGCTTTTACAAGAAGGCCAAGAAAACAAGATCTTGCAAGAAAGTACATATAAACAATGCAAGATATGGGTAGAAACAAGAAGTTGGGTCTCAAAATTGTAAAACTCCACAAATTAAGGTCTTACTCCATTAGAAATAGGCACCTATTTTTTTAAAAATAGGTGCTCATATTAGGCTTGAATGCCTGATGCAAATTTTTAAAAATGAGAGCTCATTTTTTAAATCTCAAGCACCAATTTCTTATTTTAAAAAATAGGTTGCCCATTTCTAAACATTAAAACTATTAATTTTTTTGAAAAAAACCAATCATATTTTTCAAAATAAAAAGGAGCACCTATTTTTGAAAAATTAGGTGCTTTTTTTGTTTTTCTTAAACAAGTGCCTAATTTCAAATAAATTATTTTTTTTGGGTTGGGGGGAATCTAAAATGCATTTTTAAATGTTGAATTTACTTTTTAAAAGTAGGCGCCCATTTTTTGAATTTCAAATAACATGTGACCATTTCTTACAACATGGGGTGAGACTTTTTTTCCAACCTCAGTATATATTTTAGGATGGGCTTGGTGGGACCAAGCCTATGCTTTGACCTCTCAAGATTTAGCTATGACACTAAATTGACAAATTTGGACCTCTTTATGTGATTTTGAGAGGGTCTTTCCGATCGATTTTTTTGATCAAACAAAAGTCAATTAGAGTTCTTACTATCCTGATTTCATAAATGTAAATTTTATAGTTTTACGCTTTTATCTACTATTTCTGCAAAAATTTTAATCAAAGGTCGTACTTAAGCATAAAGTAATGAGGTTTTCTAAAACTTTAATACATTTTCATTTCTTTATTTTTCTTTAAAATAATTTATATGTCATCAATCTACATACAATTCTTTTGATGTTTTAAAAAAGGAATTTTTTGGAAGAAAAAAAAAAAAGTGAAATTTTGACCAAATTATGGTGTCTATACATGAGAGGTATTAAAAAAAATTCTTTATAGTCAATTATAAATAATAAAAATAAACTATTAAATAAAAATTAAGGAAAAATAGTCACATAAATCTCTAGTGTGTTAGGTAACATCCTTTAAATGGATTTACCAAAATTGATTTATTTGTGTCAAATTATGTTGTCTATACATAGGTGTGGTATGGTCTTGAAACATGTATTTTGAAAATGTGGTTTTTAAAGATCTATACCAAAAAAAAATTATGTCACATTTGTATACAGATAAATTACGTATTAAAAAATTAAACTTTGAGCACTACAATTTTTATTATAGAAGTATTTTGATAGTTGGTTGAGTGATCTTTTTGCATGATGCCAATGAAAAAAATCCTTACAAATCTCTCTCTTGAAAAATTGATCAAATTAACCAACTCCAAGGTCCTAGATAGTTATTTTTCAACCTTCCAGGTAGCTCAATTGAAGACAAATCTAAATGTTCGAATGGAGGCCTTTAGTGATTTTGTATTTTCTGATTTTAATGATGAATGCAAGTTCTAACAATGCAATTATATGAATTCCTATCCTAACTATGTGTTCAAGAGAAAATAACAAAGTTAGGGTAACAAAATTTTAAAAGAAAGTGTTGAAAATCATATTCCTAATGGGCATAAGTCAAAGCAACAACACATTTGTGAATTAAGTCTTCAAAAGGATCGAGTAGAAAACCAATAAAATTAGGAGCATGTCCTCAACTCCACTAATGCAATAGTCAAAAGAAATTAATGAAAACTGAAAGATATTTCATAATTCATCAAATTGTATAGCCATAGAAAGTGCACACACACCAAAAAAAATCTATTGAAGAAATTAAAGGTGATCCTTTCTCCAATTCCTCACAACCAAGGAATTTGTTAATAATGACAAACACCAAAACTAATTTATTGCACAATCATTAAAACACAATAGAAACATTTGCTCCATCACTATTCATGAACATAAATTCACAAAGGAAGCACACATTCTAGCAAGAAATACTATACACCAAATGAGAGTGCCAATAGCATAGTTTATTGCATCAAAACATTGGTCTCAAATACATATTACATCTCTATATTTATAAGAAACCCTATCCTTCAAGAAATTTTTGGATCTAGGGATTTTTCTTTGCAAAAAGCATCTTCAAAACACTAACTTTAAGAAAATTATGTACAAATAGACTCCTAACTAGGTGATAGCAGGCCTACACTCTTTATTTTATTAATTACATTGTGCATGGCTCTTTACATGACTCAAAAATACATAAAGAAGAAGAAGATAAGAAAAGAGGGGATTTGGGTTGATCCAGGAGTCTCTCACACTTTTTTAGATGCAAACTTGGGCTTCACTTTGTGTCAAGCTACATGTTAAGCTGCTACAAAAATGTTTTTCCAATGCATGGAATGCTTAATAAATGGAACTAATAGTTAAGTGTCACTACCACTGCAACTAATACAAAACTATTAGTACACTATGCACTTGGAAAGTTTTTCACCTTCGGAGATCAAATTTATCTTCCACCAAAACTTCAAACTCACACTTATGCAACTTTTGGGGTGACAGGACCAAAAGTAGCAGGTTTTTTCTATGTCCACAATTTTCAGTTTCCAACATCTGGATCTTGTTTTACTTCAACCAAAATGATGTTTGGATGTGCTTGTTTGAACTTTTTGATGGAAGAAATGATTTCTTGAGGATACAAAAATTCCAACACTTCATACTTTTCTCTCACTTCCTTATGGAAATTGCAAGCTTCTTGCCTTACTTTTACAAAATCATCTGATTTAGAGTCCAACTCCCTTATTGTCTCCCTAGTTTTGAAAATGCATCTAACATCTTTCATAGAGGAAACTGTTTAAAATGACACTCAAAATTGTTGTACAATGTTTTCCACTGATCATAATTGTGTTTTGGAGTAGTCATAAAAAATCTCCAAGTTGACCACACTATAGTGCATTTTCACTTCTACTAGTTGGTTGTGTATTCTTCCCTACATATCCTAAATATCTTCATACATAGATAACATGATCTTATTACTAGCTTGTATATTATTAATCCAATCATTGATCTTATCCAATTATTCTCTTGTATAACATATAGAAACATTTAGTCTCTCTAACTTCTGAGTGAAAATCTATGAATTGTGACTTCTTGGGTATTCCTTAGAACTTGGAAGTCATGGGATTGGGTTTTATGCTTGGGGTTTTTTGGATGTGCAAACCTCCAAGACATTAAAATTACAAATTTGCACACCTTTAGGACTTTTTTTGCATCTCCAACACTTTAGAACTGTGCACTTCCACACCTTTGGAGAAGTGTGCAAGCTACTAAGTTCACCTAAAAATCAAAGTTCCCAATTTTGAAAATGATTTATGGGTTTTTCTATAATGGGGTCTAGGACCACTTTTTTGTACTTATTCCTTTATCTTTTTTATGTTGTATGCCCTCCTTTTAGTCTAACATATATATGGACTTGAGCTCATTATGCTTCTTCTATTTGAACTCACAAAGTGCATGTGTTGAATCTGACCATAATTGTTGCATAAGATGAAGAACTCATTTAGATTCATGTGTTGAAGCTATGTATCTTTGATCCCCAAGTAATGAACTAGGACTTTCCTCTAACTCCTTTATAAGTGAAGGTATCCAACGTATGTGAGATCTTAGTTGCTACCAATGAGATTGAAGATGTCATTATAATTTGCATGAAACTAATAGATGTTAATAAGCCAAGTTTTTAGAATGAGAAAGACTCTAGATGGCTTAAAAAGAAGGAAAAAAATAACTTAAACCTAGGAGAACTAGAAAAATTTCACGACAATGGGATTAAAAGCTAAGAAAAATAACAAGCGCACATGTCCAACTATGCATGGGTACATGGTGTGCTAGTGTGCACAAGATTTTCTTATTAGGGTGTGTATTTTGGGCTTAGTGCATGTTGTGTAGTAGCACACCTAAGTAACATGGGAGGTGTGCATAGCATTTTGAGGGATGTTTTATACATTTTTTTAGTGTGCACATAGTGCACCTGCACACCTATGAGGGTGTGCATGGTGCACATATGCATTGAGGTCTACCTTTTCTTTCTATGATACAGAGTTGGCAAATATTTCAGACCTACAAGGGTGTGATGGTACACTAAAGGGTAACTCCTTGATCACATTGAGTGGACCCCAAGGGGTTTTGGTGGATATGTACACCTTGGACATGTGCATAGGTGTACAAATGCACAAGGTGTGCACTTTGCCTTAGTGCTTTTGAAATTTCACCTTCAACTTTCTAAATTTGGACAACGTCCTCTTTTCTTGATCTCTAGACCTATCTTATAGTAGTCTTGCTCCTTGAGGCACCTCAAAAGTACCCTCTTCTGAGGATAAGGTTCCCATGACTCAAAAGGAAAAGGGGGGTCCCCATTTCTAAATTAAAAAATGGGGTGTATGTTGTGTAACCAAAAAAATGAGCCCTAACAAAAGTAAGAAATGACAAAGGGATTTATTTATCGGAAAGTACCCCCAGACTCAATCAAGTAATAAACTTAACACTAATTCCATAAAAGGTTATAGAGTATTTCAGCCATCAATCCAGAACTTTTATTTTCACATTTAGTGTGTACATAACGTCTTAATTCCTTTCTATTCTCAGGCTTAGGCTGATGAAAATATAAGAGTAGTAATTAAGAGGGAAGAGTTTAATTGGTTACTACTAAAATAAACCCCAAATCCCTTAGATGTCACTACAAAATTGAAAATTGAATACTGGTAGAGCTTGGTAAACACACAAAATATAGTAACTTGGTAAATACTCTATAAATGCTTAGCATATAAACTTTAGATTCTCTCAATGATTACCATTACTTTAACTTAGTTGAAAATATATAAAATAAAATAACATGAACACATTTGACACCAGGATTTAACTTGGAAACCCAATTTGGGAAAAACCACCAGTTACAACTAGTTACTATTTTCATTCTTCTGAAGTGAGCCCGGTTAGGAGCCAACCATGTTAAAGGTTACAAAACATACTATTAGGAGTGACCCTATTAGAGAATTTAATCACCTTGTTAGGAGTAGCCTTGTTAGAGGTCTTTAGACAATTCAATAGAATGCCCACCTTGTTAGAGGATTTTCAAATAGCTATTAAGACAACTTTGTTAGGAGAGTTAGATCACTGCTACAATGGTTAGAGAGTAATAATCAGATGACTTGATTTGAATGCAACTGAATTGCTAATTACAAATCTATGTTCTAGCTTGTACTTGATCCTTCTTGATGGAATATAGCTTTCATGCTCCACAAGGATATTATGCTTATCCTTCAAATTCGCTTCCTCTTCTCATCATTAAATCTTCAATAACATCTTCATACTTTCACATTCACTTTCTACGTTGAAATCACAACTTGATCTTATACTTATATTCTTTATATTGTCAAGTTAGCTCAAATACAACTTAGAATAATTACTATTCATTACCTTAGTCAGCTGGAATTAATAGATAAGTCAACTAAGATTAATATGCCAAAATAAGAAAATCCTTCATTAGCTAACCGATCTCAGTAGAAACTAGCTCAGAAATGATTTCCTTTGTTAACCAATAGAAATTTGGTTAGCACTAAAATCTTGTGAAAATCCTTTGGCAACTGAATGAGCTCAGTTAGTAGTAGTTCCATCCAATTTTCCTTCATTAACTAAGTGAGCTCAGCTAACACTCATGTTCTGCATACTTTTCCTTCAACACCTGAGTGAACTTGGTAGATACTACCTTCTAAACTAGGCAATTACAGGAATGCTTGGTAGACATAGAAAACTATCTTCACTACCCAAGTGAGCTTGGTATATAGTAAGTGATAATGATATGACATTTGTGTAACATCAAAGACAATAGACAATTAATCAATTGTATCCAAAAATGATGGCGACACAACCGAACAACAGAATAGACACAAAAGAAAGGGGAATTATATTAACTAAGAAAATATGCCAGTACAAACAGTGCAGAGAAAATAAACTTCAAAACATGCCTTGTGGGCTTACAATAGCATAAATCTGGAGAATATTTCTCCTTTTAGCACCTCCTCTCAAGCTCCAATCCGAACTGCCTTTTACAATGCCAGGAAACCTCCTTAAATAGACCCCAGAGGGTTAAGGACTAGGAGTACATTCTAGAAAGTGCTAGTAGGCATCCACCGACAAAATAGAAGGTTCTGAAAGTTGCGTTAGAAGTCGATGCAATTCTAGAAGAATCCAGAAACGGTAGCCGAACTTCTGAGAGGCATAACTTTTGAACCGTAACTCCGATTGACGAACCGTTTACATTTTCGGAAAGCTCTCAAAGCGCTCTATAGCCCTATGGACCAGCTTCACTCGTCCCCCATTTTTTGACCCTTTTCAAGGTCATTTAATGCCCCAAACCTGACTTTGAAGCATTCTTAGGGGGTCTCCAAAACCTGAAAAACTGCAATAAATTTCAAACCGTGGGGCCTTTTGACTTGATTCTTTTTCTGGAATGCTCTAAATCTCGATTACATTCATCTGGCCAAGTCACACCTTCTAGGTCACCAAAATGATGGTCAAATTGCATGCTCCTATTTTTTTGGGATTTTCAAATGCACTGATAGTTGAACTATGAGAGTTGGAACCTTTATTTGAGCCAAATGGGTATCCAAAAATGTAAAGACATAAAATAGAAACTAAGTCTAAGTACATTTTTTTGGGTGACACAGGATTGCCCTTATACCTCTGGATGCTCCTGCATCAAAAAATCTCCCTCTTTGGCATTGATGGAAATACAACATGGCATAGAACAATGAAATTTTGGATTTGTTCTTGAGAACTCCCTCTATTTGTATGAGGTCTTCCTTTCACTAGATTATTTCTCTATCTGCAACAACTTCTACCAAGTTCATTTATAGAACTTTCTCCTTGTTACAAAAAACTTCTCCTTCTTTCAAAGACTTCTCCCTCTTTGATTCCTTACTTTATTCTGGTTCAAAAATTTCTTAGAGATATGACAATATACTTCTCCCTCTTTGATAGCACATGCTAAAGACAATAAATTATTAATACCAATGTACCTTAAGTACTAATTCATTTGCAATATGCCCTTTCTAATTCTACACCAACTGATTGATATTCAATAGATTCTAGTTCATGCATCACTAAACTTCATTCAACGAGCTTCAGATAGGGGAATGATCCCTAGGTTACTTCTTAGATACAAAAATGCATCCTTGGGTAATGGCTTGGTAAATATGTTTGCAATCTATTCCTTTGTATTAACATATTTTGATTTGACTTCTTTCTCTTGTACTAACTCTCTTATGAAGTGATATTTTATTGCAATGTGCTTTGTTTTAGTATGCATCACTAGATTCTTTGATATATTGATTGCACTGGTGTTATCATAGTATATGACTATTGGATCCTTGATTTCTATCTTCATTCAGGTTCCAACAATTATTTGAACCAAACAATATTAGAATAATTAACTACTACTGCCACATATTTTTCCTTTGCTATGGATTGAGATGTTACAATTTTTCTGCTTGCTTGTCCGAGACAATAGTCTTTTACCAAGAAGAATGCTCCACACTAGTGCTTTTTCTATCATCAACACTTCCTTCCCAATCAGCATTAGTAAATACTTTCAAGTCCAAATTTCCTCCAAGTTTATACCATAAGCCATAGTCTTTAGTACCTTTTAGATATCTTATGATTCTCTTGATTACCATCATGTTCCTTAGGATTTGTTAAGAATCTTGCCACTATTCCAACTGCTAGAGCAATATCAAGCCTTGTGTGTACTACATATTATAGTTTTCCAATCATTGATCTATATGTGGTTTTATCTACTTCTTTAGAATCATCATTTTTGGAGAGCTTATGTCTAGCAGACATAGGGGTTCCAACTAGCCTTGAATCTTCCATTCCAAACTTCTTCAACATTTCCTCAATATCTTTAGATTGAGTGATGTAGATACCATTTTTGTTATGTTGTATCTACAATCCAACAAAGAATTTTATCTCACAAAATATGGACATCTCAAATTCTTTACTCATCTCTTCTAGAAAAGCTTTGCACAATTCATCATTTCTTGTAAATAGAGTGTCATCAACAAACATCTCTGCCAACATAATCTTCTTTTCTAGTCCTTCCTTGATATACAGACTACTTTTATCATTTGTCCTCTAAAAGCCAATCTGTACCTAGTAATTATGAATTCTTTCATACCAAGATCTAGGAGCTTGCTTGAGACCATATAATGCTTTTTGTAACTTGCAAACCATGTCTCTTTTGTTAGGATCTACAAAACCTTCTATTTGTTCAATGTAGATTTCTTCATCAAGAATTCCATTCAAGAATGCAGATTTGACATCCATTTGATAGACTTTAAATCCTCTATATGTTGCATATGATAGTAAAGTTCTAACACCTTCTCGTCTTGCTACAGGAGCAAATGCCTCACTATAATCAATACTTTCTTCTTGAGAATAACCTTTGCACACCAATCTTGCTTTTTTTCTTGAAACTTTTCCATCTTCATTCAACTTATTTTTGAATACCCACTTTGTACCAATTACATTTTTATCCTTGGGTCTAGGAATAAGAGTCCAAGTTTTGTTCTTTTCTATCTATTCTATTTCTTCATTCATTTCTTCAATCCAACTTTCATTATCCAGAGCATCTTTAACAATTCTAGGTTCAAATTCAATAAGTAAGCATGTACCTTTTAATTTTCTTTCAGTCATTGTTCCATCAAATTTGTCTCCAATGATCTGATCAGATGCATGATGCCTTCTGACATATCTTGCTAATATAGACTCTTTAGTCTTTGAATGAGTTCCACCATCTTCATCATGAATTTTAGTTTCAAGCTCAAGTCCTTTTGTCTATGACTCGAGTCCATTAGGCTCAATTTGAACTAGCTCGGTAGTCTGTGATTGTAACTCGAATCCTTCAAACTATAACTTAGGTTGTACCATCTACAAATTAGTAACTATTGGATATTTTGGGGACTTGGGAGATGAAACTTCCTTTCTTTCAAATAGATTTTTCAGGGTATTAGGTTCATAGTAAACAAATCTTCTATAATCCTTTGGCTCTTTTTTTGCTTTTTTCTTCACTCTTTTCTGCAAATTCATCAATTCTAACATGTATACATTCTATAATTTTATGAGTAGACAAATTCAAACATTTGTATACTTTACTTCTGTAGGAGTATTCTAAAAATATGCCTTTATCACCTTTTACATCAAATTTATCTTTGCTAGATTCTTTCAAGATATAACATTTTTTGCCAAATACTTTCATGTAACTTACATTAGGTTTGTAGCCATGCCATAGCTGATAAGGAGTTTTGTTTGAGTCTTTCTTCAACTATACTCTATTTAAGGTATGAATTGCAGTGCTAATAGTTTCCTTCTAGTATTTGAGAGCATCATTCATTTCAATCATCAAGGTTCTTGTATAATCCATGATAGATATATTTCTTCTTTCAGCTATACCATTCTATTGTCGTGTACCAAGAGCTAATACTTGTCTTTTAATTCCTCTTTCAATATAGAAATTATTGAATTCATTGGAGATAAATTCATTGCCTCTGTCCGATCTTAAGCATTTCAACCTCTTTCCAATTTCTTTTTCTACTCTTGCTAGATACCATTGAATTTTTGAAAGGCTTCTAGTTTTTCTTTTACACACATCACGGTTATCATACTAGAATAACCATCAACAAAAAGAATGAAGAATTTTTCTCTACTATAACTCTCTATTCTAATAGGTCCACATAAGTTTATATGAACAATTTCCAAGGCTTCTTCTGACTAATAGTTTTTCCTTTTTAAACTAGTCTTTCCCATTTTACCAATTTGGAAATTCTTGCATAGTTCCATATCAAGTTCCTTCAAACTAGGAATACCTCTTACCCTTTTATGTTTGCTTATCTTAACTAGATTATTAAATTTTACATGACATAACCTTTTTTTCCATAACCAACTTTCTTCTACTTGAGCAATAAAACATGAAGAATCACTAAGATCAAGATAAAATAGATAACCTTTTGTTTGCTTACCAGATCCAACTAGATTTCCCTTTCCATCAAGTAGTTTGGCTTGTCCATTCATGAATTCTACATTGAATCCAATGTTATTCAATTATGCCACACTCAGTAGATTATGCTTTAGTCCTTTAACCCTATAAGAATTGTCACATACAAGTTCTTTAGTCAATGAAATACATTCTTTTCCTTTTTTTTTACAAGGTTCATTGTTTCCAAATCTCACACTACATCCATCATAATATTCCATGTGTTCAAACTTTTTTTTTTGTCTCTAATCATATGATGTGAATAGCCACTGTCAATAATCCATATATCATTTTTGCTAACATGGGACATAAGTGCCATCTTATCTCCTTCATCATCAGATTCATCTTTCACAATAATATATAACATTTCATCTTCACTATTGCCAAAATCTTTAGCTATAAAATAAGATTTCTTACCTCTGTGCTTGTAGTTCTTGGAATCCTTTTTGCCTTTGTGCTTGATCTTTTTCTTTTCATCTTTGATTTCCTTATTTTCACACCTAGTAGTAATGTAACCAACTTCTTCACGGGAAAAGAAAATCAAAGGAACTTTACCTTTGTACTTTCCTCTTCCTTTGGAATACTTCCTTGCAAGTAGGGCTTCAACAACTTCAAGATCATTGTCTAAAATTTCTTTTGATGTTCCTTCTTCTTCACTTCTTGATTTACTAGATTTTGATTTCTTACCCTTTTCTTTGAGTGAGAGTTTAGCTTTAAAAGTAGATTCAATAACCTTTGAACTAGGAACATAGTTATCAAAGTTATCTAACTCAAAAGCTATCAATCTTCCAACTAGAGCATCCAAAGATATTTAATTATTTGGATCACATCTCATCTCTTGAATAGTAGACACTCTAATTGAATAAATAGGAAGAAGAGTTTTAAGTACCTTACTTACAACTATTTTCTCTTCAATGTCTCATCTAGATGCTTTGATTGTACTTACACTTGCTTTGATCCTTTCCACATATTTTACAATATTCCAATCTTCTCTAATTTCCATTTAAGCAAAATGACCTCTAAGAATTTTAGCCTTAGCTCTCCTTACATTGTCATCTCCTCCATATATATCTTTTAGTTTGATTCACATATCATAAGCTATCTTGTAGTGTTTGACTTCATTGAATTTAGCATAACTAAGAGTAAATGCAATATCAATCATCATGATGTCATGATTCTTCTTTTCAACAATATCTTCAATTGATAATGTTCCAGTGGGAGTCTTGTATTTAGTATCAAGATATTTGCATCCTAAGTCACTAATGGTAGCCAAGTGTAACCTCATAAGTCTTTACCATGCTACAAGATTGTCTTTGTTCAGCTTAGGAATCTCTGTTTTGTAAGATATCTTGATCTTTGGCTTAGGTCCTTAAAACCTTTTATGCAAGCACCAAAAGCTTTGATACCAATTTTTGTAAATACAAGAGGAGTAACTGAGAGGGGAGGGGTGGATCAATTACTACTAAAATAAATCCTAGATCCCTTAGATGTCAATACAAAACTGAAAACTGAATATTGCTGAAGCTCGGTAAACACACAAAATATTGTAACTCAGTAAGTATTCAATAAATGCTTAGCATATAAACTTTAGATGTTATCTATGATTACCATTACTTTAACTTAGTTGAAAACACATAAAATAAAATAACATGAACACATTTGACATCATGATTTAATGTGGAAACCCAATTTGGGGAAAACCACCAATTGCAACTAGTTACTATTTTCACTCTTGTAAAGTGGGCCATGTTAGGAGCCAACCTTGTTAAAGGTTACAAAACACACTGTTAGATGTGACCCTATTAGAGGATTTAATTACCCTATTAGGAGTGGCCTTGTTAGAGGTCTTTAGAAAATTCAATAGAATTGCCACCTTGTTAGAGGATATGCAAATAGATGCTAAGCTAACTATGTTAGAAGATTTAGATCACTGCTACAATGGTTAGAGAGTAACAATGAGATGACCTAATTTGGATGCAACTGAATTGGTGATTATAGATCTCTATTCTAGCTTGTACTTGATCCTTCCTAACCGAATATAGCTTTTCTACTCCATAAGGATATTTTACTTATCTTTAAAATTTTCTTCCTCTTCTCATCATTAAATCTTCAATAACATCTTCATACTTTCACATTCACTTTCTACTTTGAAATTTTAACTTGACCTTATACTTATATTCTTCATATTGTCAAGTCGGCTCAAATACAACTTAGAATAATTACTATTCATCACCTTAGTTGGTTGGAATTAATCGATAAATCAATTAAGCTTAATATGCCAAAATAAGAAAAAAATTTGTTAGCCAACCTAGCTCAATAGAAACTAACTCATAAATGATTTCCTTTGTTAACCAATAGAAGCTTGGTTAACACTGCAAACTCATGAAAATCCTTTGGTAATTGACTGAGCTCAATTAGCACTGGTTCCATCAAAATTTTCTTAAATAACTGAGTGAGCTCAATTAACACTCATCTTCTACATACTTTTCCTTCGACGTATGAGTGAACTCGATAGATACTACCTTCTAAACTAGGCAATCACAGGAACACTTGGTAAACACAGAAAACTATCTTCATTGCTTGAGTGAGCTCAGCATATACTAACTGATAATGATATGACATTTGTGCAACATCAAAGACTATAAAATTAATCAATTATATCCAACATAGGCAGCCACAAGTGAGAAATAATTGAGACCAATCTTAACCAATCAACAAGAGCTTTGATAATCTTCAAGAAATCTAGTTTTGTCTCTCTTGGCTAGATGTGAGAATCCATTTAGAGGGCTCTTTTAGTTGTCATATTTAGCTTTTCTTTTGACGGATCTCGCATGTTTCCATTTTATTTCTCTTTGAACTCTTTAACATATACAAGGAAGCAATTAGACTATACTACCTTGCATGATCTTTTCTTTTCTTTTTTCCTTTCTTTTCTTTTCATTTGAATAATGTAGGAAGTGCTCGAACTTTTTTTCTAGAGCATTTAACTTTATTTCATTACCTCCTTTGACTCTTTTTATTTGGGTTCCTCTTTTTTAAATTTTTTTTTGGAAAACTCACATGCCAAGAAGCAACATGGAGAGGCTAAAAAAACCATTGTCACTCATACCAATTGATTTAGATAAATCTCATTCACTACTCACCTAGATTGACAACAACCTTTGTATCACTCTAAGATGTGTAAAGTTGAGAGAATGATCAACTTTGGATTTGAACTTGATAACCAAAGGCCCACACTTCCTTCCATGGTACCTATATAAAGTTTCTTACAAGATAAAACCCTTAAACTCTTTAACTAACAAATGCCTCTTCCAAAAGTTAGAACTAGTTGGGATGGACCATGTGCTAGGAACAACCCCAAAAAATAACATTCAAAAACTAAAAAGAAAAAAAGAAAAAGAAAAGATGAAAAAGCCTAAAGAAAATAGACTCAAAACAAAGAAAACTAAAACCTCCCTAGTTAGACTCAAATGAAAAGGTACACAAACTTATATAGAAAACCATGAACAATAATAACATGGGTTGGTTGGCAGTATATTTCTCATTATTTGTAGTAATAATAAATCACCCCATATAGCTCTAAAAAATGTTTACTTATCTTTGTATTAAAAAAAATCAAATTTGGGCAATCTTAGTTCAAAATTTGGGCACGAATTGCACAAAATTATAAGTTGAGGTAACTCTCCATGGTCATGATTAATCCACAAACAAGTTTTATTACCTTTTGCATCACATTTAAACTGAAAATCAACAAACTAAGAGGGATAATGGAAAGATATAACCTGGTTCAACTATTTCCCTAACATAGGGATACACTCACACATTGCAATTTCTCCATTTGGTGGTCTTACCTCATGGTATACAATGACATGCACACAAAAACATGTGCATCAGTGATGTAATATATATATATATATATATATATATATATATATATATATATATATATATATATATATATATATATATATATATATATATATATATATATATATATATATATATATATATATATATATATATATATATATATATATATATATATATATATATATATATAATAACTCAAGATACATTACACTTATGATCCATATTATCACCATCATTATCCCTAAACAATGAATTTTCACATTTAGGTTCCTTGGGACTAGCATAATCAATTATCAATACACCTTTCAAATTGCAATGTTCATTAATATCATCGATCAAAGAATATTCTTCCTCAAGTCTTGAGTAAACCTACTCATGATTATACTTTCCTTCATTTGTGATCTCCTAAGATAACAAGAAATAATGAAAACTTACTTCTGAATGGAACACAAATGGTTAAGTTCTACATGACTTGTTTATTGCATGGTTTGGCACATGTCTATTGAATACCCACAAAATGACATCTCCTTAGTCAAGCTTGAGATTAGATTAAGCACTATGCCCATCTCAAATAATGACATATCTTGTTTTGAGGGAGGTATCTAATCATTATCCAATGTAGGATCAATACTAGTGTATGAACCATTGGTATCTTCTTCATGACTACTTGTTGATTAAGAAATTTTAGAAACCTCAATATTTTCTATGTTCTCACATTTTTTAGCAACTTAAAAAATTTCTACAACTCCATATATTCTTGGAACTTCAATTTTTTTTGCATCCTCTAAATATTTTGTCTTTTTCATATTCACTACAATATCAAAGTTTGCAGCAACTCCATTTTTTTCAAAATTTCTAGAAAGTTAACCCATATGTACCAACACACTAGATACTATATCTTGGAAACTAGCACATTCCAACTTAGAATGACTCTCTTCATGCAGGCGATAATATCTAGGAAGAAAAATAATATTTTGAGCTTCACCTTCCCCAAGGTACTTTAAATTCCTTTTTATGTTATCCATAAATCCTTTTAAAACCTCATCTATTATATGTAATTCCTTTTGAAATGTTAGACTAATGTTGGTTTGAGGCTCAAGAAGCATTGAATTCTTACTGAACTACATATTGAGAGTAGGATGTAATCGAAGAGGGACATGATCCCTTAGAGGCTCTTCTCTTCATCTCAAATTGTATTTGTTTTGATTATCACTACAATATACATGTACCCCAAAATATTTAATCTCTTCCTCTTCATTGAGTGGGAAGAAAAAAATCTCTTAACCATATTAGTATCTTAACCATATTCATAACTTTGTTCTCTTGTTGATTTATCATATGATTCAAACAACATAGAATTTTTTTTCCTTTTTGGTTTGAGGAAGCTGATTTAAAATATCCTTGTTCTTGTATTCATTTTCACTTGATTCCATACCTATAATACCATTATTCTTATTGTTGATGTTTTTGTAGGGGCCATAATTTATGCCCTGATTTTTAGAATAATTATTTTGGGCAACAAGTTGTCTTCAATGATTGCCTTTGTTTCTAGAGGAGTTCAACTTTATTCTAACAAGTTCATTGGATAAATGAGATATTGTCTTCTTCATAGCCTCAAACTCACTAGCCATATTGTTCTCAATTTTATCAAGTAGAGAATTTCTTTTCTCAAAGAATGTAGTATTGTGGGGCCCATACCCTAAAATGTGATTGTTGGTGGTAGAGAAGTAGTAACATGTTGCTGTAAAGGTACTAGATTTAAAAGGAACATTTGATTGGGCATAGTAAGTGCTCCTACTAGAAGTGGTGGTATGGTTGTTACATTATTCAAAATAAAGGGTGACACAAAGATCACTCCACCATGGAGATCCATCTTCTCTATGAATATAACAACCTCTGTAAAGACCTTCTGGAGGGTATCAATGTCTCTAGGAGGAATCCTTCTTATAAAAATAGTAGTTAATGAATCCATTGTTCCCAAATAGATATGCCCTATCATATCATCTTCTTGGGGGAAATGACATTCAATTGGTACCTCAAATAGACTCATGGGGGTCCCTCTTAATTGAGATGAAATCATGATGTAGGATAGCTAGATCAATATAGAGCTTGAATTGTATTAGAAACTTTCTCTCAAAGGATTTTCAATTTGTGATTGATGTTGGTAGAAAATTGAGGTACCAATTGAATGTTGTTTCCCCCGAAGTGTAAGGGAATATGTGATAGACCATGTCCACATACTGAATTTTGTTCTAATTACAAATTTCCTTGAAATTTTTGATATGATCTTCTATTGTTCATGATTCTCCATAGATAAATCATGCCAAAAGTTTTTTTGGATTTTTGGGAAAGTCATTTAATCGGCCAGTTATGTTCAATGGTGAATTTTGGGCATTGAAGAAATCCATGGTGCATAAAGGTGGTAGTCGACTTTCCTATTGTGAGGGTTGAATGAAATGATATGGAGAGAGGTAGTAGAGTGTGAGGATATGATGATAATGGAATGTATGGCATCGATGGATAGTTTGGGAATCCCTTTATGACTATAAGGCTTACAGAAATGATTGAGCTCTAGGAACTCATTTTTTTGGGTGAAGACCTCAATGCTCATTGAAAGTGAGATGGCAGATCAAAATTTTCTACTTTGTCTAGCTCTAGAGTTGTGCACCTATGCAACTTCAAATTTTTAGAGTTGTAAAAAACTATAGAATATAGGTTCTCATTCTAGCACCGCTTCTATTGAGGAGCCATTTTACATGAAGCCAATGATAGAAATCCTTACGAATTTCTCTATTTAAAAGTTGATCAAATTAACCAACTCCAATGTTAGATATGATTATTCTTCAACCTATGAGGTAGCCCAGTTGAAGATAAATGTGAATATTCAAAAGGAGGCCTTTGTTGGTATTTGTAAATCCTACAAAATTATGAAGAAACACAACAACAAACCAATGCATTTTTTGTATTTTCTTATTTTAATGATGAATGTAAGTTATAATAATGCAACTATATGAATTCATATTCCAACCACATGTTCAAAAGGAAATACAAAGATAGGATAACATGATTTTAAAAGAAAGTGTTGAAAATGAAAGTCCTAATGGAAATAAGTCAAAGTAGTAAAATGTTAGTGAATTAAATCTTCAAAAGGATCAAGTAGAAAACCAATAAAATTAAGAGTAGTGCTTCCTTAAATCCACTAATGCAATATTCAAAGAAAATTAATGAAAACCAAACGATATATCACAATTCATCAAATCATATTACCATGGAAAGTGCACACACATGAGACAAATTACTATGCAAGAGCTTGAAGATGATCCTTTCTCCAATTCTGCATAATAGAGAAATTTGTTAAATGACAAAAACTAGAACTAATTGATTGCACAAGTATTAAAACACAATTAAAACATTAGTTCCATCACTAATCATGAATGTAAATTCAAAAAGTAATACACATTCCAACAAGAAGCACTACACATTGAATGGAAGCCCTAATAGCATACTTTATTGCATCAAAATACTAGCCTTCAATATATATTACATCTCCATGTCTATAAGAAAGCCTATCATCCATGCAATTTTGGGATCTAGGGATTTTTCCCTTCAAAAAGCATGTTAAAACACTAATTTTAAGCAAATGGTGTACAAAAAGACTCCTAACTAGGTCCTTAGTAGGTCCACACTATTTATTTTATTAATTACATTATGCATGGACCTTTACATGACTCAAAAACTTATAAAAAGGAAGAAGAAGATAAGAAGAGTGAGGACTTGGGATGATCTGAGAGTCTTTGGCACTTCTTTAGATACAAACTTGGGCTTCATTATGTGTCTCTCATAGTTAAACAACTATCAAAATATGTTTTTGATGAATGAGGTGCTCAAAAAATGGAACTAGCAGTTAAGTTTCAGCACCACTGCAACTGACCTGAAACTATTGGTGCACTTGTGCACCTTACAAAATTTTACACATGAGCACCTTTAGAGACTAAATTTAAGTTCCACCAAATCTTCACACTCATACTTATGCACTTGTGAGTGTGCCTATGTATTGAGTTCTACCTTGTCTTTCTATGCTATGAAGTTGGTAGGTATTTTAGATCTATAAGGGTGTAATGGTACATTGAAGGGAAACTTGTCTATCACATTGAGTAGACTATAAGTGGATTTGGTGGATCTACACACCTTGTCCATGTGCTCAAGTGTGCAAGACTACAAGGTTCATACTTTATCTTAATTCTTTTGAAATTTCACTTTCATCATTTCAAATCCATATGACACCCTCATTTCTTGACCTCTAGGCCTAGGTCATAGTAGTTTTGCTCCCTAAGGCACCTCAAAAGGTACCCTATTCTGAGAAGAAGGTTCCCATGACTCAAACGGAAAAATATGGGATCCCCATTTTTGAAGTTGATAATGGAACATGTGTTGTGGAACGACAACAATAATCAATCTCTAGATGCCTCAAATTTTGACATCAATTGACAATAATTTCCAAAAATAGGAAAAACACTTCCAATTTTTTCCCAAAAGTGAGACCCAACTTCTTTCAGAACTACCCATACAATATAATTTCTACACAAAGATCAACATTATTTATGGTACGAATGCAACCAAAATTTCTCCAAGATTAAGATAAATTAAACTTTATGAAGAGTTATCCTTCCCTTATCTTTTTTTTCCTTAGTCATGAATATTCCTCTAACTTTCACTCTAAAATAAGTTTTCTCTAAGATTTGAGAGTGACTGAATAACCTACAAGTTCCACCAAAGTTCCTTGAAAAGGTCCTTCTACCAATCTTCCAACCAATTGTCATAAATAGGGAAAAAAACTCAAGATTCATCCTTTTCCATTCTTGTCCCCTCTCATAAATGAGAGGTAAAACAAAAATGGGGGAAGGGGGGTGGGCTTGTCCTCTTCCCAAGTTGGCCACTTTTCATTAAAAAAAAGGGTAATTTTTTAGGGTCATAAATGAGTTTTGGGCATTTATTTGGAAAATTTATAACCCCTAATCCAAGGTACACCTAATGGGATAGCTAATTTTGAACCCAACTCTAGTATAGGGCTTTATTTATCCTCTTAAATACTTATCTTGAGTTTAGCTATTGGTTCAACATGATTTGACTCCACTCATGGCTTCTTACTCAAGTCAATTTCTTAGGGAACCTATAAGATACTACCCCAAGTTAGGTTGTACTTACCAAACCCTAAATGGACATGTTATTTCTGCATACACATTTTACAAGTGTCTTTCTTGAATGCAAAGTCCCCACTGATGTGGACTATTGAGATTATTATAAAAAAAGATAGAAGTATTTTAAGTTGATTTGAGCCAGTCATTATTTATCATAATTACTACAAGGATAATATGGTGGGTAATTGCATTGTCAACCTAGGTGTATGGCCAGAGTGAGATTTTATGGAATGGAAATGTTTCATAAAATTTCATTCTTAAGAAAAGAATTAAGATAGGACGCATTATGTCATCACTAACATAAACAAATTTTATGTGTATGATAGGAAAGTACTATGATGATTACAAATTGAGGCATAGAAGTCACACCCTATAGAGTTTTTATGAGTGATACCTTTTGTGGGTCTTCTTGCCCTTTATTTTTATTATTTTTCATAAGAATATGAGAAATACTTTGGAATTGAAGATGTCTAAATAAATTATTCTAAGTAGTTGTCAAGATATGGTATGAGAACCAAAGAGGCGGTATAGAAAGTCTTGTGATGAGTGGATAAATATCTCATAGGTATGGGAGTAGTTTGAAAAATGAGGGTTCTTCACCTATCATGAGAGGCTCCACTAAAGGATTAAATTTATTCAAGGAGAGGAAGATCACTAAGGAATCTTTGACGAAATTCCCGAAGGAATATCCAACATAGTTTTACTTTTGGTCTTTTTTTAATACCTTATGTAATTTGTACTTTCTAAACTTGGGTTTATGGTCCCCTCAAAACTTGTTTTTATGTTAATCCAAAAATATTTCTCAAGTGTCAATTGAAACCATATATATCACATCATATTAACACAATTAGCATGTCCATTTAGAAGATAACAAAATACAAAATACATTAACTCACAACTACTCAACCATTAATGATTATCAATAAAATGTAACACAATTATCTTTCTTCTCTTCATTAGAGTTAACCTTGGCTTATTATTTCACATTTTCCTAACCTTGGTTCTCTAATTTTAATTCTATGGTTATTTTATTACACATTATATTTAAACATCAGTAGCCCAAGAAAAACTATACATATATTTAACATAACCAATCAACTACATTAAACATATATAATTACATTAACATAATCCATCAATTATCAAAATAATATCTGCAACCCAATTTCTTAGGAAAGCACATGTGTTCACAAGGTATATGTGGAAATCAAAACATCATGTAATATGTAACTAACATCAGTTCAACTTTAAAACATAATTCATAGGTCAAATAAAATTAAACCATAAAATCCAAAATTCAATTTCCATCATCATAATAATTTTTGAAATCTATCAATAATAAAGCATATGTGAATATGTCCTAACATCATCATCATAGATATTAAGTCATAATTATATACATCTCCACATAGTATCAAATGATATTCTATTTAACTAGTCTAAATGTCTCAAAATGAACATATCACAAAAGAGTCAAAACATGAAAGTAACAATTGAGCTATGATGGGTCAAGGCAAAACCTCACATACTAGCACAAGAGAGGGCTCAATAGATAGGGTAAGAGGTGGAACTAATGATGAAGGCCCACTAGAGGCTAAGGCTTAGTTCCAATGGGTCGTCCCCTTTTTCTTGCACAAAAATCTAGAGGAAGAGGTGGTACCCTCAAAGGATCATTAGAACATGCAAGAGGAGATTGCGTAATATTTTTAGACCTTTTATGAGCTCACCATAAATTTTAAAATGATGTGTGCATGGGATAATGGGATGGGAAGTTGCAGACACACCATGGCCTTTTGCAACATGGGTGCCTTTCCTATAGTGACATTAGATGTGTATGCTAAAATTTAAGGAACTATCAAATACTACAAAAATCAAGGGGGGTCAGGGGAGAATAGTTCATATCAAACATGTAGGTATCTTGATCCCTTTATGAATAAGGGATAAAAAGTGAATCATGTTTATCCTCATGAGAATCTTAGGCAAGATAAGGTGATAAAAACCTCAAAATAATTTCCCGAGCTTCATATTACTAAAGTGTAAGGAATATGACATCTAGTTGGGAACATATGGCCACTATGAGATATGGCTAGAAATTATCAAAGAGGGAATCCCCAATGAGAAACTAAGAGAAAAATTCAATGTCTTGAACAAGTTGGACAATCCGTACATGGGGAAACTTTAGACAATTGTGAATAACCAAGGCAAAAATTCCTACATAATTCAGCTTGGGAACACTAAATTTGACCAAAAAGAGGTGAAGCTTCAATTTTACCACAATCATTGATAACACCTCTTTGGATCCCACCTAGACTTTCAAAGTGGTTGGCCCTAAATTAAGAAGGGAATATTTGTTTGGTGGTAGGGAATCATCACACTTATCCTAATTCAAGTAATTAAAAAAGAGTACCTTCTCAATAATGACATTGACTCAACATGTAGCTTCCATTGGGAAACCTCTATTTATTATGCCATTGTTGGAAGCCAAGATGTGACTGCAAGAAGACTCCCTATTGTAAGGATAGTTTAGAAGGATGAATGTGATCATCTTTTTAGAAAACCTTGGAACATGAAGGCAAATTAGAGTGATGGTCACAATATTATTACAAGTACTATCACCTAAGAAAGGAGGAGGTAGTAAATATATTGTGTGGAAGTTAAGAAAATGGGATGAAAATGGCCTATATAGAGTTACAATTCATTGTTTTCCTTACCCATATTTTTTATTTTGTTTCCTTTTATTAATTTTGATGGTGCCCATAACTATAAGGTCTTGGAAAAGGTCACAAAGACACAATATTTTGTGTCATAACCATGCACACAATGATAATGGATCTATGGGGAAGGGGATGATTTTTCATTACATTTAAACTAAGTTTTCCTTAAGAAGTTTATGTAGGACACTTGTGTATAAGCTAACTATTCTTGTGAATATATCTTCTCTCTATCGGTTCTTTGTAATGTAATCTTTCTATTGGTGAGTTATAGTAATGTAGTAATATTAGCTACAACCTTGTTCTTTTAAGCTTCTCTAGAGCTAGAGGGCCCTCCATAGGCATTTTAAGAAGACAATCTGGATTGGTCCATGGTATGCTCATGTCATGGCCTAATTCTTATAAATACATATATCTTTAATGATATACTAATTCACATTGCAATAAATTTTTTTGCAATTGTTCCATTTATAAAATAGCTAGATTTGGAATGTGTTCATAGAACTAGGTTAAACTTCCTCAAAGTAGTTCTTATAGAGCACAACTACTAGCCCATAGGTGGTGTTAATGCAAGATCAACATTATATTGTGCTATTATTGTAAAATTTCTTACTAAGTAACCCAATACATGATTTTTTGTACATATTACATATATAATGGCTTAGTAATGCCAAAAGAACATGGAAATACATTTTCCAAGTCTTTATTATAATAGACTCTAGATTAACTAATCAAAAATTTATCTTTACATTTCTCTTTTTCTTCACCTTTAATGATACAAAGCCAACAACATTTTTTTAAGAGTACAAAACTAACTATCAAATCGATGTGAAAATTAACAGGTGCAAGGGAGGTTAATGATGCAAGGAGGGAGGTGAATAACAAGGGCCATAGGCACTCCTAACTATCAAATCATCTTGCTGAGTAAACACAATGCAAGAAAATAACACAGAGAACAACAAAAAGGAGAGGAGGAACAACAAAACACTTTTATTGATTCATCCAATTATCAACACACATGCCCAAATGCAAGCCTTTTTGGGTTATGGCCAAATACAAAATACAACTTCAAAATCCACAATCTAGCTATAAAGTCACTCTTCCAAGAACATTTTCTCTAAACTTTCTAAGTCATACCTAACCTAAAACTAAACACCCTTATTTATACTTGCCAAAATAGCTTACAGAAGAATCTAGATCATTACATAATAGAAAGACCAACCTTAAAATGGTTTGCACACATCACAAGACAAGGTTCTAACATTAAATGCATGATTTAAATTAAATACATAATTCTACTCAAACTAAGAACCAATCATAGACAAACTTGGTCAAAGAAGGAACTAAGCATCGACAAATATCAGTTTCACTTAGCACATGAAGGAACACTCAGCCAACATTGGACAACTTGACACATATAGGAACTTGGAAACAACTAGAACTCAGTAACAACTAGAACTTGGCAGAATAAATAAAAATGAGTAGGATTATAAGGTAACCCAAGATGCTCTTGCATCAGTTAACTAGGAGGAAAAGATACTTTCCCTCTTAATATTTGTATTGGTTGCATGTTTCTTTCTTTGTAGGTTACATATTTTCCTAATAAATGAGTATGTATAGATACATAAACCATGTTGAATGATGCCACAAAATTTCCTACATGTAAAAGATATGCCCACAATTTAAAATGTCAACATAAAGTTGTGATTTTTAAATAGTAAAAAAAAAACACTATAATTTTGAAGCATATGGGATAAATTTGATATCAATGGCAAAATTTCTACATATTATAGGACAAAAGCTCCATAATATGAAATATGATAACTATAAACATGAAAATGTAAAACTAATCATTCACGTTGACATCAATTCTTCCCATCCAAATAGATGGCATTGTGGTTTAACAAAATTTGAAGAAGTTGTACAATGATCTAACTCAATTTTACATGAATGGACAATGCCTAAAATATTCATTATAAAGAAGAAGTACTTAAATGGTACATATATAAGTGGAAATTTTTATCTAAAATTCCTAAAGTAATAATTTAAATTTTGTTAAGAACCTAAGACATTTCCGTGATAAATTCACCAATCATTAGCATCACAATACAACCTTCTCACTTGATATTTTTTCATTTATGATTTAAGAAATCTAGGTCAAAACAAAGAATTCTTCCATCCAAAAAAATGAATGAGGTAGATAACATTTTGAACAAAAATGCTTGAGTTGTTAGTAATGTAATATACTCATAAACAATAAAAAATGTAAGGTCTTGATATAGTGAAAATGCAAGATCTTTTACAATAAAATATGTGCCCCCATAGTATGGATATGTAAACCTTTTGTATTCATTGTGTCTAAAATGCCTTAAAGGAATTTGTATTTTAAGAAGGCAATGTATACCAAAAAAAATGGGTAGGTATCATTCAAATTAATAGAAGATAAGTTACAAGTCGTAAACAAAATACAAGAAACAAAATTTTAACTAATTTATTTAGTATCATATTCAATTGTAAATGAATGTGTTCTAAATACAAGAAACAAAATTTTAACTAATTTATTTAGTATCATATTCAATTGTAAATGAATGTGTTCTAGAAAAATTATAACAAAGGACTTCAAGACCATGAAAGAAAAAATAAAGGCCTAGAATTATCAATAAAAAATGACATGGAATAGCTAAAAAAAAAAATCAATAAGCATAAACACACATCACTAGGTAGGGAACAAATACTTTGCATGCAATGTAATTTAAATCACATATAATTTGAATCAATATTTCCCCATTGCCATGTCTAAATATTATGTGACACTTGAAGCATTGACCAAGCATGTGGACTACAAAATAAATGCTACTAAAATTTCCAAACTTGAAAAATATTCATCCTAGCATTTTTTGCTATTTTTCCATGAGGAAAACAAAAAATAACACTAGAAAAAGAACACAACCAATGGTAAAAAGGAGATAAAAACAAGAAATTCAATTTAGTGGAAATTTTGAGATAGACTATAGAGGAAGGAAAAGTTGGTGGATTCCCCAATTCTAAATGTAATTGTAAATGCAAGTGAAAATATTAGTACCCTATGTTATTGATAGAAGCTAAAATTGAAATATAGATGTTCAGTAATATTTTTAAACACTAGGAAGAAAAATATCAATCACAAGTTTGATCCTTTACATAATACATGCAAATGGTAAATTCCTATTATTTGAGATTGAATATGTTCATGTTTTGTGCAAACAAGTGGGTTTAGAATAGGAAGGACATAACATTGAGGATGTACTAGTAGTTGTGATTAAAATTGTTGATTTATTGGCAATATTTACATAGTAATGTAGCACTAATAGTTGAGACTCTGAAATTGTTACTAATGAGGCCATGAGTACTCATAGTTGAGTGAAATGTGTTTCTTACATCTAAAAATAAAAAATCATCTAATGACACATTAGTGCCCCAATAAAATGTGGTTTAGTACATACCCATCTAGACCTTTTTGGACACCTTAATGAAAAGTATATTGATGATAATTTGGTCCTAATATCTATGTTATAATACAAAAACACTTTCCAAGTTAGAAATCATTAAAAATTAAGGGCAATATGGAACCTTTTGGTCACCTTAACAAAAAAACATGTTGATGTGATGTCATATTTGATGGTGTGGTCTTAAAGACTTGGTTATAAGTAAGAGATTCACAAATTATATCATTTTTGAAAATGGAGAGTAATTTAAGGGTGCTAATAGAAATTTGTGAGGTGCAAAAATAAGACATTCAACTATTAGATATTTTATTAAATGAAGAATAAATAAGTTCAATAAAGAAATAATAAAAATGATTATCTATATTCTAACAAACATTTTATTTTTTATTTGTAATGATGAAGTTTCTTCTAGGAATGGTAAAATTGTTACTTCATGAGCTAACAATTGTCCATACAGTATTATTAGAATCTATGTTCATAAAATTGAGAAAATGTTTTTACAAAAAAATTAAAAATAATAAATGTTAATTGATTATAATCATGACACACACAAATCAATGGGATGCTAACTCTACAAAGGATTGTGCAAGAATGCAAGAGAAGAGGCAACGACTACATGACAAAATGTTGTAATAAATAGATGAAATACATGGACATCAAAGACCTTGGATTCCATTAGGCTAAATTTCAATATCTATTGCAAAGTAGAACTCAACATAGCCATCTAAAAATAACTCCACAAAACAACTCTTAGTTTCACCTTCCATAAAATACAACAAGAATATAACACCATTGGTATATTAGCACCTAGATGCACTAAAAGTTGGATTCAATATTAATATTTTTATATGCAATAGCTTTATAATGGTTATTTAAAATTTTCTACATTAAAAAGTAAACTCTAAAATAAAAGAAAATGAAATATTTTTTAGATAAAATAAAATTAAAAGTAAAATAGACAATAAATAAATTCAAAAATATATATAAATAATTTTAAGTCACATTTTTTACCACTATAGATTGGTTTGAAAATATAGAAATTTTATCATTCTAATATGAAACAAAGCTTCAAAAGAGATTTTTCATTTCATTTCATCACTGTACATGGATTTTTATTTCACAGAATGACTATAGTGATAAAATGTGCCATAGTAGTTCTATGTATTAAATTTATTTCATTATAAAGCAACACAACTCATTGGGAAAAGACTATAACTTTTAAAGAAAGACTTCATTCCTAAAAGAATTAATGCAATATTAGTACTCCAATTAGATCATTGAGCACCTACTCACAATCATGTCTAACTCTAACTCATTCATCAATATCTTTCCACCATAGGTTTATTTAATACTCATCTATGAACATTAATCTCTACCAACCTACAATCTCAGTGAAACTTAACCAAACTTGATACACTAAAAGTGTTGTGAAAGAAATCAATTTAACATTTAAAATGTTAGATGCACTCTTTTTGTTAAGATATCTATGGATTAGATAATGCTTCCTATTGGGATAAAATTCCTTAAGTTTGTTGAGCTCTAATTGGAAAATATAGAAACCCAATCTACCAAGAATACTGTAAAAACTGATAAATTATTAGCACCAACAAAAATTGTGTCAGAAGAACTATATATTCCATTAAGCACATGAGGGTAGTGCACAAATAGATGGTGTGTTCTTGTAGATAGCTAAAAATATACACTACAAAATACTATAACATTTGGACCCATTTCCAATGACAAACCATCACAATTTCCACATCCACCCATAGTCCTAGCGATAGAACCCCTTGTTGACTCCTATCAAACTTTTGTTGTTGCAAATTATGATGGAAAAGATAGTCATCATAATGGTGATGGGAAAGACATTCATAACCTAGAGGAAGTGAGGGGCAAGATTTGATGTTGTGGATGTCCTAATTCTGATGGTAGTGTTAAATAACCACAAACATCATAATGTTTACAACATGATAGTCACAACATAAAAAATCATAATGAATGCAAGGTTTCATCATATAATGTTCATCAAAGAAGAACAAATATACTAGCACTTGCACATAATGATAGTTCTAAGATATTTATTCACTATATCAGAAGGAAAATATCCAAAACCATGTTGATTCATCTTAGGAGACACATGAATAGGATTTTTAAGACCCCTTTCATTAATACTGGGTCTTAAGCTAGTGTAACCCTATTGAATGATCATGTGATAACCTTTAGGATAGTAATTCATCAAATCTTCTACATGATGAGGCTTTTCATTAGAATCATGTGAAAAATTGGTGTAAGGAATGATAATAGGAGGATGAACAATAGGGGCCTTTTATTTTCCCTTATTAAAAGTAACAAGAGGACAAGCAAGCTCCGGGAAGGTAGAAACATCCTCATCATGAATTAAAATATAATCTTGAACATATGTGGAAGAATTTCTAGGAGATGAAGAAGGATAAGGAGTATTAGGAAGGTTAGGAGGTGGAAAATCCTCAACCAAGGCTCTCACATAATCCAAAGAGGTAATGAACTAACCACATATATAGATAAGCACTATTTTGAAAGAAGGAAAAGTTGTATTTTTCATTCTCACAATAACATAAGAGAGGAAATCATGAAGATCCATAAATAATATAAAGTGCATAATACTCTCATAAACATCATAAGTTCTATAAAGAGATGCAAGAAAGAGAATGTTGAAAAGGATAACAATACACCAAAATTTATTCATGATGCAAGATGTATATAACCCAAAGAAGAATGTAAATCTAGTGTACTAACAATGAAAAAATGACCAAGAAGGATCTAGCTTCCAAAAAAGGAATTGAAATGCAATAATGTAACTCCAAGATTAAAGAAGAGTGTATCAGGTTCACCAATTAATGTAGGATAGGAAAATGGAAGCATGCTCGCCCTATGTAAATGAGAAGGGGGAATACCAAGACATGCCCCTTTGGATTGGATTTTATTTATACAAGGGAAGCTATCAATACAAAACCTAGTGGATAAGTAAATGAATGAATTGGCTTTATTCCCCTCTCACCCCCACCTTAACATGATTTAGGTAAATAAAGAAACATTGAAATGGAAACTATAGAAATAAAAGGGAGAAGATAATCCCTTATAGAAAAAAAATTTGAAACTTTGTTGTCAAATGATGTAGGAAGATGCTATATCATAAGACCTAGGTTGAAATGTCCAAGGCAGAAAAAACTCAAAAATCTTTTGATGGTCTATTAGCGATGAACTAGTGCATCAATGGTGTAGTACGACCCTAATTGAATATGAATGACACTAATTCTAATTTTGTAGCTTTGAACAAAGAAGATAAGGGTATCTAAATCTATGACCCATTCATCGATTTGAGATCCAAAACCTATAAAATAAGGAGTTTTTTTACTATTTTTTTACATGAAGTAATCTAAATCTATGAATATGCTCTTGAATTTGGAATGTTATCAAATATGTAGATGCAATAGCTTTGACTCAATTTCCAAAAACCCTAGAAAGGAAATATAAGTGAAACCAAAAACTTATTGAATGTATGTGTTCAAAATCCATCTTTGCAAATCAAGAAAGGAGTTGCAACAAAGGAACTTGAATTTATGGAAAAAAAAAATTGAATGCTGAAAATATGATGGAAGATCTACCATAAAAATTTTCAATGGCTTGAATGTAAAAATCCTTGATCTTCGATGGAGAAACCTTGAATGCCTCAAATTATTGAAGAGAACTTGGATTCTTGTATGCTTCATCTTAAGCATGTCATTGCTTGTGGATGCTTGGATGGGATGTGTAAAATGGAGAAAATGGAGGGGATTATGTCGAGATCAAAATTAACAAACTCCCGCAAGATAACTATCATAGAAGTTAACACCCACTTATCCAAAATAGGAGCCTCATTAGGGGTGTAGTGAGCCCTTTATTGGCCTAGGGGTGTAGTGCACCTGTAGACGCTCAAAAATGGTTTGCATCTACGATTTTATCACTTCTTCATACTAATTTGTCCCATTTTCTCATTCTACTAACTTTGATCTTTTGGCCAGATTGACCATATTTCGTCATTTGTATCCACTTTCACATCAATTTCATATCAACTCAAAATCATATCAAATCAACTCGGAATCATATCAAATCAACTCAGAATCATATCAAATCAACTCAAAATCACCCCAAATCAACTTGGAATCACCTCAAATCAACTTGAAATCACTCAAAATCAGTCCTAATCAACTTGAAACATATCAAACATCCCAAATCAATCATCATTTCTCTATGCTTAGGCATTGTTGTGGCTTTTAGTGTCTTGGAAACCTATCAATCTTATCAATCTGACCTTAGTACTATCATGGCTCTTAGTGCTAGGTCAAAATTTCATTCATGTCATTCAATCTTTGACATTTTTGAGGCTTTCAATGTTAGATCATGGCATCATTAACCATTTTAATAATATTGATAGTGTCTGTCGATGTTATTATGATCAAACCTTATCAATCAATTTCAATCCTGTAGCATTTACAATGTCGGTTAAATGTTACATATCAACCAATTCATGTCATGTGTCCTTGGCATGTTATCAACTTCAATCAATCAATCTGATCATGGCTTTGATCTACTAGTCATCATCTTATTCCATATCCATCATCACTACATTTTCATCAAAGGATACTATCGCATTCATTTAATCAATTTGGCCAATCATTTGCTAATTTTCTCTATAGGGTTAAATAACCCATAATTTAATTCTATTATTCCTTCTAATTATTCTTCCCAATTATCATCCTCAATTAATTAATTTTATTAATTAATTGATTCATTATCTACAAACCATGGAAATTCTTAATTTCCTAAGTTCCATTTTTCATCATTAAATCCATTTTCTACTAATTCTTATTTTGTGGAATAAGAGGATTTTTAATTCAAATATTCCATAAAATATTGCGTCATCATGAAACTTGGATGTGACACCTCGTGGATCCTCCTAATTTGGTCAAGTTTGACTTGCATGCATCATAGAATCTCACAATTGGCATATTCTATCATATGCGTCATAGGAATCTCTTGCCACATCGCACATCTATGGGTGACAAATCCAATGCCCTCACTTTGAGTGTTGATTATAAAATGAACACTCTCTCTCTCATTTTGGGTCCTTAGAGGCTTGAATGCTTAAGTCTTGAGTCCTTGAATCTTTGAGTTTTTGAGTCTCTACTAATTTGCATTTTGCATTCTCTCTCTCAATTAAAATCACACTTCAAGTATTCTCATGGCATTATCACTATCATAGGATTTTGCTTCAATCTTGTGTGCATTATAGGAAAATTGGAGCTACAATCATTTGGAGAAGAAAGAAGGACATGGGAGCTACAAATAGAAAAGGGAGTTTTTGATTATGTTTGCTTTCTTTTGTTTAGTTTGGCTTTCATGGTAGACTAGTGGGTGCTAACATATGATTATTGAGTTTGTGATTTTCTCATAGTATGTTATGCATTTTAGCCCATTTTTTTGGTCCTACATTTGGTGACCCTGATGTGAACATGCATATCTAACTTGGGTTTTCTTGTTTGTGCTTGTACGTGCAAGGAAGGAGCTCACTTGGAAGGGTATAACGACTATTTTCTCTTCCTTTTCACACATAGATTAATCAAGGGGTCCAGTAAAATGCTTATATGTTGTTGTTTCATACATTCTGTTAGCTTGTTGTCCTAGGGCGCACTTTGCTCTGTCAGGGCACACTTGGGACCCCTAGGGGCAATTTTAGGAGCCCAAAAGATACCAAAGCCTCTTTGTACTATTTTCAACTTACCAACTGCACTCATCTGGGCCCCAACTATGTCATTGATGTAGTCTACACTGTTTGGGTGCACTTGGGAGTGTAGTTCTAAAAATTTCAGTTTCTGGGTCTTGACTAGGCACCCATTTCCCCACACCCTGCACCTGACTTCCCAACTGTGCCCTAAAACTACCAACTGCACCCAACTAGGCCCCAACTACATCATTGATGTAGTCTACACTTTTTGGGCACACTTGAGGATGTTCAGAGCCATTTTGGCCTTCTGGGGAGCAATTTGCACTGTCAGAGCACACCTAGGTTCATAGTAAGCACATGCACCAATCAAAATCTGCATTTCAAGCTCCTATCACTCTCTAGGACATAGATTAGGTGATTTTGTGTTACTAATGATCTATTTGTAGCATGTGGCGATTGTAGGATGAAGATATGATCATAACAAACTACTGATGTGTGTGCTTTGCAGGACATTGTCAAAGACTTTGTGTGTCTTTCAAAACTATGTGTGTGGATTTCCTAGATTAGATAACATTTCATTTGGTGCTTAAAAGAACCTTTTTCTTTTCTACCTAGCATGTCTATGATGTTAGATCCCTAGGAGTTGCATTGGACGTATCCTCTCCCCTCGCCATTCATGGATCTTGGGTGTAAGAGAAATCCGTGTAACTTCTATAAGAGGCTTGCCTTGGACCAAGATGCTCGATATTGAGTATGCCAGGGGATGACCTCAGAGCGGTAATAGGCCAAAGCTAGGTCAATGTTCCAGCTGCTATATAAAATTTGATTACAATGAAAGTTGTGTCGGCGGTATTGTTGCGTGATAGCTCTCGTCCAGTTCCCTTGTGGTGCATCAAACCCCAGTTCTCGGGGCTGGGAGACCTTCTGCAGATGTTTATCATTAAATTTCCGAATGGAATACCCTTACTAAAAACCATGTTTTAGTGCCCAAAATCCTTTCTATCCACTGGCTCAAGGGGTCACCCATGCTCGTGAAGACATCCTACATTCTCGTGGTCCTTAGTAGAGGCAACAGTCCCTTGGGAAGTCATGCCCCTTGGGAAGCGGATCTTGGTAGCCCCGAGAAGTGAGTGCACTGTAAGGGGGAGCCTGTGGTGCCAAGATCCTAGGTTGTCCACTCTAGATAAGCATGGTTGAACTTCAATTCAAGTAGGAATTTAGTGGATACAATCCTAAAAGCCTAGGTTGTTGTGTGTTTGTTAACTTTTTACAACAGCTATTCTTGTCTTAATGTGTCTTGCGTGTGTGCAAAACATAATCAAGATAAGAGCCAAAATTTTAAATTTACACCTTGGATATCATTTGAACTTGTCACACATTGACAAAACATTTCAACCTTATCAAACTTTGCAAACATTGATTCAACACACTCGAACCTTGGAAAACATGGCGACTTGTGCTCTTAAATGTGCTTGGCAAAACGTAGATCCCATATTTGCATAGATTTCACTTGCATTCACCCTAGTCTGTGCTTCATTCTTGCATCATATAGACTTCATATTGCACCTTTTAGTCCTCATTTAGTATCTATTACTTTTCATATTGCATCCATTTAGGTTCAATTTTACTTTCCTTAGTTTTTGCATTCCCATCTTAGAATCAACACTTTGCATTCACCACCTTGCATCTTTGCATACTTATCCATCATATTGACCACTTTATCCATCATTCTGGGTGTCCTAATCATCATTTTGAGCATCCAAACTAGCCCTAACACTGTCCTCTACCATTTACCTCTCTGTGACATCAATCTTGAAACCATAGCTTCTAGAATTGCCTCAGTTTCAGCCCAACTTACCAACTGTGCCTAGAAACTACCAACTGCACCCAGCTGGGCCCCAACTACATCATTGACATATTTTGCACTTTTTGGGTGCACTTGGTGGTCCTAAGATCCAGTTTTGGGTTCTAGATAACATTTTGGGGCTTCAACAGTGTCCTTAGCTACCTGGTTAGCTCCCCTTGCACTAGCTTGCCCGGATCTACATTCTACAGCACCTAATCGTCATCACCTTCACTTAAGACATCATTCTATACATCATAACCTTCATTTTTCATCTCCCAACCCATCCTAACATCAACCCCAACATTCTGGCTTACTGGCATGTCAGTTTGATAACCATACCCCTCAGAATCAGCAAACATTCTTCCTAGCTTACCAATTGCGCCTAGAAACTACCAATTGTGCCCAAAATGGTTCCAAGTGCATCAATTATGCAATTGGTACTTTTAGGGCACACTTGGCACTATTATGGTGCACTTGGATACCTACATGACCATTTTGGGCCTCCGAACTGCACTTTAGGACCCCAAAACTACATCTAGGAGCCTCTAGACCTCCTTGTTCTACACTTGACCCAAAATCCCCTTTTGCATCATAGGAATTTTTTGTATCACATATTCACTTAGCATAACCATCATTTTGAGTCCTCAAAACATCATTTTGAACCCCCAAAACCTTTGAATTTAGTCAAAAATCTAGAAAAAGTATAAGTCTTAGAGTATCTCCCAGTGTTGACGGATAATGGATCTTGACTAGTCCTTTTATCTTTGCTTATCATTTTCTTTGGTCAAAATTTATCTATGTCTTGATATATTTGACCTTTTCATCTTTTATCAATTTGATCTTTTCATCTTTTATCAATTTTTGGTCAAGATCCAAAGTCCTTTATCACAAGGTTAAACTCTTAGGCAAAATACTTTCAAAAGGTTTTATCTAAGTTCAAAAATTTCCATATACCCTTGTCATAGCATCCCCAAATGTCATTTTGACCTACCCTAGTAGTATATCCCCTTCATATTGCATTGATCAAAATCTTTAACATCATTTTCACTACCAATCCCTATCAAATTGTCCATCAACCAAATTACCTTCTTGAGCATTTACCCTCATTTTGCATGTCCCAAACGTCATTGTGAACCCTAGAACATCATCCTTTACATGATACACCTTGCATACATCAACCTTTAGTACCCTTAAAAAGTCCAAAACATAACCCTAATTGTCATTTTGCATACCTTAGAGTCATTTTCATCCCCTCTAGTCAAACTTCAAAAGATCACCTTGCATTTGCATTTGCATAACATCCCTAGGATATTTTCACTTTTCACATCAAAACCCTAATTCATTTAGCATTTTATCACATTGCATAACATTCTTAAACAATTAAAAATCCCAAAAGCACCCATATCTTGCATACCCACCACTCTTTGCACTCTTAGGTATCATGCCAGCACTTACTAGGAGACAAGCAGCTCAGAGACCAGAGGAACTCTATCAACCTTTTTTTTCTAAGGAACAAGCACAACCAAAACCTCATCCAAGACAAATAAAGAGCAAGAAAATCCAACAAACCTTTGACGAAGACCAAATCGAGGCATCACAACCATTACTATCAGACCCTTTGAATATGTATCCGCAAGATCCTCATAATCAAGCTATGACACAACAAACCTTGAACAATGCACCTACCATGAGATTTCCGCCAAACACTTTTCCCACACATGGGATGGTTCAATGGAGTCCTAAATTTGAACCTATATTCATGCCAATGCCACTAGGAGGAGGAAGTGTACCAACCTCACCTGAAGATGAACAATCACATTCCTTTGAATTCAGCCAACCTAACACATCAAACATACAAGAAGGTATTGTACACCTAAGTGATGACTCTGACACTGATTATGGCATCACTAATGAAGAAATGGCTAGGGCATGTCAAGACAGAAGTTTTTGCAAGAACTTCAAATGTTTGGCAGCCTAAGAAATTGTCAAATTTAACCCAAACTTGGAAGGTCCTAGGTCCAAAAATCAAACCAACACAACAATTGAAAACATCCAACCCATGATAAATTTGGGCTTAGACAAGGGAAAACAACCTTTGGAGTTTTCAAACACAATAATGACACCTATAAGGTCCCATCAAGAACCAACAATTGAAATCCTCCAAAGTACATTTGAACACATCAATGTTAACCCCTTGTTTGATGAAATACCACCAATCCCTAAACACCCCAAAAGGACATTAAGACTTGATTTTAGTCACATGATGCAACAACAAGATGCACCTAAAGGGACTTGTGCTCTAGGAATGCCAAACATACCTTCTTTGGGGGCAAATCAACAAAGTACACCTTTGCTCCTAACTTTACCAAGTGCTATGACATCAAACACTATAGAACCTCTCATAAGTACAACATGTGAAACATCTAGTGCAACCATCCCTATGGACACACAAAGGAAAAGTCTTATTAACATTACACCCATTCCCAATAGAAATGCATCTCATAGTCAAGTCAATATAATGTCGCAAGCAAGAACATCTAAAACACAAAGGTACCAAAATAATAATACAAACATGACATTCAATTCTCAAGGACTTAGTCAACCCCCACGGCAACAACAACCTATAATGGTACAAGGACTCCACACTTCCAAGGTGCAACCAAGTCTACATCCACCTAAAACACATCCCACATATCAACAACAACATCAACCGCAATGACAACAACCTTAAGTGGGGTAAAAATCCAACATTCCTAATATGCAATCCCATATGGACCCACTTGACTTACACACAATTTATCAACAACAATTTCAGCAGCAATTCCAACAACAAGAAATGATGGTTGCTAAACAACAAGAGCAACTCAAGCAACAGTTGGAATACAAAAGATGCCTTGAGCAACAAATTGAATACCAACAACATTTTTTACAACAACAACATGTGCCACAACAACCTCAACAAGTACCTCTACAACAACAAGCACGCACATGGTCTCACATACAACCAACATAGGTATCCCAACAACAACCACAACACATGGGACAACAACAACACATGGTACAACAATCGCAATCAATCCCACAACAAATGCCACATCAAATACCACAACAAGTTCCCCAACAATAGGGATCTTTCTATCTTCGAGGTGCCAACTTACCTCCACCACCCAATGACACTTCATCAGACTCATTAGACATAGAAATGTTAGAACCAAGTAGACATAGTTCTCGCCATAGAAAATGGTCTACTCACACACACAAAAGACTTGAAGGAAAGACCATCATGCAAAACCCCAATGAAGAACTATTAAAACAATTCAAACAACTTTCCAAAAAACTTGAGGCATTAGGAGTCCAAAAGAAACAGGCTCTATATACAGAAAGGGACCTACGTCCTAATCCATTCAATAAAAGTTTGTATATGCCTCTATTCCCAAAACACTTTGAAGCTCCAAGATTTGAAAAATACTGAGGAAAAGGAAACCCTGTTGACCACATCAAAGAATTTAGTGCTTCATGTACTGAACTCAGTGATGAACCCACTTACCTTATGAGATTGTTCCCTCGTTCTCTAGGTGGGCCCGCACTTGAATGGTACTCCAAACTTCCTGGTAATATCAAATCTTGGTCAGAGCTAGCAGACAAGTTTATCTCCCACTTTTCCTTTAACATTACAAATGATGTGACACTTTTTGATTTGTGCTCAACTAAACAGAAGACAGGAGAATCATTCATCACATTCTTACTATGTTGGAGAAGCTTAGTTAGTCAATGCTCACTAGACATCCCTGCAGAACAACAAGTAAACTTGTGCATTGAAAATTTAGTCTCGGACTTAATGTATGAACTCAAAATCAAGAGTCCAAGTACCATTTCTAAACTAATGAAAAAAGGGGCTAGTATTGAAGATGCTCTTATCCAGAAGGGAGTCCTCAAGATAAACAAAGAAAACACAAACACCAACTCATCTAATGACAAGGCAAAATTTTTCTCCAAAAACAAAAATGTGACTAATGATGGCATTGTGGATGCTCGCACAATTAGCATAGCACAACCTCAATTAACTTTGAAAGGTGTAAACCCTACAAATTCACAAACTCCTAATCAAACAACACCTCAACAATAGAAAACTGAGACTTCCCCGCAAGACAAAAGACATCTTAGAACCAAGGATAGAAAATTCACACCATTGGGAATACCTCTTGAGATTGCATTGCAACAGTTACTAAGTAATAACTTCCTGTAGCTACCCCCAATCAAAGATGAACCATTGACTAAAGCTGATTGGTGGGATGACAAAAAGTATTGTGATAACCATCGCACCAAAGGACACAAAACTTCAGCATGCTTCCAACTGAAACATGCAATACAAGACCTTATTGATGATGGTGTCATCACAGTTGATCCATCACTGTTAGCATCCAACTCTAATCACACTATTTTCAAAGATCCTTTGGGTAATCATGACAAAGAGAAACCCTCAAGTTCAAACTCAAACTCGCAAGGTAATGTGAATTACACACGTACCGGCTATGACTACACCATCAATTGCGTTAATGAGTCTGACTTTCACATATCCACATTCACATTGAAGGCTAAAGACCATCGTTGTGCTGTCACTACACGCCGTAGAAAGATTACCCTACCTAGAGCCCCAGCTAGACCTACTACTTCTACTAGACCTGCACCCCCAAGTAGACCTATTGCTCCTACTTCATCTGATTATAGCCTTGTTGAACAACTCGAAAAAACCCCTGCACAAATATCCATTTTGGACCTATTGTGTGCATCTCCCCAACACCATAAGATCTTGGAGCAAGCCCTTAAAGAGTCAATTGTCCCAGATAACATTGATGTTGCCTAGTTCCAAGCCATGGTTGGGAACCTATATGCATCACAACATAGCACTTTTTCACCTTGAGATATTCCTAAGGACAAACCTAACCATAATGATCCCCTTTATCTCGAAGTCTTCATCCATAATGCCAAAGTCAGACATGTCTTAATAGATGGAGGAGCAGGATTGAACATCTATACTCTTAAGGTTGTCAACAATTTGGGTTATTCTGAAGATGATGTGGATCCATCTCAAAGAATCACAATAAAATATTATGATGATGGTGAACGCTTCTCTAGGGGCATCATCACATTACCTGTCAGAGTTGGTCCAGTTATTGAAGATACATTGTTCCATGTCCTAGATATTGAAATGAACTGCAACATGTTACTAGGATGCCCTTGGCTTCATGCTATGAAAGCAGTCCCTTCTACATATCATCAATGTCTAAAATTTTCCTATCGCAACGTAGAGGTTACCATCCCTGGTGATCCAGATCCTTTCCAGTTTTTTGCTAATCTAAGAGATGCTAATGCATTCCAAATTCCAACAAACAATGAAGCACAACCCACAAGTTCCTCTAAGTATGTGGATGTTGATATACTGCTCAGTAAAGCCAAGGAAAAGATCAAGATTCAAGACAATGGGTGTGGAGAATACTTTATGTCTCAAGTCTCTCACATTAGGGAGTCACCACTTTCTCCCATTAGTACAAAGAATTATACTTCTATCAATGAGAATACATCCATATGTATTGAGAAAGCAAAAGTAGAATTAGAATCCACTTTGATATCTCCTAGCAAGTATGGACTTGGGTTTACCATCATGCAGAAACAAGGCTATGATGGCTATATTGGTCTTGGATCTCAAAAACAAGGAATCATTGAACCTATCACTATAGAAGGAAAACCTCCTAGTTTGGGGCTTGGATTTAAACCATTACGAATAGGTCCTCCTAGTACTACGGTACCTATGTGTAAGACTATGGATGTTTTGAATGATGAAAAGGCATCTAAGGATATCCCACCTAAAACCAACAATCCCCTAGCCTCTGAGCATAACCCCAATGACCCAATTGAATCAGTTACCCATATATCTACCTTCAACCAAACTCCATTCAGTAATGATGATGACACCCCCTCAAGTTATCCTAAACCTTTGGATTGGGACCAACATGGACCACCAATTTTTGATCGATTCAACAATGATGGCACTCTTATAATAGAATTTGAAGGCATTATGACTGAAGATCATAAAGAAGTAGTTTCTCCTAAAGAGAACACATTAGCATATTTTGCGGAGCCAACTCCACTTTCTAGCTACAAAGCAAAAAGAGAAAAAGTTAGCAAGCATAGGTCTCTTGGTGAAAATCAAAAGGCGCCATTAGAGCATAAAAAATCAAAAGTTAAGAAGCTCCCAAGGATACAAAATGAAAAATATGATGCCACAAATATCAGTGTTCTAGTGTTCAACACACCACAAAGTCTTTTGGAGCTCTCTCAATCAGCATTCATGTGGAAGGTCATTGGTCTCAACCCTCCCAACCCTCCCTTATATCCCTTTGTTTATCCCCCAATCCAGCTACCTAATTTGTCCTATAACCAAAATCAGTCCTTTATCCAACAAGCCTTTGCATATGTCATCATCAGTGACATCCCACATGACATTTCTATTGACCCAATTATCCTTAGATGCCTTGATTCACAAGAGATACACATTTTCTTACATATGGTACACGATGGTATCTCTCAAGGCCTTTGTAGTGGTTTGATTTTAGCTACAGACTCGGAACGACTCCTATGTAGTTATGGTCAGTCATTGATCCAGAGCTCATCAACTAGCAGCATCAACAACAGATATCTTCTCAACATTTGTCAGTGACATTCTTGATTCCATCTAAAAGTCATGAAAAAAATATCAAAAAATTAGTAAAAAGTCATCAAAAAAATTGCAAAAAGTCCTGGAAAAATACCAAAAAAATAGCAAAAAGTCATGAAAAAAGCAAAAAAATGGATGCCTTGATGTAAACCTGGCAAATAGGCATCTTGGCACGAAAATTTGAGTCAAGAGAAAAATTTCGTCCAAAAGTGAAAACCTGGCAAATAGGCGCTTTGGGCAAGTACGATGGTGAAAACTTGGCAAACAGGCACCATGTGTAATCAGTTATTGCTCCTCCATCTATCAGGATTCCATCTAGTCTTTTCCCCCTCTGTCATTCCTTGATCATACCCTTCATATTACAAGACATCCTTGGTCCCTTATCATGGCTCATGAACTAGTTAATGTCCTTTGTTACCTTGCCTAAGCATCACCAGTTTGCACACCCACTCTATCATGTGCCTTTGTACATAATTAGCGTCTTGTCTAGGGGCATATTACCTACATGGTGCATAAGTTTGAATTTGAACTAGGGTCATACCCCTAAGTGTTTATTATCCATTGGATCTATCGCATAATAGATTAGAGCTAACACTTGTATATGCTTATACGATCCTGAAAAAATCCCTAAAAATCATAAAATGTCCTGAGAAAATCACTAAAAATCACATAATGTCCTGAAAAAAATCCTAAAAATTCAAATACAACCTTGAAAAAATCACTAAAAATCATAACATGTCCTGAAAAAAAGCACTAAAAATCATAAAATGTCCTGAAATAAATCCTAAAAATTGTAAAATGTCCTGAAGAAACTAGTAACGTAAAAACATCAAATATCCTCAAAAACCTTAAAAATCACAAAACTCGTCAAAAATTTGCAATAAACCTTGTACATATTCACTGTGGATAACCATCCCTTTTGCGTACACACTTGCACTTTACAGATTGAAAATCAAAGCACTACACTTCAATGCCAATCATAATATCTGAGCAATGTGAACCAACAATCAATCCAACATGTCGCTACGAACCTATCAACTGAATTCACAAATAGTGCTATCACATTGTCAACCTGTCGAACACCATCTAAACACCTAAAACACTAAAAAGCAAGTAATAATGGATAAGTATAGTTGTTGGCTCACACTGTTTAGTGAGTGATTTATTTTTTGCTTTGTTTTTCTTTGATCATGTTCCTATGCCACTTGATGATATAAAACTAATCTATGAGACTGGCTAGGATGGTTCATGGTCATCTTTTTCCATTTTTGTCTATTACAATGTACCTTTGAGAGTCTAGGGCATGTACATATGCCTCAAGAAGGACAAGGTCATTCTCTATCTGCATCATGCTTGTTTATGCAAAAGGCTTGCATTTGCGCTCTGGCCCTTTATGCCATGATGCGTTGCATTCCATTTGCCATATCAAAATAAAGCTCCATTTGACATATAGTGCACTTTCTAGAAGCAAAAGTCTTTCCATCATACTAACATCTCCTCATCTCATCTTTCTTCGTCATCTCATTCTCCATCACCATGATCATGTCTTCTGATTCACCAAATCATCTTCATCTTGCATTCATGCATTCTTGCATCATCCTACACTATCAATCAACTTTCTATGGCTTTCCACCTAGTTCAACCTTAATTTGACAGTTGTCTCATCATCTTTGACCAAATATGACCATTTTTTTGTCTTCTTATTGTCAATAAATTGACTTATCATATGCTAATCTTAGTCAATTTCTCGAGGGGACACCCATATATATCATCCCTACTGGGGCATGTTGTAGCTTTCTCATTAGTTATTCTTTGATACAACGCTCTAAATCACATTGTATCAAAGAGGGGACCCATATATATCATCCCTACTGGGGCATGTTGTAGCTTTCTCATCAGTTATTCTTTGATACAATGCTCTAAATCACATTGTATCAAAGAGGGGCAAAATGTAGACGCTCAAAAATGGTTTGCATCTACGATTTCATCACTTCTTCATACTAATTTGTCCCATTTTCTCATTCTACTAACTTTGATCTTTTGGCCAGATTGACCATATTTCATCATATGTATCCGCTTTCACATCAATTTCATATCAACTCAAAATCATATCAAATCAACTCAGAATCATATCAAATCAACTCAGAATCATATCAAATCAACTCAGAATCACCCCAAATCAACTCAGAATCACCCCAAATCAACTCGAAATCACTCAAAATCAGTCCTAATCAACCTAAAACATATCAAACATCCCAAATCAATCATCACTTATCTGTGCCTAGGCATTTTTGTGGCTTTCAGTGTCTTGGAAACCTATCAACTTATCAATCTTATCAATTTGACCTTAGTACTATCATGGCTCTCAGTGCTAGGTCAAAATTTCATTCATGTCATTCAATCTTTAATGTTTTTGAGGCTTTCAATGTTAGATCGTGGCATTATTAACCATTTTAATAATATTGATAGTGTCCGTCGATGTTATTATGATCAAACCTTATCAATCAATTTCAATCCTGTAGCATTTACAATGTTGGTTAAATGTTACATATCAACCAATTCATGTCATGTGTCCTTGGCATGTTATCAACTTCAATCAATCAATCTGATCATGGCTTTGATCCACTAGTCATCATCTTATTCCATATCCATCATCACTACATTTTCATCAAAGGATACTGTCGCATTCATTTAATCAATTTGGCTAATCATTTGCTAATTTTCTCTATAGGGTTAAATAACCCATAATTTAATTCTATTATTCCTTCTAATTATTCTTCCCAATTATCATCCTCAATTAATTAATTTTATTAATTAATTGATTCATTATCTACAAACCATGGAAATTCTTAATTTCCTAAGTTCCATTTTTCATCATTAAATCCATTTTCTACTAATTCTTATTTTGTGGAATAAGAGGATTTTTAATTCAAATATTCCATAAAATATTGCGTCATCATGAAACTTGGATGTGACACCTCGTGGATCCTCCTTTGACACTTGGCTGAGATTGGTCATAATCAAATATTATTACCTCTTACACATGTCCCTATTTGACTTATTCATCATAGATTCTTGGCTTTAAGTGGGTTGATGTGTCTTATGACGCATCATAGATTCTCTTCCACATTTGGCCAAGTTTGACTTGCATGCGTCATAGAATCTCACAATTGGCATATTCTGTCATATGCATCATAGGAATCTCTTGCCACATTGCACATGTATGGGTGACAAATCTAATGCCCTCACTTTGAGTGTTGATTATAAAATGAACACTCTCTCTCTCATTTTGGGTCCTTAGAGGCTAGAATGCTTAAGTCTTGAGTCCTTGAATCTTTGAGTTTTTGAGTCTCTACTAATTTTCATTTTGTATTCTCTCTCTCACATAAAATCACACTTCAAGTATTCTCATGGCATTATCACTATCATAGGCTTTTGCTTCAATCTTGTGTGCATTATAGGCAAATTGGAGCTACAATCATTTGGAGAAGAAAGAAGGACATGGGAGCTACAAACAAAAAAGGGAGTTTTTTATTATGTTTGCTTTCTTTTGTTTAGTTTGGCTTTCATGGTAGACTAGTGGGTGCTAACGTATGATTATTGAGTTTGTGATTTTCTCATAGTATGTTATGCATTTTAGCCCATTTTTCTAGTCCTACAACACCTCTAATGCAAAAGGGGTGTAGTGTGCTCTAAAAATGGAAGCTCAACATTCTTTAGGCATTTCTAGTAGTTGAATTGCCATCAAAATGAATTTTCAATGCATGGAATGCTTTAAAATAGCAATTGGTAGTTAACTACTAGGGCACTACTTTTTCTTCAAAACTATCAGTGTGCCTTTGAGAAAAGCACACCTGAGCACTTGTGTCAAAACAGAATTTCCAACATCTAGGTTTTATTCCCCTTTATTCCAAAATGATGTTTGGATGTTTCCCCTTAAATTTCTCTATTATTTTCGCAACTTCACTAGCCTCTAGTAAATCTAATGCATCATATTTATTATGAACTGATTGTTAGTAATTATTTTCTTCTATTATGCTTTCTACAAAACCCTCAAGCTTGGAGTCTATTTCCCACAATGCTTCTTCAATTTTGAATGCTTATTGGGCATCAGCTTGATGAAGAATTTGCAAATGTATCCATAAATTATTGAACTATTTATTACATCGAGGAAAGCTCGATCTTTAACTCATCTTCAAAAATCTGAAGGCTAGCAAAATTAAAGTAGTTTTTCGCTTCCAAAAATTGCTCTTGAGCTTTATCTTTCATCTATTGGATTCCTTCATGTATCCCTTCCATGACCTTATTCCCTAAGGATATCTTCTCCATCCAATTGTCTAACTTATCTAGCTCCTCTACTAAGTATATGATGGGGACACAACCCAAGCACAGAATGGACACAACAGGAAAAGGGAAATTGTATTAACTATGAAAATAAGCTAGTACATTCAGTACAGAGAAAATAGACTTCAAAATATGCCCTAAGGGCTTACAATAGCACAAAATTGGAGATAATTTATTCTTTTGGTACCTCCTCTCAAATTCTACTCCAAACTGCCTTTTACAGTGCCAAAAATGTCCTTAAATAGACCCCAGAGGGTTAAGGACTAGGAGTACATTCTAGAAAGTGCTAGTAGGCATCCACCGACCAAGTAGAAGGCTCCAGAAGCCACGTTAGAAGTTGCTGCAAATCTAGAAGAATTCAAAAATGGTAACCAAACTTTCAGGAGGCATAACTTTTGAACCGTAGCTCCGATTGACGAACCATTTACATTTTCGGAAAGCTCTCGAAGCACTCTATAGCCCTATGGATGAGCTTTGATTCTCCCCCATTTTTCAGCCCATTTTTAAGTCATTTAATGCCCCTAACCTGACTTTGAAGCATTCTTAGGAGGTCTCCAAAAATTGAAAAACTGTGATAACTTTCAAACCGTGTGGCCTTTGACCTGATTCTTTTTCTAGAATGCTCTAAATTGCAATTACATTCATTTAGCCAATTTACACCTCCTAGTTCATCAAAATGATGGCTCAATTACATACTCCTATTTTTTTTTCATTTACACATATCCCAAAGTGTTCAAATACCCTATCCTAGAACACTGATAGTGGAACTGTGAGAGTTGGAACCTTTATTTGACCCAAATGGGTATCCAGAAATGAAAACACATGAAACAGAAACTAAGTCTAAGTACATTTTTTTGGGTGACACAGGATTGCCCTTATACCTCTGTATGCTCCTACATTAGTATATTCCCACCAGTATTTGGTACCTTTGTCCCTTCATAGATCTAAGTGCTTGCATATCATTAGCCTAGGTATGCACCTCATCCATCAGCCCAAAATCCTAGTCTATAATGAAAAACAACTTTTTGGCATAGTTAGGATATGGTGTAACACATTCAAATTGCCCTATATTATTTGCACTCCCCTCTCCTCAAAGTTTCATGCTATTGCTGACATGCTTCCAAAAATGAATTGATTTGTGGCCCCATCTATTTCCTTTCAAGTGTAGCTCCAAGAGAGATCTCAAGATTATCCAAGTCAATAGGCCCCACCACTTTGTTCAAGTATCCTCTTAATAGCTCGTTCTACTTTTACATCTTTATTATCTTTGACTCCTCTTGATCCATGTGTTTGAACACTTTCTTGAGCCCTATATTGATCAACACTTTAGTCAAATCCATTTTGGGATTTCCCAATATCACCCCCTTCATTTACTAGTCCTTAGGAGTCAATTCTTTAGTGTTAGCATGAGAAAAAGAATGGGGATATATCATATAAGATCTTGATCTTGATTCTTCATGATGAAGGAAAGTGTTCTAGCATCACCCTTAGGTATCTCAGGCATCTTTATTGCTTTAATTGATTCCTTCATTCCTTCCTCTTCTATTAGTTCCATCTACTTCTTTTGTCAAATGTGTCCTCCTTCTTCAACCCCAATGGTGTGGTCCCCATTGCTGACATATATTTGTTTGAAAAAATTGGTCCCAGAGAAGGATCCTATCCCTTATTACTCCTCTCTGGAGTCTTCTATTGTCAAGGAAGATCTTTAGAAAGAGTTTATGTGCTTTTTTGGGCTAAGGATATGCCTTTTATATCTAGGGGAACTTGTGGAGTTTCTTCTCCAATATGTCCTTCCTTAGATACTTCATCGGCATGCAAATGTTGATACTCCCCTTCCTCTATGTTCTAATTTTCTATTTCTACCTCGATTGTTGGAGGAGGTGGAGCTACTAACCCTTTATCCATTACAATGGCCATGCCCTTTACTAATGGTGAAGGAATGCCTAGGAATCCTTGAGGCAAAGGAGGCAGTTGATTCCAATCCTCTCCTAATGGCTCATTTTTTTGAGTATTGCTTATCTTTTATCCAATTTCCATATTGGTGCCCATTTGCATGAAATCAAAACCTGAGAGGTCAAAATTATCAACTCCTTCACCTTCCATCTTAGGTATCCACTTCTAATGTTCATCTTCTAAAGTTTCAATCTAGATAGGCTCCCTTGGGGTAGATGGAGATTTTTTATTCAAGTTTTTCCTTCTTTCTTCCTTTATCATCTTAGTTTCAAGAGATTTTAGTTACTCAAGGGGACAAATTAATTTTTTCCCCCTTCTTCCTCGTCCTCTTCTTCAGGAATGGTTTTTAGAACCTATAGTGAGGGAGTGCTCTTCTACTTTAATTTCCACCTCTTGACACCTACCACTATTATTTCTATTTAGACACTCTTAGGGAAAGATGGGAAGGCTTCTTCCTCTGATGTTCTTGGTCGTGGAACTCCTTGCTCTTCTAGAGGTTCTACCTTTGGTTTCCTTGGTTGTTTCTCTTGTAGCTTCTCTGATTGTTGATGTTGTTGAGATTGTTGTGGCTCTTGTTCTAGCTTTTCTTGTTGGGCTTTTGATGCTTGGGCCTTAGCCACTTACTTCCTTTCCCTATAGGCTTCTCTTTTCCTCTTATCTTTATCATTATCAACCTCAAAATACTCAATGTCCCACTCATGTCGATGTACCATTTCTATTCTCACTGGTGATTTAGCAAGATAGGTCTGTATGGTGACCTTGGTACCTTTTCCTTTCTAGGGCCTAACAATAGACTAAAGAGGTATGACCTGGGGAACTTGATCCATCAAGAATGGTTTCCATATCCATTCCTCATCACTTCTACTATATGTCTACCCAAATGATCAATGTCATTATTCTCCTCGCATCCTATTTCACTATTCATAATGTGCCTATGATATATTTTATCACTTGAACACAAGGGATGCATTATTTCTAGCACATCCTTGTCCCAGGCCTTCAAGTGTATCTCCATGTTAAGAAATTTTTATGCCAAACATAGACATATTCTTCAATATCCCTTAAAGTAGACATTGTAGTTAACTTATGCATTCATCCAATTGTCTTCAAGGGTTTCCTTGTGAAGAAACTTCTTCTGGACCATATGTTGAACCATCCTAATATTATCAAAATATGTGCATGGAACTTAAAAATATTTCAAGGGATACTAATCCCACTCTGAGTCAAAGGTAGAAATGCCTTGTTTTTGCCTTACCTTGAATGCTCCAATGGTGATTAGCCAAACCCATGTTTTCTTGTTTTGTTTCCTCACTCTGCCATATGTAGAAGTAACCTGGTGAGCTATCTCCAATAGTATGAATCAATCAAAAGGGTACCTTGGGAGCTTCTTAAGACATAGAAGAGTACCAACTACCCATAGATATGTAAAATTCTTAAATTGGACGTAGTAGGATCCTGCATCAGCTATCCTTGTTGCTACCTCTATTGACATTCATTTGGAATAATCTCCCTCAATAAACCTAATAATGGCAAAAATAAATCCATCATTCATTACCTTGTATTCCACACTTTGTAGTAGGAGCTTCTTCTTCACCAATTGTGGATATACCACATAAGGCAAAGCATTTATGCCTTGCATGCTTCCCTTTTTGTATCACCCTTGGTAGTCTATGGTTCTAGTTACCAATAGATACATCTTATAAAATTTCATGTAGAAATGTGGGCTAGTCTTGACTGAGATTAGTTTCTCATCCAAGTTTTCACTCAGAATAGTTTCCCAATCAATAGGCAATCTTTGTGATCCTAATAGTCTCAACAAAGTGAATCATCCATGTATGTAGGTGACCTTCTATAGGGAGGCCTATGGATCTACTAAGGAGAACAATTGAATACCCAATATCATCCTTCATATACCCTTGGGTCATGTCTACCTTTCCTACTCTCTGCCCCAAGGGTATCCTATAAATAAAAAATTTGGATTGCACTAGTTCTTTGACCTCTTTCTCATTTTATTTATACCAAATGTCTACCCCTTGATAGGATATTTGAAGGTATTGGTTTTCCCTTAGGAGGTGGAATTTTTTTCTATGTTTTGTGGTTTGAGGTCAAGGACTATCTCTCTTGTGACACTCTTTATGACCCGCTTATCTAGTACATAGTGTTTAGCCAATGTCATGATTAGTTTAGGGGATTGAACTAATGTTGGGTGTAAAGTGGTATTCACCAACCCACTTTGGATCAATGTTGATATCATCATTGATCATACATTTGGTTTATTGTAGAGTGTCAAGAATGTGTTCTAGTTAATGTGCTTAAGTTCTGTGTCCTAGATCTTTGCATGTTTGTATTGGAATCGAGACTTCTTAGGAGCTCCTTGGTATTTGAGTGCTATAGGTTTAGATAATGTTTTCCCTATTATGGAGTCAATTATGATGTCATTGTACCTACACAAAGATGAAAACATTAGTAATCTAATGTCAAAAGACCAAAATAAGACTTAACTAGGACCCAAACTGTGAGAAAAGTGAGTGAAAACTAAACAAAACTGGTAAAACTATAAAAAAAACCACCCTAAGCATGTTTTGTGCACTAGTTCACCTAGCACAACTTTAGAGGTGTGCTATAATTTTTCTCTTTTTGTAATATGCACATTTTGGCACATAGCACACTTGCATAAGGTGCACAAGGTGTGCATGTGTGCAACTACACACATAGTGTGTGTTGGTATTTTTCTTGAGGGGATTGGACATATTTATTTGTCTTCATGTACACATGCATATCTTTCAATGGTGTACACATGCACAAGTGTGTACCTCCAAGAGGGATTTTACCTTAGGTTGGAGGAACGAGGTTGTGGACTAGTGGACCTACCGAGATCACAAGGGTGTGGAGTTGTGCTAAAGAGTTGGAGGTGAGAGACAATGAATAGAAGGGGATCCTAGGTGATTAAATATGCCCCTAAGGATGTTCCTTATTCTGCACCTCCACAAGTGCACAACTTTAAGGGTGCATCCGTAGAAATAGGTTAAGTGTTCATTAATGCACTTAGTGCACATACGCATGTGCACACTTTATGCACTAAAAGGTGGAAATTTAAGAATTTTCTCCCCATTTGACTACCCGGCCCTACCTAATTAGACATCAATGTTTGAACTAAAACTAGAGGAGGGTCCTAAATGATCAAGATACTAGACTAGGTGCCTTGTAGAAGATTTTAAGTCTAGGGGGTCAACATTTTGTAACACAAAATGGGGTGTGCATTGTTGGGCCACAAAAAATAGCCCCAAAAAATAGGATGAAATGACAAAGGAAATTCTTCATCAAAAAGCATTCTTATAACATGTGTCAAGAGACAAGTGGTCTTGAAATATTTCAAGTATCTTTAAAGTCATTTGGAAGTTGGAACTTCAGAATCATGAAACTTAAGAATCTTAAATCTTCAAGCTTGGTATGTTCTTAGTGTTCCAATTTCATTTGATGTCTCAAGGTGTAGTCTATCATGAGTATCTAGAAACTTGTAGAAAATATGTGTTCCACATGTTTAGGTATTGAAAATCCTTGTAAACCTATTTATCCATCACCATCTAACTAGATGAGAGAATCTATTCTAAGGGCTCTTGGCGAGTTTACAATTCCTTCCTTTTGGGTTTTTTGGTAATTTTATTTAACTTTATTTGTGGAGCTTTCATGTTTCCACTTGATTCTTCCTTGAATCCTTTTAATTGATTGTATAGAATAGGATAGTTGTTTTAGAGTGCATATCCCTATATTTGAATACCTTTTGCAACTGTCTAGAATCTTTATATGTAACACCTTTGTGATTCTCTTTTCATTTATTTTATACCCTAACCATGCTAAGACTATGTGGCCAAGGCATTGGTGTTTCTTTCTAGATATGTTCTTAAGTTTGATAACTCTTGCATTCCTCTTTTGATAAACTTTTAGGAAACTCTCACACCAAATAGTGATCTTAGTAGTTCTTTGAAGAAACCCTTTATCTGAATTGACAAAATTTGAATTATCCCTTGCTATTGTCAATCTAGATTTGAAAATCACCTAGATAATAAATTATTTAAAATTGTAAAGTAATGAGAGCTACAGTCTGGGATTCTAATTTTAAGACTAGATGTCCTCTAAAACTACAAGAAACACATATTTAGTTGGTATAAGAAACAAAATCAGCTATATACTTTGACATAGAAGTACCTCTAACCTCAAGTCAAAACCAAATGGAGTGTTCTTGATTGCACCTAACCCCTAGACTGACAAGAAAATACTAACACTACTCTTAAAAGAATACACATGACTAAATCAAAACTCATCTTAAAATAATTCAATCTCAATTTATAATGGAAACCAACTTGTCAGCATTAGTCTGGACATGGTGCAATGGGTGCAAATTGCCCTATATTATTTGCACTCCCCTCTCCTCAAAAATGTCACACCATTGCTAACATTCTTCCAAAAATAAATCCATTCATAGCCCTATCTGTTTCCTTCCAAGTATAGCTCCAAAAGAAATCTCAAGAATATCTAGGCCAATGGGTCATCCCACTCTGTTCAGGTAGCCTCTTAATAGCTCATTTTGCTTTCACAACATTATCAACTCTAATTCCTCCTACTCCATGTGTTTGAACACTTTCTTGAGGCTTGTAGTGATCAACACTTCAGCTATATCCACCATGGGCTTTCACAATATAACCTCCTTCATTTGGTAATCCTTAGGAGTCAATTCTTTGGGTTCGGCATGAGGAGGAGGAATGTTGATATGTGATAGAAGATCATGATCTTGATTCTTCATGATGAAGGAAAGTTTTCTAGCATCACACTTAGGTAGCTCAAGCTTCTTTATTTCTTTTATCAATTCCTTCATCTCTTACTCTTCTATTAGTTTCATCTACTTTTTTTGTCAAAACATGGCCTCTTTCTTTAGTCACAATGGTGTGGTCTGAATTGGTGACATATATTTGGCTAAAGAAGGTGGTTCTAAAGTAGGCTTCTTTCCCTTATTACTCCTTTCCAGAATCTTCTCTTGTTGAGGAAGATCTTTAGAAGGTGTTTATGTTCTTTGTTGGGATAAGGATCTGACCTCTATATCTAGGGGAACTTGTGGAGTTTCTTCAGCTATCTATCCTTCCTTAGATACTTCATTGGCATAAAACTTTTAATACTCTCCATCCTCTGTGTTCTGACTCTTTGCTTCTACCTAGGTTGTTTGAGGAGGTGGATCTAATGACCCTTTATTCATTATAGTGGCTATATCCTAAACTAATGGTAGAGGAATTCCTAGGGATCCTTGAGGAAAAAGAGGCTATTGATTCCAATCATCTCCTAAGGGTTCTATTACTAAAATTTTGAACACTTTTGAAATTTTAGTATGAAGGCAAAAATGCATGTGTTATTCATTGTGTGCCCAAAGAATATAAATGTCCTTGTATTCTTTATTTTCAAAAATACAACTGATATCTACATAGAATGAAATGAATATAAAAATGCTGGAAATGAAAATCTCACACAAGTCGTAAGTCTAACTACTACTTCTATACATACTAAAAATAAGAAAAACATAGCATAAGGAAGTAGAGTCAAAGGTAACCAATCATTTCCTTTCAGCCTTTTACTGGTTATGTGTTCCTTGTCTCTGCTCCTAGTCAACCTCTCGATTTGATAGCTCTGTGATGTTAGTTCTCCTGCATGGGAAAGATGGGGTTAGATTTTGAAAGATCTAAGCAATGACTAGTTATTACTAACTATATACTTGCACATGTCATATTCTTCTTATTTTGAATACATACAAAAATAGTAGAAGTGCTTTAATGCAACAGCCAAAAAATATAGTGTTAAAGGGACATATTAACTCTAGTATGAAACCTTTCATTATAATTATAATTAAATGCAGATCACAAAAAGAGTAGTTTTATGAGTGTCACGAGCCTATGCTCGAACCTTATGAAATAATCATCATTATCACTGCTGTAACTCACAATGTATTCAAAAGGGAACAAGAAGAGAACCCACTTTGATATTGGTGCCTAATCTTAGTGTTGAAGAATATGTTATCCTAGCTAATAATGAAATTAAAAAAGAGCTTTCAGTTCTATCACACAATTCAAGCAATGATGTGGTATTTGTTATAGATGTAATAAAGGAGGTATTACTAAAAGCTCTCTATGATATAAATATTGCATTTACAAATGAAGCTTTTAAAAGACTTGAGTTTTGACTCAACATCAACATATATCTCTACATTAATTTTTACAACATCTGCAATTATAACTTGGAAGAAGAAGTTGTTTTAAACTAGTAATGTGGGTTCTTAGTAGTGATAGAACAGGAGCAGCGAAGGCATTCTTGGAGTATGGAGCAAATTCAATGCAAAGACAAACATTATTTCATTGTATTGTTATAAGTAGTTCCTGTTGGTTCATTTTATTGTGTTGAATTTCTTGCGAAGAGAAAGATGCAATAGAAAATTCTGATGCCATACAAGAGCATTTTAGTAAAGTTAGCATGTGATGCTCAAAGAAATGATGACAAGGGGCTTAATCAGTTACAACATCTCTAGGGATTAGCATGATTATTATGGAGCAAATTCTAATAGAGAAAGAGAGCATAAAGAGGCAATAAGAGATAGACAATGAAATGTACTTGGCTCATAAAAAGAGTCTTACAGTTTCAAACTATTATAGGGTATGAAAATAGAAAAGATCCAACAAATATTCATGATAGCAGCACATCAATGAAACAAATACCCATGGCTAGAAATGACAAATACAAAGCTCAAGTTTAACAATGGCAGCTTTAGACCAACAAGCTCAACAATGGAGTTTTCAAAGCTAGAACAACAATGCATTTCATGTGCCATAAAATGATTAGCAAAATAGTTATTTCAAAGCATGCAAAAAAAATGTAAGACTAGAATGTATATGTGTATGTGCAGCAAAACCCTTATGGCCGGCTTCAATAATGTCTATTCAACAATGGAAACTGTCAAATACTCTCAAAGATTACATGATTGTTCACACCCAGAATTAGAAACTTGGTCATAATAGCAAACCCTTGGAAAAGAATGCATTATAGATGCTCCAGAGAAAACAATATCTAGTCATCATGCTAACTCTTCCTCTTATAATTCTAATATTGAACATCATAATCATAAAACCTTGTCATTAGAAATAGTTTCTACAAATAAAGAAGATGCTACTGCTGTCAATCTTGACAAAAGGAAGTAAAAATGGACATTGATTCTATACAATTACCAAGGTCGAATGATTGTCCACTGGAATCTAAAGAGAAATTTTAGAATATTGTTGCATAAAATAGTAAAACTTTGAAAGATGAGATACACTATAAAAACCCCATTTTGGTTTTAAAACCTCTATGTTAAAATTATAAAATTGGAGTGTATGTGTTTCATGATGAAAATAGCAAACCCTTGTAGGCTCGAAAGGTTCTCATTTAGCAAAGAGTAAAACAAGAAACCTGTCAAGCAATTCAAAACTCATGCTTTCAACATATATTTAGAAAATCACAACAAGCAGAGTAGAAGACCCAAAATGGTGACTTAGAACCCTACAAATCCAAGAAAAAAGCATACCTTCCAAGTTCTGTAATGGTGGTCATGATCAGAGGACCCAGCAATCTAAATGCAGAGAAAGGGATGGAAAAAATGCACAGGAAGGCTCTATTTTTTCCTCACAAAACCTGCATTTTCCCTCGTGGTGGCAAGAGCTCATATTTTGCATTTTGCAAAGTAAAATGAAAGACATTTGATGAGGTTTATGGTATTCAAGATGCCTCTAGAACTTTCTCTTTCCCATCGATTTTTGTGGGATATTTTCATTCTTCTCCAACTATTCTATTTCATGTCGTGAGCCTTCTCATTTTTGCTTGGCTTTAATCATAATTTTGCAAAAAATATCTTTCACTAACTTTATTTTATAGGTAAGATGAATATTTAAAATATGCATTATAGTATTAGGAGTGTGATTTTAATATATCAATGTTAACAATATTATTGAGTGATTTATGAGTTAAATCATTTAAGTAAAATCATTAACAACGTTAATCCAATTGATATATCAAAACAATACTCATAATACTATAATAAATATTTTTTATTTTTACCAAATTAATAATATTTATTATAAACCTTATAATTTATAATTCAATAAATATCAACTAGATTAATAATGTTAAGTGATTTAATGTATCATTTAATAACATTATTAATACAATTAATACTTATCAAAATATAAATTATAAATATTATAATAAGTATTTTTAATTTAAATATTTAAAAATTTATGATTTATTTATCTAATTGATATTAATCAATATTGACTCGATAACTCAATCACAAAATATTTAGTATTAATGGTAAGAATAAGATATCTATTGTACTTTTAAAATAAAATTAGAAGTCTTAAGATATTTTTGCAAAGTTATAACATGAGTCATATGTTGATGAGACTTGGAGGCCAGGGAGTTATTGTATTTTGGAGACTTTTGAGAGTTTGCTTAGAGATATAACTACATTTATGAGGGGTAGTTATGATGATATTATGTGACCATGCCTTTTGGGTTATTTTGTACACCTTTTTGAAGTCTTTTCAAAGACTTAAGTTTGGCCTCAAGGGCTTAATACGACCCATCATTTATGGCTTTCAAAATGCAGCTGGATGGACAGTGCATAAGTATGAGTTGAAGGCTCATTTTGAGGAGGTTCTTCTTCTTCTTTGCCTTGTTGTTTTGTAAGTTTTTTCAGACTTCTTGACAAGAGCAAAGATCTTTTTGTAACTCACTACTTAGAGAAATATACAGATTTACAGCACTATGGGACAGGAACTTCAGTTATGCTTTTCTCTTTCTCTGTGTTTGTGTGTCATAACGATACCTTCTATAGGATTGTTTCAAGTCTTTTGCAGGTTGAAAGTTGTGTTATTGAGCAGTTTTGAATTGTGAGTAATTTATTCTCCTTTTAAAGACTGTTATTTTACCCTTCTTATCAGTTATTGATGCAAGGATTCTGATTATTGAGTTGTGCAAAGGAGCTTCCTAATTACTATTTCATTATGTGATGATTATCTATTAGGTTTTAAAGATTCTTTTTTTGGTGCATCACCTTTAGGATTTAGATTTTTATTTTCTGTTATCCTTCTTCCCTTTTCCTTCATAAAAAAGGGTCAGTTTTAGGTAGTATAGAGTGATTTACCAAATAGGAAGTCGGCCTAGAATCTGAAGATTCATTCCAACCATAGTTTACCCACAACCTTGGAATGTTTCCATGTTTCTCCAAAAGGTTAAGTTTTCTACAAACTTAACAGGGTGCAATTTTTGTAGATAACAGTTTTGGCATGCCTAGTGGGACAATTTTATTGACTAAAATCTTTTAGAATTGGTCTTTACAAATAGTTTTAATGATATTTTTGCTGATTATGATATGCTGTTAGTAAACAACAAACCTGTTTAGAGGTTATTTTGCTACATATCTAGCAACTTAGTCTCATGGTTATGAAGAGTAGTGTTGTATGAGAAGCATTTAGACTAGAAGCTCAAAGTCTTTTGAGTATTTAGAGCTTTCTTCACCAAAAAGAAGAGGGAGAACACTTCCAAGAACTCCTTCTTCATAGAGAAATCAGTCTACACCACCTGGTATAGGAGAAAGACTATTGCTATCCTATAGAAGGAGAAGGAAGTTTTCAAACAAAGAGGTTAGAAGGCATTTAGCCTCACCATCTTTCAAGACAGGGTCTCTATCTTTATTTTCTACATCATCTACAGCAACACAAAATATTACACATTTAGTAGGTGTTGTTGGAACAGTTTCAAATCAGCAAGTACCTATACCACCAACAATAATGGTGAGGCAGTTTGCTTTTGTGCCTTTTAATCAAGGCAGCCCCTTAAATCTTGCTCAACATAACAATATTCCCCTTGCAACACTAAAAAATTTACTAGAATATACAGGGGAAGGGCAAACCATAGCATTAGAGCACATTAGAGATGTGGCAACCCTATGTTATGCCCATCATATCACAATAGATAATGTAGCAGTAAAATTTCTAGCAACCTCTTTGAGGGGGAAGGCACTTCAATGGTTCATAGGACTAAACGTAGGTTCTATCACCACATGGGATGACTTAGGAGACAGTTTGAGAAAATATTTTGAAGACAAGTCAGACTGTTTGTCCTTGGTGGAGCAATTAACTATTATCAAAAGGGCCCCTCAAGAACAAATGACTGATTTCAATATGCGGTTTCAAAGGACTTGGAATAGTATTCTGATTCAAGTCAGACCTTTAGCTGAACATGCCTTTTTATACTATTTAAAGAGCCTAAATAGTGATATATCAGTCTTAATCTAGTGTATGGGAGGAATCTCACTACCACAGTCATATGGCTTAGTTGTGAGGGCAAAGAATTGCCTAATCCAAGCTAGAAAAATAGGACCAAGGCCTCCAATGCCTATATTTCTTGATATTCAGTTGAATATGCCACTTATCATTCCTTCTTTTGCAACATTACCTACTATTCCAACATTAAAAATTGCTGCAATGAGTGATTCAACTATTGCAAAGCCATCCCAAGAGTTACAAGATATTAAAAGCAGTCAGCAAAAGATGGAAAATATCTTGCAGACTATAGGAAATGAGTTGGTAAGCATTAAGAAGCAACAATACCAAGGACAACCCCCTTACTAATAGCAGAATCAAAGTGGGAATCCATATTACCAACAGTAGATAGGAGAATAGTAGCAATAGAATCAAGGTGTGAGGCCACCTTATCAGAATAATTATCAAGGAAATAGACAAAATGTGAACCCAAGGCCATTTCAAACATATGCACCAATGCCTTTGAATGCTATCAAAGACATAGTACCAGCCCAAAATAATTTATCTGTTGAGTATGAATGGTGTTATCCATGTAATCAACTGCATAATCAGGCAACATGCTCTAATGCGGTCATCAACCAAGCATTGATGGTCCAAAATATTGCATGTACACAACCAAAAGTAGCTGGGGATACAACAGAACAACAATATGATCCAATTCTACTGATACTGCTTTTATAAATTGGCAAAGAGAGGAATTTTGTGGGTTGAATGGTGATGCACCAATTGCAACTTATACCAGAGCAAAGAAAAGAGCTTTGGAAGCAGAGCAAGTTGCAAATAAAGGTAAAGAACCTAGAATCAATGAGGCACCATTCAGCCAAGTACATGTGTCACAAAGAAATCCTATCATCCCAACTAAAGAGAAACCCTAGCCACAATTAAATCAAGCTAATGTCAAGGTGCATCCCAAGATACTTCCACCTATGCCTTACAACATAGAAGACAACATGAAAAAAGTTAATGTCACAATGTCTATGTGGAATTCATTAGCCATCCCAAGGCAAACCGATTTGCTAAAGAAGGCCTTGACTGAAGAGAAGAATTCTATGCAAATGGCTGATGAGAACCCCAAGGTGGTTTTGAAAAATGTTGTTCTGGAGGTTGCTTCTCAAGACAATAATAAATATCAAGGTAAGAACGTGAAACCACCTCCTTTTTATGTATCTTTGACCATTAGAGATAAGTTAGTGCATAATTGTATGGTAGATAGTGAAGCTACCAGTTCTGTAATGCCCAAGAAGATTGTTGATCAGCTGGGTTTGGTTTATCAGCCTTTAGAGAAGGGTGTAGTGCAGTTGGATGGATCTATTGTTAACACTTTAGGGGTTGTTAAGGACACCAATTTGACACTCCATGCATGCCCTAATTTCTCCATCCCCCAAGATATCTTTATAATTGATCTTCCTCCATATTTTTCCCTTTGTTTATCAAGAGAATTTATGAAAAAAATAGGATGATACCTTTCCTCAAATTGGTCCCACATGTTGTTTAGAACCTGTTATGGGACCAAAGTGACCATCAAATTAGAGGGACTTGCAAGGAACCACATTAAGCCATATATACCCAACATGATCAAAGAAAATTGTGTTGCATTTGATCCAAATGAAAATTCTACTATCTCAGAAGCAAGTACCCAAGTAGAAAACATTCTTGATATTCTCCTTGATGAGTGGGCAATAAAAAATGCCTTAGGAAATCAAAGCAACACTATTTTGGAGGTTAGTTTAGGAAATTATTTATTCCAGGAGGCTGGTTCAGTTATACCAAACCTTATTAAAAGTTCAAATGAATTTAATGGTGAGAAGGAAAAGGTTTGGGAGTTGTACTTTGATGGCTCTAGAAGCAAGAATGGTTCAAGCGGAGGGGCAATGTTAGTATCTCCTCAAGGAGATAAGTACTATGCATCTTTTCGATTCAATTTTGCATGTACTAATAACATAGCTGAATATGAGGGTTTGATTCAAGGTCTAGAATGGGCTAGAGTGAGAGGTGTTAAATGCTTGAAAGTATTTGCAGATAGTGAATTAATTGTCAATCAAGTTAGGGGGCTACATTTGACTAAAAATGACACATTGAAGAACTACAAGCATAGAGTTTGGGACAAAATTGAAAATTTTGATGCTTTTAATCTTATTGTTGTCCCTAGAAAACTAAACCAGCATGTTGATAGGTTGGCTATTGTAGGAGTACAATTTGATATCGCTAGAAATATTATTAAAGAACATGTACAACAACATATCAAAATTGTGGTCAGACCTTCTATACTTGATAATGATGTTAACTGGCAAGTGTTTGACAGTGATGAGCAGATTCCAAATTTCTTAATTGAAGAAGATGTGTTTTCAACATCCAACTAGTAGAAGCTAGAGCAAAAATATGGCGATAAGATCATACAACTAAAGTCTAATAAGCTGCCTAAGGGATTGGTTACCCTTGAATCTATTTTTAATGTTGACGATCAAGCCAGAAAGAACAAAACAAGCTTGTTGGTCCAACAGGACCATTGTGAAGACCTTGAAATTGCAAAAGGAAAAAACTTAAAATTTAGAAAGATAATTTCTGCAGAAGAGAAATAGTCTTATGTTTAGCTTTTTCAAGAATTTAATGATATTTTTGCATGGGAGTATGTAGATCTTAAGGGTTTTGATCCACAACTTTCCCAACACACCATTGATTTAGAGCCAAACTCCAAGCCTATATAAGGTAGATGCAAAGACCAATCAACCCAAAACTTGAACCTTTAATGCAAAAGGAATTTTTCAAGCTTATTAAGAGTGGTATAATCTTTCCTATCAAACATACTAGTTGGGTATCAAACCTCGTTCCCGTTAGAAAAAAAGAATGGGGAACTAAGGTTGTGTGTTGATTTCAGAGACTTCAACAGAGCATCATTGAAGGACCATCACCCTTTACCATCCATGGGGAAAATACTCCAATGTGTCTTTGGTTCAAAGCATTTTCCCCTCCTTGATGGCTATTTGGGATATAACCAAGTTTTGGTTAAAGAAGAAGATCAGTTTAAGACTGCATTTACTACAAAGTGGGGTACAATGGCATATAGAAGGATGCCTTTTGGTTTGTCCAATGTAGGAGAAACATTCTAAAAGGCTATGGACATAGTGTTTCATAATTTGATGTACAAATTCATGCTGGTTTATCTTGATGATATCACAGTTTATTCAAAAAATGCTACAGATCACATTGGTCATCTTACATAATTTTTTTAGAGATGTAGAGAGTTTGGTATATCTATTAATCCTAAGAAATGTGTATTTTCTATACATGAAGATAAGTTATTGGGCTATGTGGTGTCTAAGCAAGGTATAACAGTAGACCTAGAATGAGTCGCAGCTATCTTAGAGCTTCCCTTACCTCATCATAAGAAGGCGCTGCAAATTTTCATAGGAAGAATAAATTTTGTTAGACATTTCCTACCTGATATAGCTACCCTTTTAAAGCCATTAATAGAAATGTTGAAGAAGAATGTAATTTTAAGCTAAACTAAGGAAGGAAAGAGCTGTTTTTAGGAGATCAAAGAGGCCTTAGCATTAGCCCCAACATTGGTAAATCCTAACTTTGAAAAGGATTTCATTTTATATTCTTATGGCATTTATGATGTCATTTTTGCAATTTTAGTTCAACAAAATGGTGAAAGCTTTGAATAGCCTATTGCCTTCTTTGGTAAAGGCCTTGAGGACCACAAGAAAAGATACAGCTTTGTTGAGAAGCATGTATTGGCTATTGTAAAAGGCTTGAAGAAATTCAAGCATATGTTGTCTCATAACAAGGTACATATTATGGTAGCCCATCCTAGCATCAAAGAATTCCTACTAAGTAAAGATTTAAATGAGAAGAGGGTCAGGGATTACTAAAGTGATGGAATACGACATGGATATCTAGAGTACTAAGTTGGTTAGGGAGAAGGGTCTTTATGAGTAGATTGCTGATATACTTGTTACAAAAGATGAGGAGATAGCAGAAACAACTCTAGTTATCCATGGAACAACAGAAAATGACCAACCAACAAGCTGGTTAAAAGAAATCACTCACTTTCTTCAAATCGGAGACTATCCCCCTAATCTCGACAAGGCCAAGAGAAGGTATTTTAGATTGCAATATGTTCCTTATGTATTAATTAATGATATTTTGTTTAGGAAGGATCACAATGGTATGCTGTTAAGATGTGTGGATAATGATCAATTTGACAAAATCTTGTTTGAGTTCCACGATAGACCTTCAGGAGGTCACTATTCACCTAGAACAATAGCATTTAAAGTTATGAGGGTTGGCTATTATTGGCCAAGTTTGTTTAAAGATGCCCATGCTTGGGTAAAAAAATGTGTCAAATGTGCCATGTTCGCTGGAAAAGAAAAACTGCCAGCTTTACCATTACAACCCATTCAGGTATAGCAAACCTTTATGAAGTGGGGAATAGATTTTATCGAGGCAATTAATCCACCCTCAAGTGCAGGGCACAAGTGGGTCCTAGCTGCAATAGATTATTTTACCTTCTGGATGGAGGCAATAGCCTTGAAGGAGGCTAATGAATTAGTTGTCCTTGCTTTTTATGAAGATATTATTTGCAGATTTGGGGTACCTGATTATATTATATTAGATAATTCACTTGCATTTATAGGGTTGAAAGTAAGTAATTGGGCAGTAAAAAATGGTGTTTACCTTAACACTTCTTCCAATTACTATCCTCAAGGGAATGGATTGGTAGAATCAACAAATAAAAATCTAATAAGGATCATTAAAAGAAACTTGCAAGACAATCAGCGTGACTGGCATTCAATTGGAGAGAGGCACGACTACCAATATCTACCCAGCTTCCAGCATTAGACCTTGCTAGCCAACTGGTCCTATTTGAACCAAGTGATCCTATGACAATAAGATATGCTCAACTTTTGGAGTTGGAAGAAATCAGAAACAAAGTGATGCAAACTATGGAGTACAAACAATAGAAAACTAAGAGGAATATCTTTCATAAAAAGGCAAAGTCAAGACTTTTCAAGGTTGGAGATCTAGTACTCAAGTGGGATGAGCTTAAGAGTAAGCCAGGTAAGCATTCCAAGTTTGATGCTTTCTGGACTGGTCCATTCATCATCATAGAGTGTAAATAACACAATGCATTTTAGCTTTCAACGATGAATGGAGATGTTTTACCGATCTTGATAAATGGGATTCACCTCAAACCTTTCTTTGAGGTATGATCTATCGATCTCACCTTGTATATAGTAGTTTAGTTGTTTGGTTTTCCCTAAGTTTTTTCCCAGCACATGCTTGCTTTAGTTTTGAGTGTTTCCTTTTTTCAATAAAGAGTTTCCAAGTTGTCGCACAGCTAGGCAAAGCAGAATAACATTGCATGCATGCAGATACCATAACCACATACCCATGCCTACATACATGCACATGCAATAGTACCCTCAAATCTAATAGTCATTAGGTAGTCCTTGTTCAAGTCCAAATGCACACATCTAAACATGGATAGCTAGCTATAACACCTACATGCACCCAACACCGCTCTAATTTTCCTATCTGTGTCATGTTTTGTGATTCAGCTATATGAGAATACACAATAATTCCTTTCAACTTAGTATCACAAGCATAACTCATAATAATGAAGAATTTCTTTCTCACCACTGCAAGCAATACCAATAACGCTGACCTGAAAACAATAATCACTTATTCTCATATACCCGAATTGACTCTATTGCCCAATGGATAGATCAGTTAAGCTACTATTTTTAATGTCTAGCAGGTAGAAATATAGCAGATGTCACCGAAATTGTTACTTAAATTTTGCACACTTTTGAAATTTTAGTATGAAGGCAAAAATGCATAGGTGTTATTCATTGTGTGCCCAAAGAATATAAATGTCCTTGTATTCTTTATTTTCAAAAATACAACTGATATTTACATAGAATGAAATGAATATAAAAATGTTGGAAATGAAAATCTTACACAAGTTGTGAGTCTAACTACTGCTTCTATACATATTGAAAATAAGAAAAAATATAGCATAAGGAAGTAGAGTCAGAGGTAACCAATCATTGCCTTTTAGCCTTTGACTAGTTATGTGTTCATTGTCGCTGCTCCTGGTCCAGCTCTCAATCTGATAGCTTCATGATGTTCATTCTCCTACATGGGAAAGATGGGGTTAGATCTTAAAAGATCTAAGTAATGACTGGTTATTACTAACTATATACTTGCACATGTCATATTCTTCTTATTTTGAATACATACAAAAATAGCAGAAGTTCTTTGATGCAGAAGCAACAAAATATAGTGTTAAAGGGACATATTAACTCTCATATGAAACCTTTCATTATAATCAATATTAAATGTAGATCACCAAAAGAGTAGTTCTATTAGTGTCACAAGCCCATGCTTGAACCTTATGAAACAATCATCATTATCACCGTTGTAACTCACAATGTATTCAAAAGGGAACAAGAAGAGAACCCACTTTGATATTGGTGCCTGATTGTAGTGTTGAAGAATATGTTATCCCAGATAATAATGAAATAAACAAAGAGCTTTCAGTTCTATCACACAATTCAAGCAATGATGTGGTATTTGTTGCAGATGTACTAAAGGAGGTATTACTAAAAGCTCTCTATGATATAAATATTGCATTTAAAAATGAAGCTTTTAGAAGACTTGAGTTTTGACTCAACATCAACAGATATCTCTACATTAATTTTTACAACATCTGCAATTATAACTTGGAAGGAGAAGGTGTTTTAAACCAGTAATGTGGGCTATAAGTAGTGATAGAACAAAAGCAACGAAGGCATTTTTGGATTATGGAGAAAATTTAATGCAAAGAAAAACATTATGTCATTGTATTATTATAAGTAGTTGATGTTGGTTCATTTTATTGTGTTCAAATTCTTGTGAAGAGAAAGATGCAATAGAAAAGTTTGATGTCGTATGAGAGCATTTTAGCAGAATTAACACGTGATGCTAAAAGAAATGATGACAAGGGGCTTAATCAGTTACAACATCTCCAGGGATTAGCATGATTATTATGGAGCAAATGCTAACAAAGAAAGAGAGCATAAAGAAGCAACAAGAGATAGACAATGAAATGTACTTGGCTCATAAAAAGAGTCTTGCAATTTCAAACTATTACAGGGTATGAAAATAGAAAATATCTAGCAAATATTCATGACAATAGCAAATCAATGAAACAAATACCCATGGCTGGAAATGACAAATTTGAAGCTCAAGTTTAACAATGGTAGCTTTAGACTAGCAAGCTCAACAATGGAGTTTTCAAAGCTAGAACAACAATGTATTTCATGTGCCATAAAATGATTAGCAAAATAGTTATTTCAAAGCTTTCAAGATGTAAGACTGGAATGTATATGTGTATGTGCAGCAAAACCCTTACAACCAGCTTCAATGATGTCTATTCAACAGTGGAAATTTGTAAATACTCTCAAAGGTTACATGATTATTCACACCCAAAATAAAAAACCTGGTCATAATAGCAAACCCTTGGAAAAGAATGCATTGTAGATGCTACAGAGAAAACAATATCTAGTCATCATGCTAACTCTTCCTTTTCTGATTCTAATATTGAACATCATAATCATAAAAACTTGTCATTAGAAATAGTTTCTGCAAATAAAGAAGATGTTTCTACTGTCAATCTTGACAAAAGGAAGTAAAAATGGACATTGATTCTATACAATTACAAAGGTCAAATGATTGTCCACTGGAATCTAAAGACAAATTTTAGAATATTGTAGCATAAAATAGTTAAACTTTGAAAGATGAGATACACTGCAAAAACCTCATTTTGGTTTAAAAACCTCTATGTTAAAATGATAAAACTGGAGTGTATATGTTTCATGATGAAAATAGCAAACCCTTGTAGGCTCGAATGGTTCTCATTCAACAAAGAGTAAAACAAGAAACCCGTCAAGCAATTCAAAACTCCTGCTTTTAGCATATATTTAGAAAATCGTAACAAGCAGAGTAAAAGACCCAAAATGGTGACTCAGAACCCTGCAAATCCAAGCAAAAAGCATACCTTCCATGTTCTATAATACCAGCCATGGTCAGAGGACCCAACAATCCAAATGTAGAGAAAGGGATGGAAAAAATGCACAGGAAGGCTCTGTTTGTTCCTCACAAAACCAGCATTTTCCCCCATGGTGTCAAGAGCTCATCTTTCACATTTTTCAAAGTAAAATGAAAGACATTTGATGAGGTTTAGGGTATTCAAGATGCCTCTAGAACTTTCTCTTTCCCATTGATTTTTGTGGGATATTTTCATTCTTCTCCAAGTGTTCTATTTCATGCTGTGAGCCTTCTCATTTTTGCTTGGCTTTAATCATAATTTTGCAAAAAATATCTTTCTCTAACTTTATTTTAAATGTAAGATGAATATTAAAAATATGCATTATAGTATTAGGAGTGTGATTTTAATATATCAATGTTAACATATTATTGAGTGATTTATGAGTTAAATTATTTAAGTAAAATTATTAATAGTGTTAATCCAATTGATATATCAAAAAAATACTCATAATACTATAATAAATATTTTTTATTTTTTATTTTTATTTTTACCAAATTAATAATATTTATTATAAACCTCATAATTTATAATTCAATAAATATCAACTTGATTAATAATGTTAAGTGATTTAACGTATTATTTAATAACATTATTAATATAATTAATACTTATCAAAATATTAATTATAAATATTATAATAAGTATTATTAATTTAAATATTAAAAATTTTATGATTTATTTATCTAATTGATATTAATCAATATTGACTAGATAATTAAATCACAAAATATTTAGTATTAATGGTAAGAATCAGATATTTATTTTACTTTTAAAATAAAATTAGAAGTCTTAAGATATTTTTGCAAAGTTATAACATGAGTCATATATTGATGAGACTTGGAGGCCAAGGAGTTATTGCATTTTGGAGACTTTTGAGAGTTTGCTTGGAGATATAACTGCATTTATGAGGGGCAATTATGATGATATTATCAGACCATGCCTTTTGGGCTATTTTGTACACCCTTTTGAAGTCTTTTCAAAGACTCAAGTTTGGCCTCAAGGGCTTAATCCGAGCCAACATTTATGGCTTTCAAAATGTAGTTGGATGGATAGTGCATAAGTATGAGTTGAAGGCTCATTTTGAGGAGGTTCTTCTTCTTCTTTGCCTTGTTGTTTTGTAAGTTTTTTCAAACTTCTTGACAGGAGCAGAGATCTTTTTGTAACCCATTATTTAGAGAAATATACAAATTTGCAGCACTATAGGATAGGAACTTCAGCTGTGCTTTTCTCTTTTTCTATGTTTGTGTGTCATATCGATACCTTCTACAGGATTGTTTCAAGTCTTTTGTAGGTTGAAAGTTGTGTTATTGAATAGTTTTGAATTGTGAGTAATTTATTCTCCTTTTAAAGACTATTATTTTGCTCTTCTTATCATTTATTGATGCAAGGATTCTAATTATTGAGTTGTACAAAGGAGCTTCCTTATTACTATTTCATTATGTGTTGATTATCTGTTAGGTCTTAAAGATACCTTTTTTGGTTCATCACCTTTAGGATTTAGATTTTTCTTTTCCGTTATCCTTCTTCCCTTTTCCTCCATAAAAAAGGATCAGTTTCAGGCAGTATAGAGTGATTTACCAGATAGGAAGCCAGCCTAGAATTCAGAGATTCATTCCAGCCATAGTTTACCCACAATCTTGGAACGTTTCCATGTTTCTCCAAAAGGTTAAGTTTTCTGCAAACTTAATAGGGTGCAATTTTGGTAGATAACAGGTTCATTTGTTAGAGTATCCCTTATCTTTTCTCCTACCATATCAATGCCCATTGGCATGAAATAAAAATTTGAGAGGTCAAAAATATTAGCTCCTTCACCTTCCATCTCAATTATCTACTTATGTTTTACATCTTTTGAATTTTCAACCTAGATACACTCCTTAGGGGTAGATGGAGGTGTTTGAGTTGAGATTCTCCTTTCCTCCTCATTTGTCACCTTTTTTTAGGGAGTTCTCTTAATCAAGGGGACAATTTCAATTTTTCCCCTTGTTCCTCATCCTCTTCTTTAGGAATTTTTTTTGGCACCTATGGTGAGGGAGTGTTCTTCTTATTAATTTCCTCCTCTTGAAACATACCACCATTATTTTTGTCTAGGCTCTCTTAAGCACAAATGGGGAGGCTTTTTCCTCTGAGGTTCTTGGTGGTGAAACTCCATTCTCTTCTGGAGGTTTGACCCCTTTTTGTTCTAAGTGTTGCTCTTATGGCTTCTCTAGGGATTGTTGTTGCTTAGCTTACTCTTGCTCTTGTTTTGGCTAAGCTTGTTGGGCTTATGCTGCTTGGGCCTTAGCCACTTACTTCCTTACCCTTGGGGCTGCACTTTTCCTCTTACCCTTTCCTTTTTTAGCCTCAAAATACTCAACCTCCCACTCATGTTGATGTACCATTTCTAGTCTCACTAGTGATTTAGCATGGTAGGTTGGTGTAGTGACCTTGGTATCTTTTCCTTTTTGGGGCCTAGCTATAGCCTAGAGAGGTATGCCCTAAAGAACTAGATCTATCTGGAATGGTTTCCTAATCCATTTTGTCACTAGTTCTACTATATGTCTTCCCAAATGATCAATGTCATCATTCTTTTCATGTCCTATTTCAGCATTTATAATGGGCCTATGATATATTTTACCCCTTTTATATAAGGGATCGATTATTTCTAGCCCATCCTTGTCCCAAGCCTTCAAGGGTATCTCCATGTTAAGAACTTTTCTTTCCATACATAGAATTATTCTACAATACCCCCCAATGTGGACATCATAGTCATCTAATGCATTCATCCAATGGTACTCAAGGGTTTCCTTGTGAACAAACTTCTTCCTGACTAGATTTTGAACCATCCCAATGTTATCAAAATATGGGAGTGGAACTTGAAAATGTCCCAAGGGATACTGATCCTACTCTAAGTTAGAGGTAGTAATGTCTTGTTTCTGCTTTACCCTGAATGCTCCAATGGTGATTGGCCAAACCCATGTTTTCTTGTGTTGTTTCCTCACTTTGTCATATGTAGAAGTGAGTTAGTGAGCTATCTCCAATAGTATGAGTTGGTCATAAGGGTACCTTGGGAGCTTCTTGGGACGTAGGAGAGTACCAACTACCCAAAGATATGTAAAATTCTAAACTCAACGTAGTAGGCTCCTACTTCATCTATTCTTGTTGTTGCCTCTACTCACATCCGTTCAGAATAATCTCCCTCAATAAACCTGATAATGGCAAAAATAAAGCCATAATTCACTACCCTATATTCCACACTTTGCAATCAGAGCTTATTCTTCACCAGTTATGGATATACCACATAAGGCCAAGCATGTCAGTCTTGCATACTTCCCTTCCTATACAACCTTAGGTAGTCTATGGTTTTGGCTGCTAGTAGATACACCTTATAAGATGTCATGTAGAAATGTTGATCAATCTTGACCGAGATTAGTTGCTTGTCCAAGTTGTCAATTAGAATAGTTGCCCAATTAATAGGCATCTTTATAGTCCTAATGATCTCAATGAAGTGAACCATCCATGTCTTTAGGTGACCTACTATATGGAGGTTGATGGCTCTACTAAGGAGAACAATTAAATACCCAATATCATCCTTCATATACCCCTAGGTCATGTCTACCTTTCTACTCTCTGGCCTAAGTGTGTCTTGTCAATAAAAAATGTAGATTGAACCAATTCTTTGGTCTCTTTCTCATTTTATATGTACCACCTTTATACCCCTTCGTAGGATATTTGAAGGTATTGGTCTTCCCTTGGGAGGTGGAAAAATTTCTCTATGTTCTATGGTTTGAGGTCAAAGACTATCTCTCCTATGACACTCTTTACGACCTTCTCATCTAGTGTGTAATTTTCAGCCAGTGTCATGATTAGTTCATAGGATTGAACTGATGTAGGATGGTTAGTGGCATTCATCAACCCATTCTAGATTGATGTTGATAAAATTGCTGATCTTTCCTTTTGTTTATTGTAGAGTGTTAGGAAAGCATTTTCAATTAATGTAGCTGAGTTCCATGTCCTGGATCTCTACATATGCATCTTAGAATCTAGACTTCTTAGGAGCTCCTTGGTATTTGACTACTACAATTTTAGGTGCAATTTTCACTACCATGGAGGAAGATGATGATGCTGTTATACTTGCACAAAATGGAAAGCATGAGTAATTTGATATCAAAAGACCAAAATAGGACTTAACTAGGACCCAGACTATGGAAAACGTGAGTGAAAACTAAACAAGACTGGTAAAACTATGGAAAAATCTCCTTCATCCTATTTTGCATACTAGTGCACCTTCATAGGTGTGTTGCACTAGAATTTTTCTCTTTAGAAGGTAATATGCACAGTTACACACATAACATACTTGCCCATGTGCACAACTACACACATAGCACATGTTGGTGTTTCTCTTGAGGGGACTAGACTTATCTTTTGTCTCCATGTGTGCAAATGTATACCTCTTAAGGGTGCACACATGTGCAATTGTGCATGTGCACACTTCCAAGAGGGAGTTTACCTTAAGTTGGAGGAACGAGGTTATAGACTAGTAGACCTGCAAAGCTCACAAGGCTGTGGAGGTGTGCTAAAAAGTTGGAGAGGGAGACAATGAAGAGAAGGGGAGCTTGGGGGGTTATATAGACCCCAAGGAGTGTGCCTTTGTGTGCACCTCCAAGGGTGTGGAACTATGCAACTATGCATGTGTGCATCCTCAGAAAGAGGTTAAGTGTGCATTTGTGCACTTAGCACACATGCACATGTGGGAACTTTATGCAATGAAAGGTTAAGAACTTAGCATTTTCTCCCCATTTGACTACTCAACCCTACCTGATTGGGCACCAATGGTTGATCTAGACCCAACAGATGGTCCTGAATGACCAAGGCACTGAACTAGGTGCCTCATAGAGGATTTTAAAACTAAGGGGTCCCTATTTTGTGACACAAAATGGGGCGTGCATTATGTGACTGCACCAAGCACTTGGATATCAACTTTACAGTTTGACATATGCTACAACCACAAAAATATTAGATCTCTAGCATAAGTTGATATTAATGAAAACACAATACAACTTTTGCATGTTGCAAACATTTTTTATATCAATTTCTTAGCCCATCAAAGAGCTAGATGACCTTACAACTTACCAACATAATGTTCAAGAGTTTAAAACATAAATTAGAAATCTAAATTTTTAGAATTAAGGTATAATAAAATCTATATTTTAGAAAATCTAGTAATGGTAGGTCTAAACCCATAAACTTGATAAAATAAAATAGTACAAAATATCAACGATCAAGAGGCAAGAATTCTCTCTAACCCATTGCATCACTTACTTCATTGAATTTATGTAAGAAAATGTAAAGGTTTGATTATTAGAAGATACTAAAAAACTAAAGTCATAAGGTGTGTAGGTAAAAGGATAATAATTATGCAATTTTAGGAAAAAAAAAAAAAAATGAAGCCACCACTTGTAGGTGAGTTGGTTTGTGCCTTGAGGTTACAGGTTTGACTCCCCTTCATAGTGGAGAATGGATTTGGGCCATTTTCCCTTATGGGACTTGTGTGCCATGTAACTACTTCACTAGCCTGGGGTATAGGTGTGGAATTTGCCTCAAAAGTTTTGGAGGATGGCTTTGGGCCAGTTTCCCTTACAGGACTTGTGTGCCATGTATTTTCTCTGCTAGCCCGAGGTGTGCGTGTAGGCTTTGCCTCAAAAGTTTAAGCTGCCACTTGTAGGTGAGTTGGTTTGTGCCTTGAGGTTTACTTTCTTGAGGTTACAAGTTCAACTCCCCTTTGTAGTGGAGAATGGCTTTGGGTCAGTTTCCCTTAGAGGACTTATGTGCCACATACCTGCTCCACTAGCCCAGGGTATAGGTGTGGACTTTGCCTCAAAATTTTAAAGCCACCACTTGTAGGTGAGTTTGTTTGTGCCTTGAGGTTTACTTCCTTCAGGTCACAGGTTACTAAAGTGACAATTTTGCACACACTTAGAGAAGGGAATAAAGTTGTGGATTGTCTCTCTAACCTAGGTTGTGATGGAATTACCAACTTTACATTACAACCTGCAACAATCCTAGAGTAGTACAAAGAACTACAAATGTTGATTACCAATGAGTTAGTGGATTGTTAGTAGTAGTCATAACTTATTATCCCCAACTATATTAGCCACCAAAGCATATAGGGAGAAGCGAATGAATCTCATGTCAATTTATACTCTGCTATCAAGTTGTAAAACAAAGGATGTCACTTGCATACAATAATCTCTCAAATTGGTCGTGTGGTGTATCTAGTCTAGTGTGAGATTGCCAAGGAGATTGAATAAGCTCATTTGTCACATGGGGTTTTCTCCTTCAAATTTTCTGCACATAGCTACATGTGCTTGGTAATTATGTTGCATGCCTTGGTATTATGAAGCCCTCAATTTATGCACTTATAACTAACGAATATGGCATTTTATCTCCCACATTCTAACAGATTGTTGAGTTCTCAGTTTCCCTCATCTGAATATATCAATGTTGGTGGAGTCTTGCATCAAGTATGATTCCTGCAATCAATATCAGAGGAACCTGTTACCTAAGAACTATCGAATTTGGATACCCCCGAATGTGGATAAAATTGTTTTGCCTTTGAAAATTGATGAAAGGGTAATGGATGCAATGTTTTCTATTAATTCTCCTATGATTTAATGTGGTATTCAATAGGTAATTAGGGAGGAAGTTTTATCCCCTGCATCTTAACATTTTTTGTTTCCATCAAATGTGATGTCTATTTTCTTCTCGAATGCCATGGATTTACTATAGTCGGTCCTCCTGTTAAAAGTATTGGTGAGAAAGGTTGTTCTTCTAGAGTTTTGGAATGATAACAAGCTAAGAAAGGCTTTGCATCAGTATGACTTATGGTCTAGGCATGCATTAGTTGGTGGATCATTTCAAAGGTCTCAATTATTATGGAAACATGAGTTCATGGTTATGTATGAAGCTCTTCAAAAGTCGTTCATCATGTAGAACCCTTGCAAAATGAAATCGGCTCTTCAAACTACGGCTAGGGCTATGGCTACTAGCTTGAAGAAATGGTGAAGCATATAGGTTATGCTATCTTGGACATGCTGAGTCTCTCCAATATAGATTATGCATTAAAATATAGTGAGGTTGTGGCTGCAAGGGTTACTATTCAAAAGAAAATGTGCAATCAGGGTTTGGAGCAAGGCTTGTAAGAAGTCAATGGTGATGTTGCTCGAGAAAATGCTCATGAAGCTATGACATTGACATGAAAGGTGGCCATTGGCATAGATTGGAAAATGCCCCATTCGGGTGTACAAAATCATCGTTGGAAGCATGAGGTACCCACTGATTTGGATTGCAGGTCTAGGTGTGAAATGTTTCCACAATCACTAGTGGGTGGGGAGTGTACGATAGGAGTTCAAGTGGCTTCACAATAATGAATTTGTAATAGTTTTTTGAAATTTTGAACTATGCTTATCTGTTGTTAAAATCTAATGAAGTTATATTTAATTGTTCATATTTTGAAAATATGGGAGAAAAGATATTCTTTGAATCGTAAGATTGAATATTTAATTATTGATATAAACAGTTGTAAATATCGATAATCTTTATTATGAGTGATGATGTTGGGTTTTCTTACTAATTCTTTCCCAGTTGAGCTCTTTTTTTAATCAAATTTAAAAAATATTAATATATACAATGGTCTGTCCACTTTTGCAAAAAAAAGAAAAAAAAGTAAAAAATGATTACCGATCAAGAATTGAGGATAAACCATATCTCATGTCACAAGGATGCAAACAAGAAGACAATTAAAACCATCAATCTAAAATGTATTATATTATAAATGATTAAAGGTTAGATTTCGAGAAAAACTCTTAACATCTATTTGAAAGAAAGGTGGGAAATACAATTCTAAAAAGTAGAGACCTTAAAATGTTATGAGTCAAGGATTATAGAGATGTTATATATTATGCCCAAAATTAATAAGTTAGAGGCATGAGAGAATATTTGATTCTGAAATGGTAAAAGTTGTGGATTAGAGGGAAAACATTCTTTAATGAGAAAGTATAACAATTTGACAAGACACTAAATTAAGGTAGGGGTCAAAGGAAGGTGTTTCTTGATAGAAAGATAAAAAACTCTAACAACTTATATGCTTAGGAACAATACATGAATCATCATAGACATAATCCTTTGGGATCTTTGAATTTTCCAACACATGAGATGCACTTAAGGAATGATAATGGACAACATTTAACAAATTTCAACATAGTAAATTGGGATGAGAACATCTTATAAGACATAGAAAAGTAGACAAAATATGAAGCAACAAAGAATGCTTAAAGAGATGTATGGTGCACAATATGATAGTATAATTTAATATCCTCCCAAAAGTATTTTAGATGGTTTGACTTTACAATTGATTGCAATTTTTTTAAGTCCCATGTGATAGAGATCTCAAATTGCATAAATTAATTATTGATCATTTCAATTCACCTCCCACACATATGGGCTTGCCTTTTGTAAGTGGAAAATCCTTTCTTCACAAACTCACTCCAATGTTTGTGGATCTAATCTAACAAAAGGTGGTTTGATTTAATTCATTTTCCATTATCTTCATATATAGAGGATGGTATTGTTTGAAAGCACTTTTAGGAAACTTTCTAGATCACAAGTTACTCTTATCATATTTAAAGGACTAAGATGGACTACCTTACAAATTCAAGAAAAAAGATTTAGGAGCAACAAATACTCGTATCAAGTCTCGAATGGAATAATGTTTGATGTAATCTAGCTAGAATAACTCTATTAGATTTGAATATAAATTTTCAATAGTGAGTGATTTATGATGCATTAATGTCTTCTTTTCTCAAATGAATAAATGAACATATACATACACATGAGCAAACAGATTGACATTTCTTGCTAATTTGATTCACAATATTTAGTGAATTTATCTGTAATACAAGAGTTTGAATGCTACAGTTTAAAAGTGCAAGATTCGAATATGCAACTACAAAAGTGACTAAGGTCAAGTTTGTACTTGTTAGTTTGGTGGAAAGATTAGGAATCAACTTTCTTAACCAAAACTCAATCAAAAGAAAGTGGATGAGAAAATTTTCTTCATAAATTTATTCTTTATGATAGCCCAATTAAATTTCTATAATTTATCATGACTAAAAAAGTGACAACAATTTCCCTAGATTTAAGAAGTGGGATACATTAATTAGACAATCAAGCAAAAATACTCTTCATTCCACTTAATTCTCTAATTACAAACTAAAATGGTTTAAACCTCACATATAAACAATTTTAAAAAGATCAAAGCCCTTTGATTAAAAACAATGATGGATTTGTTTTAAACATATGATAATATGAACTACTTCCACCCGTAGTCATATACAAGCTACATATTGTATCATTTTTATTTTATTTTTTTTACTAATGTACACTTTAGTATTGTCTAACTTTGCGTCCATTTGATAGCGAGAATATGAGTTGAATAGGCATATGTAAATTTTCAAAATTTCGAACTCTGTATTTATGTGCATCAAATCGAAATAAAAGAGAGTTGAAATTTTGAGTATAAAATTATGAATATAAGATTAGATCAAAATCAAATTCCAAATAAAAACGAGCCCATTTTCTTAATTTTCCATAGCATTTGTTCCCCTAATTCACAGGACGGCGAACGACTTGCTCCAAATGAATGAAAGAAAGAGTTACAATTCCGAGAATCGGTTTGATCTGGTAAAATCAATCCAAAACTTAAAATACGGAAGATTTCTTAGCCGTCTCTGAATATTTACCACATTCAAATTATTAAGCAGATCCGTGAACGAATACATGAAAGTTTTAATATTTGCGTTTTAGCGCGGTCGATTCTTCGCAACAAAAGGGCCAGGAACATTAGAATTGGCTCTCGGCGCAGGCGGGGCCTGTTCCTTCCGTCGCCTTCTCACTGTTTCACTATCCGCGACTCCTTTCATCAATTTCCTCGCTCCAAATCCATTTATCACTGCGCCGGTACTCACAGCCTCTGCAAAAAGAACTTTCTTTCAAGAAAAAGGATCTGGTAAAAAAAGCTTTAAATAGGATCAATTACTTGTAACAAGAAAGGAATCTGACAAAAAGCTTTAAAAAACATCACTTATTTTTAACAATAAAGGGATCTGAGAAAAAGTTTTAAAAAGGATCCCTTATTATTAACAAGAAAAGGATCTGAGAAAAAACTTGACAAAGATTATTTATTTTTAACCTAACCTGAAGACGAGGTGAAAGAAACGATCCAGAAAGTAAGCAGAAGAAGAAGAATCATTGTTCTGGCCATGACCGAGAGCTGCTGCTCTGTAATTTTCACAGAATCTTCCTAAAACTAGGGTTTGTGGGGTTAACTGAGTTGGAATGGATTATGAGAGCCAGATATTAATAGAAAGAGAAACAGGGGATTTGGGGGAGTGTGTGTTACGCGTAAGATTTACCAAGGGTTTGGTGAGATCTGATTTCCGAATGTTTTCCTGCATTCATACACTGAACCCGCATTAACGGATCCTTGAAGTCTCCGCCTTTCTTGTCTGTTTCTCATTTTCTAAACATTGCGTGCCTGCTCTTCAACATTTTTCAGAAAAGATCATGAGTGCGTTGTATATTTTTGACAATCTTGGATTATTTTTTACTAGATAAGCGCAAATATTGCCATAAATTTACGGCTCTGTTCTACCTCTTTTAGTCGTTAAAAAAATGAGTTGTTTCTAAAGGGTTAAAAGAGATCATAATGAATGGTTCATAAGGCACAACACTCGGTGAAGGTTTTGCAAACTAGTAAAACGTGCTCAAGGTGGAGTAGTACTGGGATGGTTGACCTCCTGGGAAGTCTCGGTGCTTCACCCCTATGAACATCACCTAGATCCAATTAGTGCTAAGTGTTCCATTTATTCTCATGACAGATGGATTCATGTTGAATCACTACTCATGAAACATGGGTCAATGAGTTTGACTCAAAATTGCACAGTTAAATCCTAATAGCAATATCACAAAGAGATCATAATTTTATATTCTACTCATCCTCCATTCCATATAGATACAAGAGACGCGAAGCTTCAAAGTTCTTGTCTAAAAGAAAGGAGGAGCATTTAAAGTTCATTAAATTTTAATAGTATTAAGTATATTTATAATTAATATGTAATATCTAAAAAAATTAGACAATACCATAAAGAAAATTTATCATACCAAAACTATTTATAAGTGAGCATTTATTTTTTTCAATTGTCAAATTGTCACTGTTTTTATAACTATAATAGTATGTAGTAAAATATAATGTTAAATATAACTATATAAGAATTATATAATTTTAATATTTATCTTTTATAGATATAATAATAGTTAGCTTTTACTTCAAAATTAAAATTTGGAGTAGTAAATTCTTCACGTCTTGAAACTTGTTAAGATGTCCATGATCTTTTATTGAACAATCAATTCCTATAAATTCAAAAAATTTATGTTGGAAAGATGCACTCCTGAAAATTCCCAAGTGCTTTGAGTTTTATTAGAGTCTAATCTTCCATATTAATTATGCATCTTAAGTCCTCTCATGCCATCATGCAATCAAATGCCTTTATATCAGACATAGATTACTTGAACAATGTTGTTTTAACTTAATCTTCTGCAAAAGAATGTAAATCCAATTTAATACCAGAACTTTGTAGCTTAACAAATCTATAAATTTATAGAATAACATATAAACAACCAATGTATTTTTTTTACTTTGCTCATAAAACATCTAGACTATTTATAATCAAACCAAGAATGAGAAGGAAAAAACATTAGAATATCTATTATTTAAAATTTTACCTCATTTTTTAACCTAAATTGTACAATGCTTAATTAGAAGAAAATAGAAAACAAGATTTATCAAATTGCCTAATTTACAATCCTTCAATAACATGCCACTTGGGAGCTGTTTATGTGGGCAACTAAATGTTTTTATAGTTTGCATGCAACACACTTGTGGTGCCTAGCTTCAACATTTTTTTTAATGCACACCTTTCACGTAGGAAAACAAATTCATTGGTGGGTGCTTTGGGTTGAGCAAAATGCTATAAGCTAGATGATGGAAAATTCACTGCAGACACTTTAAAATTGGTGGGTAGAAAGAATGAAGCAAAAATCTACTTCGCATAATTCTTGAGAAATGGAGGAAAGGCTGTAGCAACAACAATTGACTATTTTTGGAATGGTTAATACAACCCTGAAAAATATTCTGAAGCTATTCTATAGTCTCAGCAAAATAATTGTGAACTGTGATTTCCTAGTGGTCTTTCACTAGGGTAAGTGCACCAAGTTGTGGTGCCAAAAGGGAGGTATAAGTGGACACCATTTTCTTTTTTTTTTTTTTTTTTTTTTTCTGAAATTAGCAATTTCTAAACTTCGACAAGAGTTTGAAGATAGTTATGCTCAAAATTCTAAGATATGACAAAAACAAAAGTAGTAGTCCTTTGAATCTAGTTTCTAAACTACTAATTTTTTTCAAAATGGTTTAGTTTTAGGCCCTCAAAAAAGGGGGGCTACAGAAAGAGGTACTATTTTTTTAGAAAAAACATAACATAGTGCAAATTATGGCCCCCCTAAAATTTTAACTTTTATTTGAAATTC